>JBAMBS010001301.1:0-383895 GCA_037044455.1 Zygothrica quintamaculata
TGTCACATTTTTATTTTACTTTTGTTTTTCTTTTTACTTTTATTCTCATTTATTTCAGTTGTCACTTTGGCGTAGTGCATCACGTTTATGTCTCGAAATTCTGTTTGGGCTTGGATTCAAATCGCAGGGAGATAGAGTTTTTTTAAATGGTTTATTTATTGGTATTTTTGTTTTTTTATTTTAACCAAACACCAAAATAAGCGTGAATCTAGAATCTTAATGTAGAAAATTATTGCTACGTGTTTGCGTATTATTATTATAAGAAGGAAGAAAGGAAATTGATGCAAAATCAGAAAGCATGTAGCAGGTAGTAATAAGATCATCTGTGACTTCATTAAGTATATATATTATTCATCAGGACGATAAGCAGAGTCGATCTAGCCAGGAGATTTGAAATCTAATGTAATAGCTGTGACTGTACATAGGTAAAAGAGTTCTATTAATCGGGTACACCCGACTACAGTGTTCCTACTTGTTTTATTATACATTATTTAAATTTTAAATTATGATCATAAGTAGTTTAGTTATGCCTAATATACATATTAGTTTATTATAATATTATAGGGCTGTTTGGAAAATATTAAAACAATCTTCATTGGATTGCCCCACTTGGGGTTAACCATGCAACTTCATTCCATTTCATTTAACTACCCATTCAGGACATTCAAAATATGTTTCTTTTGCTGATTCAACAATATTTCACTTTTAAAATATGTAACCCTCTGCCTTGGGTATCGATATTTGTAAGTATTACAACAAAATTGGTTTTCCTGTTTTTTTTTTTTTTTTTTCTTATATTCATTCCTTACCCTAAAGAACCCAAAGGTCTTAACTGACCAATGACGATAACGGTAGTACAAAAAAAAAATCCCTTCGAGATAAAGTTCGACCCCTTGTCGTAAGTGTCCTTAACTACTGCTCTGTTACTGTGGGGGGGGGGGGGTCTGTTCGTGTTGCCTCTGTTTCACTTTTTTTTATGTTTTTAATGGCAGCAGAAACATTATTTATAACTCAGCGGCGCAAGGATAATGCCATATTAAATGTCAACTACACTAGACACACGCTCATAAGACTCATAAGACTTGTGGGACACACAAATCCCAAACATGAAAAATCTATTGCTTGGTTTTCATTTCGTTTCGTTTCGTGTTTCTCCTTTCATTTTCTTTTTTTTCTGTTCTATACTTCTGTTTTTTTTTGAGCGCTTCAACTAAAGTAAGTTAAGCCCTTAAGATGTCCTGCAGCGACAAAGGCGGAAAGTAAATCCGGTGAGGTTACCTTTTCTTTTGCCTAGCTAGAGGGTTGACTCCCCTCTCTTCTGCCCTTTTGTCTTT
The DNA here is from genome assembly GCA_037044455.1 of Zygothrica quintamaculata. Taxonomy (NCBI): domain Eukaryota; kingdom Metazoa; phylum Arthropoda; class Insecta; order Diptera; family Drosophilidae; genus Zygothrica; species Zygothrica quintamaculata. Next base: position 1,335 of record JBAMBS010001301.1, read on the forward strand.
ACGCGCCAGTGAAGACTTTTTGGAATACGAATCAGCCGTTACCCAATTCAAGCAAGTCAACCAAGTCAACCAAGTCACCCGAATCACCCGATTCAACCAAGACAACTGAATCGTATATATGTGGCCGAGTTGGTTGTGATTCCTTTTGCTACTTACTCATTTTTAATTCAGCTCACATGCTCACATCTGTTGGTCGCTAGAGTATCCTTCCTGTCCAGTTTTGGTTGCTACATTGCTCTATTGATTTATGCGCGCATGTATGTACGATTATATCCTTGCTCGTCCTGGCCACTGGCCACTGTCCACTGGCCACTGGCCGACACCAACACAATTGCGGTATTGTTCATCATATGCCTCGCTAGCTACTTTGTTTCATTACATTGGCCACATTTGTGGCTCATTTTGTACATTCTGGCCATGTCTGATAATGACCACACAATTTCATTATCCATTCGAGGTTCGTATTGTAATTAATTTGAATATATATATATATATATATATATATATATATAACGGTTATAACTACTCTGAATTGTTTCTCATAAGTAGAAGAATCAATAGAACCATGAGTATTGGCTATTATAAAAAAAGAATTGAATAACATTCAGCATAACAATAATTGAAAATATGCAAACCGATGGTTAAATACTCTCTAGATAACATCTGTTGCTTTAACTAATCCTTCAGCAGAATTTTCTAACATTATTATTCATATCATATATTCATATATTCATAAATACAAATTGTTCATATTATGTTTAAAGACTTTCTCAACAATCTGTCAGCAGAGCGATATATCTTTGTCTATGTATGGGTAAATCTCTTTTTAAATCCTATACACATCCATCATACAAATGACTAACTTCCCGAAAGTGTAGCTCCTGCTGTCATCGTATACATTGCCAGCAGTTATATTCTATGCTATCCTGTTGTGTCCTGTTCAGTGCTTGTCCTGAATGATAAGTAAAGAGAAAACTAAATTTGATTGGTGTTGTGGTGCCAGCCGGAGGCCTTTTGTCTAATTCTATCAATTTAATTAGTTTCCTGCGCTCCAATTGTTGCCCGACTGCAATCGAGTTTCAGCTCAAAGATAATGCACACACGTCCCAAACAGTTGTTGCCTTAGTTGGTTGCTTCGTATTATGCTTTATCAACTGTGCCTTTCAGTATATTCTTTTGATGCTGACTTTGCTGCTGTTTACACCTAATCATTGGGGCTTATCAATCATAACGGCAGTTGACTACCAGGTTTTGAGTTTTGAATCCTTTTTTCTTTGAGCTGCTTTTTAAAGCGAAATACTGCATCTTTGACTCATGGCTTCTGCCCAATCATTGTCCATCAATCATTGGCTGCTGGGTTTGATTTTCATTTATATGTCGTCTCCTACTGGCTCCTACCTCATACCCAGTTTGATTTCTTTGTGGTCTTTGTGGTTTCTTTTCAACTTTCAAAAATTGTTTTTTCTTTTTTTTTTTGCCTTTCAGTTTTCAGTAGAAAGCCGCAGCAGCACGAACTCAATGGCATCTTCAATTTCGGCAGCTGATATTCAGGAACCGGCAATGGCAACCGGGTTGTCCTTTTGTTGTTGTTGTTGTATTTTGGTAGTGTGCATTGTATGTAGGTGTGAAATGCTCAAAGCGTTCATGCATATCCTGTTGACAGGCTATGCTGACTGTGTTAACCGCCTGCTGGCCTCAGGTCCTTTGTTGTTTTGCGCCTTGTCCAGCAATCCTTATCTATGTTGCATTGCCTCTCTGTCTTCCTGAATGCCTGAGTTGCATTCTTCATAATAACAACATGTGTTCCACAAATGTTCTTTCTTTCAACATCAAGACATAATGCTAACGTGTTTTCTTCATCATCATCAACATCATTATTATCATCATCAGCATCGTCAGCAATCATCATTGACATGCTCATTATTGAGCTCATAAATGTGATTGCCTTTTCTTGACAATTTTTAATTTATGTTCGTCCTTTGTTAGGAATATTGTTGATATAACTCAATTAATAGACAGTTCCTATCAATTGCCAAGCTGCAGGATTAGTTCTTATAAAAATGTTCGTATACCTTAATTCAATATCCTGTGCACACGGCAAAGCGAAATGGCAAACCGCAGACAGGATACGTCGCGCTCCCTACGGAAGCAGAAATCATTATACCAATGACAGGAATATCAATTTACGCACAGGCACTGAGCTCGTGGAAAACTTCCATTTTCCATCGTTTAATTATATTGCAGTAGAAAAGCGGAAAATTCTATAAAAAAGAAATGACGGAAAATCGACAGCTGAATACTCCTTCTGTTGGCGTTGACGCTGATTGAGTTAACAAAAGAGTAAAATATATTTATGAAATATTAAATATCAAGTTAATTTTTTAATATATTAATTATATATTTAAATGGTATTAAAATATATATTCATTCTATATTCATTTACTATATTGAAATCTGATTCTAATTGCAGTATCTCTAGCTCATACTTCGCACAATTTGCAACGCCGGAAGCAAAGCAAATGGCATAAAAATTTGCCATTTTATTGTGAACTCAAACGCGGAAAAACGCGAAGAGAGTAGAAGACTATAATAGCAGGAGGTGGAAAAAGAAAATCGAAAAAAAAAATCTAAAAATTCAAAGAAATAAAGCAGAAATAATTGCAAGAGCCTGAGGGTAAGAGGATTATAAGTAAATATGTACTTCTAAGGGAAAACGTGTAATGCATTTGCTCTGCTTGTGGCAGGTAGACAGGTTGTTTACTTAAAGGAATCTTTTTGGTCTAATTAGTGGCACAACGTGGTAAAAGAATCTACTACTATGCGTCCAAAGACAAAACCTACTTAAGTGCCTGCTTGAGCTCATAATTATCGGAGTTGTAAGAGCCGTATAGTAGTCGTAAGCTGGAATTAAAGCCTGGGACCAAAACCAATCAGCCACTTCATTTGCATTTTAAGCAGCTTCTTTGAATGCATTTGGTTTTGGGCTTGGTACTGAAAGCAGCTTAGAGGATAGAAACGAGGCTTAATCTGGTCGTAGGCGTTGACCAGAACTACCAGGCCAAATCGGTGAATTTATCGATAGGAATTAGCAGTATAATTGAGCTATTTATAAAAAAAATGGAAAAAAGTCAATATAAAATCGATGATGTAACGAAATGAAATTATGACAGGCAATGTTCAATGTTGAAACGAGCTGTTAACCGTAGGTGTTGGCCCAAATCACGACACGACTAATAATGGCCAGACAATGCCAAGGCCCCTCTCCAACTCCTGTTTTAGGGTTCTTTCAACTGCTGGACACCTGCATATTACGATTTAGGTACGTTCCATGAGGTTCTCTTAATTAAAAGCTGCTTTTCATCTCACACAACAGAACAAGCCCAATACAACAACTCTGCTCACAGTATGATATCTCCCCCAGGTTACCAGCTCTATACTCATTTCACCTGTTTGGGAACCAAACAAAGGCTGTGAAAATTTATCTCGCTGCTGCTACCCAAAACGAGGTGCTGAGATTTCAAATTGACTTTAGCCGCATGCTGCTGATTAGCTGCTGATAAGTTTCGGCCGTCATTGCAATCAATGAGAATGTTATGTAAATTTTCTTGGTAGTCGTACCACGCAGTAACCCATTCTTTAGGGCTTAAACGAGTCCAATGTTTAGCATCTAGGTCTTCATCAATTGTGGAAATATCTGTAGGCTTTAAATGTGACACCATATATTGTCTGGTTTCTGGTGTTATCTCTAATGCTCTTTCCTCTATCTTCATCGTAAACTGTGACAACATCTAATGTCTTCATCAACTTGCATTTTGATTGTGTTTCCCGTTTGCTGTTTAACAAATTTCTATTTTATACTCTGTATATTTTATTCTGCTTCGTCTAGTGGCCAAATGAACTTATCACAAATTTGTATTGGAATTTTCAAATGGTTTTTTTTGTGGTATACTATAATGTTATTCAGAAATTAAAACTTAAAACACTTCATTAACAGTGTCTTAATGTGATTCAGTGCTATTGTGTTTCAATTCCTAAACCTGAAGCGTGAAAGTTGCAATGATATCGAACAAGTATGTAAATCAAAGAAAGTTTAAGTGAAATATTGGAACAATTAAGAAAATATATTACAAAAAATATATTAGCAAAAGTGAGAAATATTTATTTCTTTTAATTATTTTATTAATTTTATTTATTTTTTTCAATTTTATTTATTTTTGAAAATTTATTTGTTTTTGGAATTCTATTATTTTATTATTATTATTATTAATTCTATTAATTTTATTTATTTTACTTATTTTATTTTATTAATTTGAATTATTTTATTTATTTCATTTATATTATATATTTTATTTAATTTATTTATATTTTTATTATTGAAATTTTAGTTATAATATTTATTTACCTTTTTTTACTATATATTTTATTTCTTTTAATTATTTTATTAATTTTATTTATATTTTTAAATTTTATTTATTTTTGAAAATTTATTTGTTTTTGGAATTCTATTATTTTATTATTATTATTGTTAATTCTATTAATTTTATTTATTTGAATTATTTTATTTTATCTATTTATTTTATTAATTTAAATTATTTTATTTATTTCATTTATTTTATATATATTATTTTATTTATAATTTTATTATTGAAATTTTACTTATAATTTTTAATTACCTTTTTTTTTATTATATATTTTATTTCTTTCTCATATTGATTTTACTTTTATACTTACTCAAACAGAGGCAAGTTTCATATTGAATTGCATCAAAACAAGTCAAATTTTTGAGCTCTCGACTAAAATCCTATATTATTGCGATCAATATATGTCAATTTCAATTTAGACAATGCAAATTTTGACTGACATCTTCCATCATTCGCATAGTCTGTTTGTATGTGTGTCTGAGTATGTGTGAGTGTGTGTTTTCTTTGGTGGCACTCTAAAGTCTAAACACATTTAAGCCGCTACTAAGTGTCATGCTGAACATATGTACATGAAATTCAATCAAAACCAAACGCAGACAACAATCCAGACACTTTTTAGTCCCCTCCACTATGGCTAAAGCCTGGGTGTAGGGCCAATAAAATAGGTACAGTTTTGCTTTGTAAAGGACATGCATGAAAATTGTGTGTCAGGATCTGGTTGTATGGATTTTATGTGCCTGTCATTTGTCTGTCAATCAGCTGTCGCATATTTTTGGCAATAAGGGTTAATTTACGCTCATAATCCTTGCCTAAAGGAGGGAGTATGGGGTAATACTGTACACATTTGCTTGCACAATTTTGTCACACAAATGTCCTCCAGTCAATGACAACAATAACAACAACAACAACAACAACAACAACAGGAATAGAAACAACAATATCCACTTTGTTTTTCCAATCGCCTAACGTTGAAATTTTGAAATCGTCTATTGATTTCTAATGCTGATTGACAGTCGAACAGGAAAATCGAACAATTGAACGATCTCTGACATCACATATACATAGTATACATATCGATTGGCAATTGGCCTTGTCACTCAACATTTAACCAACTGGACATTTTACATTTTCTTTTATTTTTCCCACACTTTAAAAATATAAAAAGCAAAGCTCATTTAATTGCCGTATAATTGCACCGAAAAACCTTAATTATTGCAAAATTAGCAACAACAACAACAACAACATCGTTGTCATTAATGGACTAGAATGGGCTTAAAGGGTGTGGCAATACATCAATTAAACGCGAAAGAGCAACGTGCCACAATTTCTGTCAAAATTGATGTGTGCACTGTGGTCCAGTAGGTGGTTAAAGTATAGCGTATAATAATGGCAACATTTCCCTCGTCGCATCCAAAAAGCTAATCGTTCTGGCAAAAGACCTTTTCATATATATATATATATATATAATGTATATAATTGTTCCTCATAATTGTTGGTACACGCGCATCAAAAAGTTGCCACACCATACCACAAAACTAAGTGTTGACCAGGGTTGCCGCCTGCTGTCTGATGTCTGCTGTCTGCTGCGTGGCTTATTCACACATAATAGTTGGGTTTTTATTTGCACCGTTGCGCAATAGTTGTTTTTATTGCAATAATTTAAGGATTATATTCATAAGTCCGGCACCAGAGTTTATCTGCAGCTTCAGGCGCGGCTGGATAACAGTTGATGTCTGCCACAGGGTGTGCTGAGCATACAAATTGAACAGAAACTTGTATGGCTTGGTCGAACTGCAATATGCGCTACATCGCATATAAATAGATAATGATTTCATATAAAAATTGATAGATTAAGCAAAAAGGAATATATATAACGCTCGTCAAGGCATTCATACTTATCGATATACCCGTTTGAAAGTAGCGCAATATCATGGAAGAAAGAAAACCGCAAAATTAATGAGCACAAACCGAATCAAACGATGCACGAAGTGCACCGCTGGCTGCTAGAGTCATTCATTGTGGATGACGGCATACGGTGGTGGGTCAATAGATTTGCTCCTGCCTTGGGTCACACACATATATATACACTCAATATTTGGGGTGGGTGTTGCATTTTCGTGGCTAATGCAAACATACGCTTGTTTGCACAACGCTCTGAAGATGCATTGATGCTAATCGCCAGAGACAATTTAATCTCTAATCAAAATTCAAAATCGCAAATTTCCGAATCGCCAAATGAGGAAAATGAAATGAGAGATGATAAATGGAAAATGTTGTTGGGTGTGAATGGTGTGTGTGTGTGTGTGTGTGTGTGGTGTACTGGGTGTATGTGCAGTGGGAACAGCATGAAAATGCAATCAGCGTTTACCACAGACTTGCGCATTAATGAGGACATTAACAGTCTAGAGTTTAAGCTCTAGAAAAGAGCAGGAAAATTATATATATATATTGAACTCAACTCTAGATGTGACCCTAACGAGGAAAGTGTGTGTGTGTGTGTGGCGTTAGGGGTGAAGGCTGCACTTGATCTTGTTTGTTATTGCTGCAATTATTGTATTGGAAAATTGGAAAAATATTATTTTGTTTACATAGCCAAAGGATTTTCACACGTTCCTGCGAGTCTGCCAATCGGTTTATCATATTTAATTATTGATTTATTATATGTATGTGTGTGTGTGAATGTTAGCTCATTAAATGCAATGAACAGCATTGCGTTAACAAGAAAATGCAACAATTTGAAGAGGAGACTCGAAAACAAAGCAAAAACAACATAATAACAAAACACAAAACAAAACGAAACAAATCGAATCGAAAAGTAAACCAAAAAAATAACCAAAGGCCAAACTAACGAGCTGAAGGATCGGCGATCTGCTCTTTGAAGTGCATTGCGCTTAAGGCATTAAAAAGCAACAACAGCAACAACAAGAACAACAGCAAATACAACAATTATAATAACAACAAGATGCAAGACAGCGATTTTTTATGACCATTTGTTGTTTGATTACAGCAAACGGATAAACCCCGCCACTAACCGAGGACAAACAAAGCCGCTCACCGAGTCACCAGTTAACAGTCCCTATCTCAAATTCATTCTCATACTCTCTACTTCTATCTCTGTCTTCTGTCTCCCTCTCAGTTGTAGCCTCAATCTCTGTTGCATACTCGGTTCCAGTTTCAATTTCACTTCGAATCTTGGATGCTGTTGTCGATTTGAAGATTGTAACTGCAGTGGGAACTGCTTTAAACTTAAGTTTGGTTTGCTTTTCTTTGCATTACACATGGTGCCGCATGACCTGCTGCCAGCAAACAAACAAACCCAAAAATACAACAACAACAACAATTTTTCAAATTCACAAATCCCTTGCACCTTTTTTTCTGAACAAAGTATAAAAAAACTCCAAACAAAACAAAACAAACAAACAAGAAAACAAAAAGTAAGCGACGCACGACGCTGAGCAAATAATACTTCGAAGACTACGTAGAATTTCAACTCAAATGCCTATAACTATATATATATATATATATTTTCTTGTAAAATGTTATTGAATGAACCGACAAAGTTGAATATTATCAACTCATTGTATAATCTTCTTCAATAAGCCGACATCGCAAGTATTAGGATTGTGCAAGAAATTAGCATTAAATATCTTGCAACATGTACCAAAATTTTCCACTCATGCCACTCACAGGCAGTGTTAAAGGTCAAAGGCATTGACTTAACTTAAGTTCTTCTTTTCTCTCTATTATAAGAAATATATATATATATATATAGTTTCAAACATCCTAGTCCAATTACACAATCCTTTTCAACAGCTTCCAAATAATATGCAACAAATGGAAGTATTTTCTTCTCCTTATTGACTCTATTAAATTCAGTTTACGGCATTGATATAAACTTCCACTTTTTTCAAAGATGAAAAGAAAATGCTATGCATTGACTATATGAGAAAATAGTAGAAGAAAAAAAAATGTGGAAATGGGCATAGAAATATCTTTCAGGAAATATCAAAATAATAAACATCGCGCACACGCGCCGAACACAACAAACATTGTGAATGCTAAAGATGATGAAGACGACAATAATGTTGATGATGTTGATAAAGATGATGATGATGATGAAGCGGCACAAATAAAATGCAAAGGAAGTTGCCACTCAAAGGCGTCAGTGGCAGAAATACTCAACACACTAAGGGTATGTTCTCACTGGATTATCCAAGGGCGAAAAGCAGCAACAACAATGGCAAACACTTCTTTAAGATATTTTTGCATCTTTGCAGCTTGTATATGAGTATATATATATATATATATATATATATGTCTATATACATTTATACATATATATATATATATATATATACATATTTTTTTTTAATATTTTTGAATTTCCGCATTTTTATTTGCCGCGACGAGTGCCTCCTTGGGGCGAACGTGCTGTGTGAGCGTGCATCAGGAATCACACTTTAATTTACACTTGAAAGATTTTCCACGAATGTTTCCCACACGGCAATCGAAAACGTGTCCGCAACAAATGAGCAGCGACAGTTTATAGATATAAAAAAAAAAAAAGAAAAAACGGAAACACAATCCAAAAAAATGTGAAAAAAATAATAGTGAGAGCGAAAAGAAGAGCGAGAGAGGACGAAAATGTCAGGCGTAATAATCGATTGTCCAGTCAAATGAAATCGAATTCAGAAATCACAAATCACAAATCCAAATCCAAAATCTCAAAATACAAATCAACCGAGGGTGAACTAACGGGAAAATGCTAAAGTTTCCTTTGTAAGCAGTGTGAAGGGGTGTGGGGAGTTTGGCATGCTGCTGTTTTGGAGGGGAAAATGCATTTCCCAAGCAATAATAAACAATAATTGTTGTTGCTGTTGTTGGTGAAACGATAAGCATATTGCAATGACGATACACACACGATTTACACTCTCTGACACACACACACACACACACACACACTCACAATAACATTAATGGAACTCAGGACAGGCGCTCAAGTGTTAAGTGTCAGATGCAGGATAAGTGCGTGCAGCGACAGGATATTTGTTTGTTTGTTTTCTTTACTCTAGCTGCTTGCTGCGAAAATTCAGTGTATGTGTGTGTGTGTGAGTGTGAGTGTGTGTGTGTGCTGTGCCTGTGCGAGGCGTGTGGGTGTATGCTAGCGATTGCAAACATATCAGCGACAGGCACATTTTTAATGCATACTTCAAGGCGGACATGTACATACAAATCACGATAGCAACTAACAAATGACATGCCATGTGGTTCAACGCACAGAATGAACTCCATATGCCTGGACAGGAATGGGATTTAGTTTGAGATTCCAGCGATAACCCTTAACCAAGTGAGACTCAAAGTGCGTTGACCAAAGTCAATTTTAATTCGAGGCTTGCGATCTCAATGTTATCGCAATTGCAACAGCAATGGAAAAATATATGTTATCAAAGAATAACAGATACATATGTGTACAATATGGTATAGGCTGATATGATTAGATGAAAATTTAGTAATTTTTTTTTAAACTAAACTCATTTTTTGCAGCTAACACGCTCAGCAAATTAAAAAGCTGTAGTCAAGTGTACCCCGATTATAAGAACCCGACAGAACAGACATAAAAAAACTTACAAAAAATCTCTCTCTGTGCGATTCGAACCCAACCCATATCATTAACCCGAGACGGTAACACGATGCACTAAGCCAAAGTTGCAACTACTTTATATGAAACCAAAAATATCTATTAAAGTAGAAAGAAAAACAAAAATAATTTAAAAATGTGACATGTAAAGCAATGATAGGTTGATAGTATAAAATTGGCAATGGGCTGCTTGTAATTCCCAATTAGTTATACCAAATGTAAGTTTAATTCATATTTATCGTTCCGTTGAAAGTTAAGGTTACTTTGGTTTACCTTCAAATAGTTTTGAAGTATTGTATGTTTCTCAATAAATTGGAGGAATAACTTTACTTCTATTTTATTCCACTAATGGTGGATAGACCGTATTGGTTTATATAGTGTTTCTTCTTTTTATTGTAGTCGACACTACATTTCATGTTAGACATTCTATACAACATGGAATAAAGTAGTACGAACAAAAAAAAAAAGAAACAAAAAAATAAATAAATAACAAAAACTTTAACTTTAATGGTAAAAAAAGTTCCTTGGTTTCAAGGAACACCCAATTAAATTCATTAAAGACGAGAATCTAATATATATATAATTTATATATTTGAGTTGTGTAATCATTTATATTTAGTTTTTATATATATATATTCATTAAGATTATAATCAGCTTATTTCTTACAGCAAGAAATAGCATAGAGATAGAGCTTGAATATTTGGCAAATCTATTGGAATTTATAATATAGACTAGGGTTTTGTTTCCTACTCAATGGCCAGGGAAATAGATAACATGTATGAAAACTCTAGTCGAGTGTACCCGACTACAAGAGTGTTTTTTAAAAACAGTCTAAATAAATTATTTAAATCACTTTCAAAAGAGTTGTAAAGTAAATAAATATAGCTTTCAGTATAACTAATTTGTTGATCAAAGTTTAATAATTTTATTTCGTTTTTAATGCATTAATTAAAAAGAAAAGTTCTTGAAAAATGTATTATTGAAATTAGAATTAACATTATATATAAATATAAGGCTCCAAAAGTAACAATATAAATTAATTAAATCATATTTCTTAACCGCTTTCAATGTGACTTAAAGTAAATTAATATAACTTTAAGTATAACTAATTTGTTAAATAATTTTGTATAATTTTAAATGCTTTTAAATGTTTTTATACACATCAGACCCTTTAGAACCTTATGATAACTTTGTGGATTAAACTCATAATATTTACTCTTCTAATGGTTAAAAAAGAGAAAAGAAAATCCATTTTATTTTGAATCAAAAGTGTAAAATTAGATTTTAAGCTGCTGAGAGAATTCTCGTTCGTTAACCCAGAAACCTATATAACAGGCAATTAGTTGCCACAGAACTTTGTATGACAACTGTGTGCAACTAATCTGTGGGCTTTAGACAATTATTTATCGTTCTTTAAGTATATATATATGTATATGTGTGAGTGTGCATGTAGTTGTGTGTTTGTTAGTATAGTTATAGTCATGACTCGGCATTAGTCAACACTTTGAGAGCAAACAAGTGCGAACATTTTGCAATATTTTAAGTGATTTATATAACTGAAATGTGATTTACTTTTTATCAAATAAAAATAAGAATGATATCAAACTATGAACACAGGGTATTTCATGAGAAATACTTTTATTAATATGCTAGTAGTATAATTTTTATTTAAGTTCTTTGACACAAATATGCACAATATGATCTCAAGAGTCAAAAGGGATATGTATGTCATTTAGCTTTTAATGTTATACTAAATACAATTTTATTTATTTAAGCTGTTGCCTTTTGATGCTCAACAATGTGCAACAACTGTTGCAAGTTGCAACTTCATTTTATGTTGCTTGTTTGTACAGTTTTCCGCCTCAAATCAGTTTACGCCCCTTATGCACAACGGCAGCAGATGAAACCAGCAACTGTTGCATACTTTAGCCAGGCCACTTTCTTGCAATTAAGCAACTCTCAACTAAATGACAATGACACACACATACACACACACATGTATATATATATATATAAATATATATACATACACATGAAAGTATGACATGGCAGTTACATGAGTTTTAGTTGATTTCCCTCTTGGTTGCCCCTAGGCAGCTTTAAGAGCCCTCAAAATTCGCTTTTAGCATTTTGGCTCATAAAATGAAAATTATGTCAGAAATAAATGTTGACAAATTGTTTATGTAATCTGCAATTGTTGTTGTTATTCTCGTTGTTGTTGCATTATTAGAGCTAACTGCATTTGTTTATCATATAAGTTATGCATAAATTTTATGGCTAAGCTTTTAAGCCTTATAAGCACATTGGGAATGCATTTTAATAAGGCCAAGTAAAGGCAAACAAAATTTATTTCATTACTTTCCTATGTCAAAGAGCAAAGTTTGTAAACTCTTTCATAATTAAACATATATCTCACAGTTCTAACTACAATCCTTATATGAGAATTTGGTTTATTTTCTCTTAACTCAAAATAAATTTTTATTTAGTTCCAGTCACGCTGCATTCAATTGGATTGGAAAATATAGCATTAAATGTTACTTTAGATATTTATCTCAGAACTAACTGGCAAACCCATTAGAATGTTTATCCATAGAGATACTTGTTATATTTAGGGTTTTTGGCTTTCAGGTGTTTGAAAATATATATTAAGATACCAAATTAGTGCAGCTTACTTTACTTTTAATGATGCTCAAATTGCATTTCTTACTGCTGTTTCGAATGGAGCTGAGAATTTTTTAAGATACTTTTGGCCCTTTTGCTAACGGTTCTCCATTATCATTAAAATATATATACATATATATGAAAAGTCGTAAACCAAAAAATTGGTTGGGCGAACCCTAGAAAAAGAGTATAATAAGTTTGCCTTAGCTGAGAATAGTCGCCAATGTGATACTCTATGAAAAGGGATAATATGTGTAAGTATTACCTATATATAGAATTAAATTAAAATAAAGAAATCAAGTATATACAAAATTAAATTATATATGATTTATATATGTTGCTAGAGCTTAACAAAATCAAGTACTTCAATTAAATCTGTCATATCTGTCATATAAATTATTAATGGTTTTTTTTAAAGCTATTGAAGCATTCGATTATTAAAGTAAAATATAAATTTATGTTGATCTGCTTAAAAAATAAAATTTTAAGTTATTTTATTATTATATTTATATATAAAAATATTTTTCTATATGAAAAAAATTTTGATTTATTTTATTTAATATTTGTAATCTATACAAATTTGCTTTTTGCTTACATAATTTTAACCTAGCCTTCCAGTAGCTGGTTGGTGTACAGGGTATAAGGTGATGAACTATGCTAGTTGTGGGCAGTTAACAGACAAAGATGAACAGTCGAGCGTGTGGTAATTAGAATTAAGAAGCATTAAAAGAAACTCAACAAAATTCACACAATGCGCTCTCAAAGCGAAAGTCGTAAATAAAGCCATAAAAAACGTAAAAACGTAAAGCCAGTGACTACTTTTTCTCTCCTTTTTTTTTGGATACTGTGGAAACTTAATTAGTTTGAAGAGGTAGATGAAAAATAAAATATACTTAAAAAAAAACTATTTATAAAAAATAAAATAAAATAAAAGTGCGAGCTGCTAGGTGATAAAACCAAAAACCCTACAAAGATAACAATTAGTTTTGGGCGCCAAAACTCGTACAACTCGCAACGATTCAAACTAATTTATGAATACATCTTGTTGACATTGTCGCTTTGGACAGCTCGTAAAGTTAGTTCGAGTGGAACACTGCAAAGGTAAGAGAGAAGGCCATAAAATAATAGCTACAATACAATAACTGAATATTTCAGAGGGTCTCAGCCTGGGCACACCTGCATGGTTGACATGAGAAAAACATACCAGAGAGAGAGAGAGAGAGAGAGAGAGACAGTGGCATTACAAGCTCGATTGAATCGCATACAAATTTGATGCTTATTATTATATTTTCAATTTGTCCGCAGGCAAAACTCAAATACAAATTTCAAACAGATTAATACTTTTATTTTATTTTATTTTTCCTCATTTCGTTTTTTCCTGTTTGAAGTATTTTTAGCATGTTTTGTCATCCTTAATCCTGCATGCGATAGATTGGGCCTTTCTCTCTTTGTGCGAGGCATAATACCCAACGCGAGTTGTTGACATGCAATTTGTTGAATGTATTCAGTTGTCCTCATCCTGATCCTTGTATGCTCACATCCGTGTACTCAACTCCAAGGCATACACACTCACACACACTCACATACATACAATCACACACTAGCTCACACAATTGACATTTGCTTTGCCAGTGACAATGGAGGATTTGCCAGAGGATGCGAATACGGATTTAGCTGCAGGGACTTGCAACTGCAACGGCAACAGCAGCCAACAACCGGCAACCGGCAACAGGCAACAGGCAACTCCTATGCGTCTGTGGCTTTATAACAACAATCATTTGTAATTGGGCATTGCTGCTTTTTTTCGAGGTTTTTCCTGCTGTCAAATATGCAGCAAGTAGTACTTGCAGAGAAATGAGAAACGTGACTAATGCGGCATGTTTGAGGTTTATGAGTAGCACTAAGATTTTTTAAGCAACTATCAATATATACTCAAGCTACTAAGCTGTTATTAAAACATATATTTGATAAAACTTAGTAATAATATTTATATTTAAAACTAAATAAATAATTAAAACTATTTGCCATTAAATTAAATTTAATACAAAGCTGTTTTTAGTAATTAAATATATATAAATTCTATTACGAGAGCATTCTTTGCTGCACTGTATGCCACAGCTATTTATGGCCACATGTGGCATATTTATGAACTGTTTACTACCATATAAGCCAGAACAGCACAGGACAAGCCAGGCTTAAGTAATTCCCAGTGTATAACTTAATTAATAGCAGCTAATGCAATAAGAAGTGTAGCAAAGCAGCTACAAAAGTGTATAACAGCGTGCAACAGCAGCATGCCACAAAAGCCACCACAAGAACATTGACTATGCTCAACTACAATATACTCAGTCGTATATTATATATACTTATATGCATATACTCTACATTATTACAGGGTATCAACAGTAACAACGAGCTAGAGTTAAATGCAACAGCATTGGCCACCGGCAACAGATAGCCACATGGAGATGTTGCAACAATAAATACAACAAAAATATATAAAAAATTAAATTAAATATCATGTGGTAACACAGTCAAGGCAGTGGGAGTGGCTTAAATATGAGATTTATATAAAATATGTTTAATCTAATTTGTGTAGAAGCAGCAGCAACAGCAACCGGAAGCACTTGACCCACATGCAGTAGGAGTGCCAGCCATATAGGAGTTGCATGTGGCATGAAAGTGTATATATTAAGGTATGTGATAACTTCCTAAGGATATTCGTATAATCTGTTAACTAAATGTGAAAGGTATTTGAGCAATTGCAGCAAGTCTTGGCCTTAATTTTGTTGGTAGTAAATTCAAGTTAAGTTCTAATAAAATAAAATAAATTTAAAACAGATGTTTATTTGTGACTTCAGTAAGCTTTTGTTAACAATTCAATTTATTTACTTAAACTTATATTTATTTAAAGTAAATTACATTTAATTGTTGTTAAAATGATGGCCAATAGAAATAACATTGTATATCAGGCATGAGCTATTGATTGCAATGTTCTTGCTATTGGCCAACAATTTAAGTAAATTTTTATTTTTTATTTTTGTATTCTCTACTGACAATTTTGAAGCAACAGTTTTTGGGGCAACATTAAAACGCAATTTTCATCATATTTCCAACTCATCAATTACCTATACGTTTTGTACATTTGGCCACAATTAATGTAATAATACAAAACAATAAACAAAACACAATTAGGCCAATTTGAAAATAAAATGTAATACGTCGTGTCCTGTCTCCTTCATTAATATTATATTCTTTCTCGAGATCTTTCTCTTGAAAATATGCGTTAAAAGGCTTTAACATTCAGTATGAAAGTACAATAATTTATATAATTTAATTTAATTAAATATTTTATTATTCATACGTGCATTTGAAATCCAATTCCAAACTATGAAAATATTTAGAAACCATAAAAAAAAATCGAAAATTTTTTATATGCAATTTTATTTAATTCATTTTAATTTTTTGTTTAATTTTAAAATTTTTTTCGTTTTTTGAAATTTAAAATTTCGCCAACTTTGTACATTTTTATGTATTTTATTTTTATTCAAATTTCTGTAAAATTTTTAGGGCATTTCATTTAAATTGATGGGCTCGTTATGTTCTTCCTTTCTATCTATATAAAGGACCTTTACACTTGAATTCTGTTATTTTCAAATTATTAACATTTAAACATTGAATTTTAATATAATTTAAGTGATTAAATAACACCACTAGTAGGACAAATAAACTCAAGTCAACGCATAAGTATTTTAATTAAATACTTTAAATTAAGATACCATTTACTTAAAACCACATCAATCAATGAAAATTAATTACTAAATAAATATAAAATGAAAAAAATAAAGTAAAAATAAAATCAAATAAAATAAAGTATAATAAAATAAATATTAAGTTCATATTCAAGTTTTGTTTGTTTATTTGTGGTGTTAAATTGGCTTTCGAAATGCAATTCGCAACAGCACAAAAAACCTAAAGATCAATAACAACTTTAAACAACGAAATATTTATTGCTTTAATTATTGTTTATTTTATTGTAAAATATCAAAAACAAATTAATATACATATACATATAATAAATAAATATGTAATATAATAATTAAATGTAGTTCTGCAATTTGTAAGGAATCTGTTAAAGTTTAAGAATGCATTTAATATAGAATATCTTTAAATTCTTTTTCTATTTTCTTATTACAATTGTATTGAATAGTATTAATAGTAATAAATAAAATATAATAATAAATGTTTGTATTTAAAATGAGTTGAATATTGCCACAAAAAATCACTCTGCCTCAAATATATTTAATAGTTTTTACCTAACCTAAAGTAAAAGTTAATAAGAGAAAAGACAAGTATCTCTTTCACCATGTGCCTTCGTTGACTAAAAAATTCCAAAATTTTTGATTGATATTGTAGTTGTTGGCGTACTTTTGTTGGTGTTGTTATTGCGGCTGGGAATGCACAGATTTAATAGGGTTTTAGTGCATTGAAGTGATTTTTCAAGGGCGCATGCGATAGGCGCGGTTGGTAACAATATGGATAAGCCTATGATTGCAGCTGGCAGTTGCTGAGTAATTTCAGGTTTCTGCTTTGGAAGTTAAGCTGAGGTTTATTACCAAGGTCAGCACTCAGTTACCGTTATATTCAATATTTTATATATATATATAAATACATTCTTTTTAAAATATCAACTTGTAAAGCAACTTTTCATTTATGGTTTCAAGAAATTTATCATATTTTAATGTAAAAGCATTCCATTTCATATTTAGTTCAATGCTTCACCAGGATAATTAAGCTCCTTTTAATTCACAAGGATATTTAAGCAAAAAAAAGAAGAAAACGGAAATGCACAATTAATTTGATTTATTTTGTATATCCTAAGTTATTCCTGTATAGCAAAAGTATTTCATAGTTCAAGCAGATGGATTTATTTTGCAGCTCTTTAAATGCATTCAGTTCAGCAGGACACTTGGCACTATCTGACAGTTCAAGGAAGTTGAGCTTAACAGCATTTCCCAAGTGCCCAAGAGGCATACTATGAGCAAACAGAGAACGAGAGAGAGAGAGAGAGAGAGAGAGAGAGAGAGTGCGAGAGCTAGAGAGATTGGTGTACAACAACGAAAAGCAACTATGGATGAGAGTCCTTTTGTTTGGATCTTGAACTGGTGGCAAATTTATGACTTGCCTCTGGCTACTAATGAGTTTGTCGGCATCCGTCGGAGTCAGAGTCTAGGGCATAAAATGGCCACCACATATAGGAAGCAGCTTAAGCTGGGTTGTATACCAGGCGTAGGTGGAGCAACAGCAGGAGAGGAAGATGCCTAAACCAAACATGCACGTAATGGGTTAAAAATGCGTAAACGATTTTGGGCGTTGTAAGCTTCTTAGACATTTGCATCAGATTTGCCATAAATTGAGTGGGCGAGGTTGCTGGACGGAACTTGGCATTGGCGGAAGTATTTTGATTGATTTACACACAAACACACACTCTGACTACACACACACACACACACAGATACAGAGCTCACACAACTTCCTCTATACACGATTTCATCTTCATCTAGTGCTGTGAATTGGTGCTGGAATTTACCATACCAAAGCATAAAGCCAAAATACGGCCGTATTTCTTCAACTTCCGGCATTAAGTGCACACAACAACAGCAGCAGCAGCAGCAGCAGCAAATTAATTAAGTGACGTTGCCAGAAAGCTTCACAAACCTGTCACAAGTATGAGGACAATTTCAGCTACATGTGTGAGTGTGTGAGTTAGCGAGTGTGTGTGTATATTTTCTACTGCTAGGCAGCGGGGCAAGTGCTATCAAATTAATTAAACGCACACCAACAACACACAAACAGCAGCAGCAGCAATAACAACAACAACATCATAAGGTTTATAAGAAAGAGAAAACCACAGCAACAAATGCAACTTCTCTCTTTGTGCTTCTCTGCCCCTGTGTTTGTGTCTGTGTAAAGCTTTGTACTGGCTTTTGTTAAGCTTACGAAATTTACACCTGTCTGTGCTGATCCAATTGGCAAAGGTATAAACAGAGCCAGAAGCACAAGTATAAGCACAAATACCATTGCTCTTTGTGGGTGTTCTAGTTAATTAAGTCTAAGGACTAAGGATCTGATTTCTAACAACTTCTTCATATCAAATGGTTGTTTCTTTAGCCACAATTATTAAGCCATAAACTATTAGTAAAAGAATTTTTTTGTTATCTTAGTAAAATTTCATTTTAATTGAAAATTTTATACTACCTTTTAACTAAAGTTTAAGTTTTCAGCTATCAAATGAATAAAAAAAAATTTCATGCAAATCCTTTGCTGACACACTTATCTATAGAGAGACAGCAGCTCAGTTGTGTCCTTGCTGAAATTAGTTCAAATGTGTTGTAGAAAAGTGGGAAAAATGTGGGAAAAGTGGAAAATCTGTTTGAATATTAGCATTTGATATGAAGTTACCCTTAACACACAGCAATTCAATGGCTTTCGTGGCATTAAAATGCAATTTTGGGTCTTAGTTTTATGAAAACATTTGCAGCTTGTCATTGGCCCAAAAAGTTTCATTTCTTTTTTATGTTGAAAGTTAGTCATTTGGTTTAACATTTTTAGTAACTACTATATATATGAAATGAACACTTCATTGAGTATTTCAAATCCTTTTTTAAGCCCCAAAAACTATGCTACACATATATGTAAATATGTGAAAGTTCATAGTGAAATGTGTTTGATTTTATTTGAACAATTTACAAATCATCCTTATATAAAAAAAAAAAAAAACACTCTTGTAGTCGGGTACACTCGACTAGAGTTTTCATACATGTTATCTATTTCCCTGGCCATTATTGAGTAGGAAACAAAACCCTATTCTATATTATAAATTCCAATAGATTTGCCAAATATTCAAGCTCTATGCTATTTCTTGCTGTAAGAAATAAGCTGATTATGCATATAATCTTAATGAATATATATATATAAAAACTAAATATAAATGATTACACAACTCAAATATATAAATTATATATATATTAGATTCTCGTCTTTAATGAATTTAAGTGGGTGTTCCTTGAAACCAAGGAACTTTTTTTGCCATTAAAGTTAAAGTTTTTGTTATTTATTTATTTTTTTTGTTTCTTTTTTTTTTTTTTTTCATACTACTTTTTTTCCATGTTGTATGAAATGTAGTGTCGACTACAATAAAAAAAAGAAACACTATATAAACCAATACGGTCTATCCACCATTAGTGGAATTAAATAGAAGTAAAGTTATTCCTCCAATTTATTGAGGAATATACAATACTTCAAAACTATTTGAAGGTAAACCAAAGTAACCTTAACTTTAAGCGGGACGATAAATATGAATTAAACTTACATTTGGTATAACTAATTGGGAATTACAAGCAGCCCATTGCCAATTTTATACTATCAACTTATCATTGCATTCCATGTCACATTTTAAACTTATTTTTGTTTTTCTTTCTACTTTAATAGATATTTTTGGTTTCATATAAAGTAGTTGCAACTTTGGCTTAGTGCATCGTGTTAGAGTCTCGGGTTCATGATATGGGTTGGGTTCGAATCGCACAGAGAGAGGGAGAGAGAGATTTTTTGTAAGTTTTATGTCTGTTCTGTCGGGTTCTTCTAATCGGGGTACACTTGACTACAGCTTTTTAATTTGTTTTAATCTAAATTTTTTATACTGAATGTAGGTTAAGCATTTTTTGCGACTAAGCAACATATGCTCAGCGTGTTAGCTGCAAAAAATTATTAAATTTTCATCTAATCATATCAGCCTATACCATAATGTACACATATGTATCTGTTATTCTTTGATAACATATATTTTTCCACTGCTGTTGCAATTGCGATAACATTGAGATCGCAAGCCTCGAATTAAAATTGACTTTGGTCAACGCACTTTGAGTCTCACTTGGTTAAGGGTTATCGCTGGAATCTCAAACTTAATCCCATTCCTGTCCAGGCATATGGAGTTCATTCTGTGCGTTGAGCCACATGGCATGTCATTTGTTAGTTGCTATCGTGATTTGTATTTGTATTTGTTGTAAACGCTCCTTTCTATGTCCGCAACACCACTATCATGAGGGACCTCAAAATGCGATCGATAAGTGACGATATATCCAGGTCTAGCAGAAGACACTTAAAAAGGATTGAAGAGCATTCAAATCAATTAGCCATTCATTTACTGGATAACAGTGACCAGCGCCGTAGGCTCTTGAGGCTCCATCCACTCGACCTACCATTCAGAGTCCCCTAGTGGGAAATTTCCTGTTAAAATTCTGTTAAAAAATTTAATCTAATACCGCATTTGGCAGATGTAAATAAAGAAAAAAATCGTACTAAAATCCTTATATAAAAGTTCTTATATAATAGTTGACTTTGTAATCGAAGAGAGTATTTTAGTAAAATATTTTAGTTTAACTATTAGATTAAACATTTATTGAAATCCATCTTGACAATGAACTAGTGATAATTTATCCTGATTAGCAGCCTGAGAAGAATTTCCTCTAGATGAGGTTTTACCAGCCTCTCACAAGGCTTCTACTAGGCTTTAACCAGGGTTCCACTAGGCTTTAACTAGGCTTCCACTAGGCTTCTATTATGTATAGTAAGGTCTGGTTAAAACAGATAACTTTATGGATACCTTAACTAAGTCATACAAAAAGTAGCTGAAAACTTAAACTTTAGTTAAAAGGTAGTATAAAATTTTCAATTAAAATGAAATTTTACTAAGATAACAAAAAAATTCTTTTACTAATAGTTTATGGCTTAATAATTGTGGCTAAAGAAACAACCATTTGATATGAAGAAGTTGTTAGAAATCAGATCCTTAGTCCTTAGACTTAATTAACTAGAACACCCACAAAGAGCAATGGTATTTGTGCTTATACTTGTGCTTCTGGCTCTGTTTATACCTTTGCCAATTGGATCAGCACAGACAGGTGTAAATTTCGTAAGCTTAACAAAAGCCAGTACAAAGCTTTACACAGACACAAACACAGGGGCAGAGAAGCACAAAGAGAGAAGTTGCATTTGTTGCTGTGGTTTTCTCTTTCTTATAAACCTTATGATGTTGTTGTTGTTATTGCTGCTGCTGCTGTTTGTGTGTTGTTGGTGTGCGTTTAATTAATTTGATAGCACTTGCCCCGCTGCCTAGCAGTAGAAAATATACACACACACTCGCTAACTCACACACTCACACATGTAGCTGAAATTGTCCTCATACTTGTGACAGGTTTGTGAAGCTTTCTGGCAACGTCACTTAATTAATTTGCTGCTGCTGCTGCTGCTGCTGTTGTTGTGTGCACTTAATGCCGGAAGTTGAAGAAATACGGCCGTATTTTGGCTTTATGCTTTGGTATGGTAAATTCCAGCACCAATTCACAGCACTAGATGAAGATGAAATCGTGTATAGAGGAAGTTGTGTGAGCTCTGTATCTGTGTGTGTGTGTGTGTGTAGTCAGAGTGTGTGTTTGTGTGTAAATCAATCAAAATACTTCCGCCAATGCCAAGTTCCGTCCAGCAACCTCGCCCACTCAATTTATGGCAAATCTGATGCAAATGTCTAAGAAGCTTACAACGCCCAAAATCGTTTACGCATTTTTAACCCATTACGTGCATGTTTGGTTTAGGCATCTTCCTCTCCTGCTGTTGCTCCACCTACGCCTGGTATACAACCCAGCTTAAGCTGCTTCCTATATGTGGTGGCCATTTTATGCCCTAGACTCTGACTCCGACGGATGCCGACAAACTCATTAGTAGCCAGAGGCAAGTCATAAATTTGCCACCAGTTCAAGATCCAAACAAAAGGACTCTCATCCATAGTTGCTTTTCGTTGTTGTACACCAATCTCTCTAGCTCTCGCACTCTCTCTCTCTCTCTCTCTCTCTCTCTCTCTCTCGTTCTCTGTTTGCTCATAGTATGCCTCTTGGGCACTTGGGAAATGCTGTTAAGCTCAACTTCCTTGAACTGTCAGATAGTGCCAAGTGTCCTGCTGAACTGAATGCATTTAAAGAGCTGCAAAATAAATCCATCTGCTTGAACTATGAAATACTTTTGCTATACAGGAATAACTTAGGATATACAAAATAAATCAAATTAATTGTGCATTTCCGTTTTCTTCTTTTTTTTGCTTAAATATCCTTGTGAATTAAAAGGAGCTTAATTATCCTGGTGAAGCATTGAACTAAATATGAAATGGAATGCTTTTACATTAAAATATGATAAATTTCTTGAAACCATAAATGAAAAGTTGCTTTACAAGTTGATATTTTAAAAAGAATGTATTTATATATATATATAAAATATTGAATATAACGGTAACTGAGTGCTGACCTTGGTAATAAACCTCAGCTTAACTTCCAAAGCAGAAACCTGAAATTACTCAGCAACTGCCAGCTGCAATCATAGGCTTATCCATATTGTTACCAACCGCGCCTATCGCATGCGCCCTTGAAAAATCACTTCAATGCACTAAAACCCTATTAAATCTGTGCATTCCCAGCCGCAATAACAACACCAACAAAAGTACGCCAACAACTACAATATCAATCAAAAATTTTGGAATTTTTTAGTCAACGAAGGCACATGGTGAAAGAGATACTTGTCTTTTCTCTTATTAACTTTTACTTTAGGTTAGGTAAAAACTATTAAATATATTTGAGGCAGAGTGATTTTTTGTGGCAATATTCAACTCATTTTAAATACAAACATTTATTATTATATTTTATTTATTACTATTAATACTATTCAATACAATTGTAATAAGAAAATAGAAAAAGAATTTAAAGATATTCTATATTAAATGCATTCTTAAACTTTAACAGATTCCTTACAAATTGCAGAACTACATTTAATTATTATATTACATATTTATTTATTATATGTATATGTATATTAATTTGTTTTTGATATTTTACAATAAAATAAACAATAATTAAAGCAATAAATATTTCGTTGTTTAAAGTTGTTATTGATCTTTAGGTTTTTTGTGCTGTTGCGAATTGCATTTCGAAAGCCAATTTAACACCACAAATAAACAAACAAAACTTGAATATGAACTTAATATTTATTTTATTATACTTTATTTTATTTGATTTTATTTTTACTTTATTTTTTTCATTTTATATTTATTTAGTAATTAATTTTCATTGATTGATGTGGTTTTAAGTAAATGGTATCTTAATTTAAAGTATTTAATTAAAATACTTATGCGTTGACTTGAGTTTATTTGTCCTACTAGTGGTGTTATTTAATCACTTAAATTATATTAAAATTCAATGTTTAAATGTTAATAATTTGAAAATAACAGAATTCAAGTGTAAAGGTCCTTTATATAGATAGAAAGGAAGAACATAACGAGCCCATCAATTTAAATGAAATGCCCTAAAAATTTTACAGAAATTTGAATAAAAATAAAATACATAAAAATGTACAAAGTTGGCGAAATTTTAAATTTCAAAAAACGAAAAAAATTTTAAAATTAAACAAAAAATTAAAATGAATTAAATAAAATTGCATATAAAAAATTTTCGATTTTTTTTTATGGTTTCTAAATATTTTCATAGTTTGGAATTGGATTTCAAATGCACGTATGAATAATAAAATATTTAATTAAATTAAATTATATAAATTATTGTACTTTCATACTGAATGTTAAAGCCTTTTAACGCATATTTTCAAGAGAAAGATCTCGAGAAAGAATATAATATTAATGAAGGAGACAGGACACGACGTATTACATTTTATTTTCAAATTGGCCTAATTGTGTTTTGTTTATTGTTTTGTATTATTACATTAATTGTGGCCAAATGTACAAAACGTATAGGTAATTGATGAGTTGGAAATATGATGAAAATTGCGTTTTAATGTTGCCCCAAAAACTGTTGCTTCAAAATTGTCAGTAGAGAATACAAAAATAAAAAATAAAAATTTACTTAAATTGTTGGCCAATAGCAAGAACATTGCAATCAATAGCTCATGCCTGATATACAATGTTATTTCTATTGGCCATCATTTTAACAACAATTAAATGTAATTTACTTTAAATAAATATAAGTTTAAGTAAATAAATTGAATTGTTAACAAAAGCTTACTGAAGTCACAAATAAACATCTGTTTTAAATTTATTTTATTTTATTAGAACTTAACTTGAATTTACTACCAACAAAATTAAGGCCAAGACTTGCTGCAATTGCTCAAATACCTTTCACATTTAGTTAACAGATTATACGAATATCCTTAGGAAGTTATCACATACCTTAATATATACACTTTCATGCCACATGCAACTCCTATATGGCTGGCACTCCTACTGCATGTGGGTCAAGTGCTTCCGGTTGCTGTTGCTGCTGCTTCTACACAAATTAGATTAAACATATTTTATATAAATCTCATATTTAAGCCACTCCCACTGCCTTGACTGTGTTACCACATGATATTTAATTTAATTTTTTATATATTTTTGTTGTATTTATTGTTGCAACATCTCCATGTGGCTATCTGTTGCCGGTGGCCAATGCTGTTGCATTTAACTCTAGCTCGTTGTTACTGTTGATACCCTGTAATAATGTAGAGTATATGCATATAAGTATATATAATATACGACTGAGTATATTGTAGTTGAGCATAGTCAATGTTCTTGTGGTGGCTTTTGTGGCATGCTGCTGTTGCACGCTGTTATACACTTTTGTAGCTGCTTTGCTACACTTCTTATTGCATTAGCTGCTATTAATTAAGTTATACACTGGGAATTACTTAAGCCTGGCTTGTCCTGTGCTGTTCTGGCTTATATGGTAGTAAACAGTTCATAAATATGCCACATGTGGCCATAAATAGCTGTGGCATACAGTGCAGCAAAGAATGCTCTCGTAATAGAATTTATATATATTTAATTACTAAAAACAGCTTTGTATTAAATTTAATTTAATGGCAAATAGTTTTAATTATTTATTTAGTTTTAAATATAAATATTATTACTAAGTTTTATCAAATATATGTTTTAATAACAGCTTAGTAGCTTGAGTATATATTGATAGTTGCTTAAAAAATCTTAGTGCTACTCATAAACCTCAAACATGCCGCATTAGTCACGTTTCTCATTTCTCTGCAAGTACTACTTGCTGCATATTTGACAGCAGGAAAAACCTCGAAAAAAAGCAGCAATGCCCAATTACAAATGATTGTTGTTATAAAGCCACAGACGCATAGGAGTTGCCTGTTGCCTGTTGCCGGTTGCCGGTTGTTGGCTGCTGTTGCCGTTGCAGTTGCAAGTCCCTGCAGCTAAATCCGTATTCGCATCCTCTGGCAAATCCTCCATTGTCACTGGCAAAGCAAATGTCAATTGTGTGAGCTAGTGTGTGATTGTATGTATGTGAGTGTGTGTGAGTGTGTATGCCTTGGAGTTGAGTACACGGATGTGAGCATACAAGGATCAGGATGAGGACAACTGAATACATTCAACAAATTGCATGTCAACAACTCGCGTTGGGTATTATGCCTCGCACAAAGAGAGAAAGGCCCAATCTATCGCATGCAGGATTAAGGATGACAAAACATGCTAAAAATACTTCAAACAGGAAAAAACGAAATGAGGAAAAATAAAATAAAATAAAAGTATTAATCTGTTTGAAATTTGTATTTGAGTTTTGCCTGCGGACAAATTGAAAATATAATAATAAGCATCAAATTTGTATGCGATTCAATCGAGCTTGTAATGCCACTGTCTCTCTCTCTCTCTCTCTCTCTCTCTCTCTGGTATGTTTTTCTCATGTCAACCATGCAGGTGTGCCCAGGCTGAGACCCTCTGAAATATTCAGTTATTGTATTGTAGCTATTATTTTATGGCCTTCTCTCTTACCTTTGCAGTGTTCCACTCGAACTAACTTTACGAGCTGTCCAAAGCGACAATGTCAACAAGATGTATTCATAAATTAGTTTGAATCGTTGCGAGTTGTACGAGTTTTGGCGCCCAAAACTAATTGTTATCTTTGTAGGGTTTTTGGTTTTATCACCTAGCAGCTCGCACTTTTATTTTATTTTATTTTTTATAAATAGTTTTTTTTTAAGTATATTTTATTTTTCATCTACCTCTTCAAACTAATTAAGTTTCCACAGTATCCAAAAAAAAAGGAGAGAAAAAGTAGTCACTGGCTTTACGTTTTTACGTTTTTTATGGCTTTATTTACGACTTTCGCTTTGAGAGCGCATTGTGTGAATTTTGTTGAGTTTCTTTTAATGCTTCTTAATTCTAATTACCACACGCTCGACTGTTCATCTTTGTCTGTTAACTGCCCACAACTAGCATAGTTCATCACCTTATACCCTGTACACCAACCAGCTACTGGAAGGCTAGGTTAAAATTATGTAAGCAAAAAGCAAATTTGTATAGATTACAAATATTAAATAAAATAAATCAAAATTTTTTTCATATAGAAAAATATTTTTATATATAAATATAATAATAAAATAACTTAAAATTTTATTTTTTAAGCAGATCAACATAAATTTATATTTTACTTTAATAATCGAATGCTTCAATAGCTTTAAAAAAAACCATTAATAATTTATATGACAGATATGACAGATTTAATTGAAGTACTTGATTTTGTTAAGCTCTAGCAACATATATAAATCATATATAATTTAATTTTGTATATACTTGATTTCTTTATTTTAATTTAATTCTATATATAGGTAATACTTACACATATTATCCCTTTTCATAGAGTATCACATTGGCGACTATTCTCAGCTAAGGCAAACTTATTATACTCTTTTTCTAGGGTTCGCCCAACCAATTTTTTGGTTTACGACTTTTCATATATATGTATATATATTTTAATGATAATGGAGAACCGTTAGCAAAAGGGCCAAAAGTATCTTAAAAAATTCTCAGCTCCATTCGAAACAGCAGTAAGAAATGCAATTTGAGCATCATTAAAAGTAAAGTAAGCTGCACTAATTTGGTATCTTAATATATATTTTCAAACACCTGAAAGCCAAAAACCCTAAATATAACAAGTATCTCTATGGATAAACATTCTAATGGGTTTGCCAGTTAGTTCTGAGATAAATATCTAAAGTAACATTTAATGTTATATTTTCCAATCCAATTGAATGCAGCGTGACTGGAACTAAATAAAAATTTATTTTGATTTAAGAGAAAATAAACGAAATTCTCATATAAGGATTGTAGTTAGAACTGTGAGATATATGTTTAATTATGAAAGAGTTTACAAACTTTGATCTTTGACATAGGAAAGTAATGAAATAAATTTTGTTTGCCTTTACTTGGCCTTATTAAAATGCATTCCCAATGTGCTTATAAGGCTTAAAAGCTTAGCCATAAAATTTATGCATAACTTATATGATAAACAAATGCAGTTAGCTCTAATAATGCAACAACAACGAGAATAACAACAACAATTGCAGATTACATAAACAATTTGTCAACATTTATTTTTGACATAATTTTCATTTTATGAGCCAAAATGCTAAAAGCGAATTTTGAGGGCTCTTAAAGCTGCCTAGGGGCAACCAAGAGGGAAATCAACTAAAACTCATGTAACTGCCATGTCATACTTTCATGTATATGTATATATATTTATATATATATATATATGTGTGTGTGTATGTGTGTGTCATTGTCATTTAGTTGAGAGTTGCTTAATTGCAAGAAAGTGGCCTGGCTAAAGTATGCAACAGTTGCTGGTTTCATCTGCTGCCGTTGTGCATAAGGGGCGTAAACTGATTTGAGGCGGAAAACTGTACAAACAAGCAACATAAAATGAAGTTGCAACTTGCAACAGTTGTTGCACATTGTTGAGCATCAAAAGGCAACAGCTTAAATAAATAAAATTGTATTTAGTATAACATTAAAAGCTAAATGACATACATATCCCTTTTGACTCTTGAGATCATATTGTGCATATTTGTGTCAAAGAACTTAAATAAAAATTATACTACTAGCATATTAATAAAAGTATTTCTCATGAAATACCCTGTGTTCATAGTTTGATATCATTCTTATTTTTATTTGATAAAAAGTAAATCACATTTCAGTTATATAAATCACTTAAAATATTGCAAAATGTTCGCACTTGTTTGCTCTCAAAGTGTTGACTAATGCCGAGTCATGACTATAACTATACTAACAAACACACAACTACATGCACACTCACACATATACATATATATATACTTAAAGAACGATAAATAATTGTCTAAAGCCCACAGATTAGTTGCACACAGTTGTCATACAAAGTTCTGTGGCAACTAATTGCCTGTTATATAGGTTTCTGGGTTAACGAACGAGAATTCTCTCAGCAGCTTAAAATCTAATTTTACACTTTTGATTCAAAATAAAATGGATTGTCTTTTCTCTTTTTTAACCATTAGAAGAGTAAATATTATGAGTTTAATCCACAAAGTTATCATAAGGTTCTAAAGGGTCTGATGTGTATAAAAACATTTAAATGCATTTAAAATTATACAAAATTATTTAACAAATTAGTTATACTTAAAGTTATATTAAGTTACTTTAAGACACATTGAAAGCGGTTAAGAAATATGATTTAATTAATTTATATTGTTACTTTTGGAGCCTTATATTTATATATAATGTTAATTCTAATTTCAATAATACATTTTTCAAGAACTTTTCTTTTTAATTAATGCATTAAAAACGAAATAAAATTATTAAACTTTAATCAACAAATTAGTTATTCTGAAAGCTATATTTATTTACTATACAACTCTTTTGAAAGTGATTTAAATAATTTATTTAGACTGTTTTTAAAAAACACTCTTGTAGTCGGGTACACTCGACTAGAGTTTTCATACATGTTATCTATTTCCCTGGCCATTGAGTAGGAAACAAAACCCTATTCTATATTATAAATTCCAATAGATTTGCCAAATATTCAAGCTCTATCTCTATGCTATTTCTTGCTGTAAGAAATAAGCTGATTATAATCTTAATGAATATATATATATAAAAACTAAATATAAATGATTACACAACTCAAATATATAAATTATATATATATTAGATTCTCGTCTTTAATGAATTTAATTGGGTGTTCCTTGAAACCAAGGAACTTTTTTTACCATTAAAGTTAAAGTTTTTGTTATTTATTTATTTTTTTGTTTCTTTTTTTTTTTGTTCGTACTACTTTATTCCATGTTGTATAGAATGTCTAACATGAAATGTAGTGTCGACTACAATAAAAAGAAGAAACACTATATAAACCAATACGGTCTATCCACCATTAGTGGAATAAAATAGAAGTAAAGTTATTCCTCCAATTTATTGAGGAACATACAATACTTCAAAACTATTTGAAGGTAAACCAAAGTAACCTTAACTTTCAAACGGAACGATAAATATGAATTAAACTTACATTTGGTATAACTAATTGGGAATTACAAGCAGCCCATTGCCAATTTTATACTATCAACTTATCATTGCATTCCATGTCACATTTTAAACTTATTTTTGTTTTTCTTTCTACTTTAATAGATATTTTTGGTTTCATATAAAGTAGTTGCAACTTTGGCTTAGTGCATCGTGTTACCGTCTCGGGTTAATGATATGGGTTGGGTTCGAATCGCACAGAGAGAGATTTTTTGTAAGTTTTTTTATGTCTGTTCTGTCGGGTTCTTATAATCGGGGTACACTTGACTACAGCTTTTTAATTTGCTGAGCGTGTTAGCTGCAAAAAATGAGTTTAGTTTAAAAAAAAATTACTAAATTTTCATCTAATCATATCAGCCTATACCATATTGTACACATATGTATCTGTTATTCTTTGATAACATATATTTTTCCATTGCTGTTGCAATTGGTGGAAAATCTTTCAAGTGTAAATTAAAGTGTGATTCCTGATGCACGCTCACACAGCACGTTCGCCCCAAGGAGGCACTCGTCGCGGCAAATAAAAATGCGGAAATTCAAAAATATTAAAAAAAAATATGTATATATATATATATATATATGTATAAATGTATATAGACATATATATATATATATATATATATACTCATATACAAGCTGCAAAGATGCAAAAATATCTTAAAGAAGTGTTTGCCATTGTTGTTGCTGCTTTTCGCCCTTGGATAATCCAGTGAGAACATACCCTTAGTGTGTTGAGTATTTCTGCCACTGACGCCTTTGAGTGGCAACTTCCTTTGCATTTTATTTGTGCCGCTTCATCATCATCATCATCTTTATCAACATCATCAACATTATTGTCGTCCTCATCATCTTTAGCATTCACAATGTTTGTTGTGTTCGGCGCGTGTGCGCGATGTTTATTATTTTGATATTTCCTGAAAGATATTTCTATGCCCATTTCCACATTTTTTTTTCTTTTACTATTTTCTCATATAGTCAATGCATAGCATTTTCTTTTCATCTTTGAGTGGAAGTTTATATCAATGCCGTAAACTGAATTTAATAGAGTCAATAAGGAGAAGAAAATACTTCCATTTGTTGCATATTATTTTGAAGCTGTTGAAAAGGATTGTGTAATTGGACTAGGATGTTTGAAACTATATATATATATATATATATATTTCTTATAATAGAGAGAAAAGAAGAAAAAGGAACTTAAGTTAAGTCAATGCCTTTGACCTTTAACACTGCCTGTGAGTGGCATGAGTGGAAAATTTTGGTACATGTTGCAAGATATTTAATGCTAATTTCTTGCACAATCCTAAGACTTGCGATGTCGGCTTATTGAAGAAGATTATACAATGAGTTGATAATATTCAACTTTGTCGGTTCATTCAACAACATTTTACAAGAAAATATATATATATATATATATATATATAGTTATAGGCATTTGAGTTGAAATTCTACGTAGTCTTCGAAGTATTATTTGCTCAGCGTCGTGCGTCGCTTACTTTTTGTTTTCTTGTTTGTTTGTTTTGTTTTGTTTGGAGTTTTTTTATACTTTGTTCAGAAAAAAAGGTGCAAGGGATTTGTGAATTTGAAAAATTGTTGTTGTTGTTGTATTTTTGGGTTTGTTTGTTTGCTGGCAGCAGGTCATGCGGCACCATGTGTAATGCAAAGAAAGCAAACGGCAAACTTAAGTTTAAAGGCAGCTCCCACTGCAGTTACAATACCCCTAACGCCACACACACACACACACTTTCCTCGTTAGGGTCACATCTAGAGTTGAGTTCAATATATATATATAATTTTCCTGCTCTTTTCTAGAGCTTAAACTCTAGACTTGTTAATGTCCTCACTAATGCGCAAGTCCGCGGTAAACGCTGATTGCATTTTCATGCTGTTCCCACTGCACATACACCCAGTACACCACACACACACACACACACACACACCATTCACACCCAACAACATTTTCCATTTATCATCTCTCATTTCATTTTCCTCATTTGGCGATTCGGAAATTTGCGATTTTGAATTTTGATTAGAGATTAAATTGTCTCTGGCGATTAGCATCAATGCATCTTCAGAGCGTTGTGCAAACAAGCGTATGTTTGCATTAGCCACGAAAATGCAACACCCACCCCAAATATTTAGTGTATATATATGTGTGTGACCCAAGGGGCACAATTTATTGACCCACCACCGTATGCCGTCACTCCACAATGAATGACTCTAGCAGCCAGCGGTGCACTTCGCGGATCGTTCGATTCGGTTTGTGCTCATTAATTTTGCGGTTTTCTTTTTTCCATGATATTGCGCTACTTTCAAACGGGTATATCGATAAGTATGAATGCCTTGACGAGCGTTATATATATTCCTTTTTGGTTAATCTATCAATTTTTATATGAAATCATTATCTATTTATATGCGGTACATCGCATATTGCAGTTCGACCAAGCCATACAAGTTTCTGTTCAATTTGTATGCTCAGCACACCCTGTGGCAGACATCAACTGTTATCCAGCCGCGCCTGAAGCTGCAGATAAACTCTGGTGCCGGACTTATGAATATAATCCTTAAATTATTGCAATAAAAACAACTATTGCGCAACGGTGCAAATAAAAACCCAACTATTATGTGTGAATAAGCCACGCAGCAGACAGCAGACATCAGACAGCAGGCGGCAACCCTGGTCAACACTTAGTTTTGTGGTATGGTGTGGCAACTTTTTGATGCGCGTGTACCAACAATTATGAGGAACAATTATATACATTATATATATATATATATGAAAAGGTCTTTTGCCAGAACGATTAGCTTTTTGGATGCGACGAGGGAATTGTTGCCATTATTATACGCTACACTTTAACCACCTACTGGACCACAGTGCACACATAAATTTTGACAGAAATTGTGGCACGTTGCTCTTTCGCGTTTAATTGATGCATTGCCACACCCTTTAAGCCCATTCTAGTCCATTAATGACAACGATGTTGTTGTTGTTGTTGTTGCTAATTTTGCAAAAATTAAGGTTTTTCGTTGCAATTATACGGCAATTAAATGAGCTTTGCTTTTTATATTTTTAAAGTGTGGGAAAAATAAAAGAAAATGTAAAATGTCCAGTTGGTTAAATGTTGAGTGACAAGGCCAATTGCCAATCGATATGTATACTATGTATATGTGATGTCAGAGATCGTTCAATTGTTCGATTTTCCTGTTCGACTGTCAATCAGCATTAGAAATCAATAGACGATTTCAAAATTTCAACGTTAGGCGATTGGAAAAACAAAGTGGATATTGTTGTTTCTATTCCTGTTGTTGTTGTTGTTGTTGTTGTTGTTATTGTTGTCATTGACTGGAGGACATTTGTGTGACAAAATTGTGCAAGCAAATGTGTACAGTATTACCCCATACTCCCTCCTTTAGGCAAGGATTATGAGCGTAAATTAACCCTTATTGCCAAAAATATGCGACAGCTGATTGACAGACAAATGACAGGCACATAAAATCCATACAACCAGATCCTGACACACAATTTTCATGCATGTCCTTTACAAAGCAAAACTGTACCTATTTTATTGGCCCTACACCCAGGCTTTAGCCATAGTGGAGGGGACTAAAAAGTGTCTGGATTGTTGTCTGCGTTTGGTTTTGATTGAATTTCATGTACATATGTTCAGCATGACACTTAGTAGCGGCTTAAATGTGTTTAGACTTTAGAGTGCCACCAAAGAAAACACACACTCACACATACTCAGACACACATACAAACAGACTATGCGAATGATGGAAGATGTCAGTCAAAATTTGCATTGTCTAAATTGAAATTGACATATATTGATCGCAATAATATAGGATTTTAGTCGAGAGCTCAAAAATTTGACTTGTTTTGATGCAATTCAATATGAAACTTGCCTACTGTTTGAGTAAGTATAAAAGTAAAATCAATATGAGAAAGAAATAAAATATATAGTAAAAAAAAAGGTAATTAAAAATTATAAGTAAAATTTCAATAATAAAATTATAAATAAAATAATATATATAAAATAAATGAAATAAATAAAATAATTTAAATTAATAAAATAAATAGATAAAATAAAATAATTCAAATAAATAAAATTAATAGAATTAACAATAATAATAATAAAATAATAGAATTCCAAAAACAAATAAATTTTCAAAAATAAATAAAATTTAAAAATATAAATAAAATTAATAAAATAATTAAAAGAAATAAAATATATAGTAAAAAAAGGTAAATAAATATTATAACTAAAATTTCAATAATAAAAATATAAATAAATTAAATAAAATATATAATATAAATGAAATAAATAAAATAATTCAAATTAATAAAATAAAATAAGTAAGATAATTAAAATTAATAGAATTAATAATAATAACTAATAAAATAAATAGATATTTCCAAAAACAAATAAATTTTCAAAAATAAATAAAATTGAAAAAAATAAATAAAGTTAGTAAAATAATTAAAAGAAATAAATATTTCTCACTTTTGCTAATATATTTTTTGTAATATATTTTCTTAATTGTTCCAATATTTCACTTAAACTTTCTTTGATTTACATACTTGTTCGATATCATTGCAACTTTCACGCTTCAGGTTTAGGAATTGAAACACAATAGCACTGAATCACATTAAGACACTGTTAATGAAGTGTTTTAAGTTTTAATTTCTGAATAACATTATAGTATACCACAAAAAAAACCATTTGAAAATTCCAATACAAATTTGTGATAAGTTCATTTGGCCACTAGACGAAGCAGAATAAAATATACAGAGTATAAAATAGAAATTTGTTAAACAGCAAACGGGAAACACAATCAAAATGCAAGTTGATGAAGACATTAGATGTTGTCACAG
Organism: Zygothrica quintamaculata; assembly: GCA_037044455.1. Lineage (NCBI taxonomy): Eukaryota > Metazoa > Arthropoda > Insecta > Diptera > Drosophilidae > Zygothrica > Zygothrica quintamaculata. The sequence continues at coordinate 36,360 of JBAMBS010001301.1, forward strand.
TTTACGATGAAGATAGAGGAAAGAGCATTAGAGATAACACCAGAAACCAGACAATATATGGTGTCACATTTAAAGCCTACAGATATTTCCACAATTGATGAAGACCTAGATGCTAAACATTGGACTCGTTTAAGCCCTAAAGAATGGGTTACTGCGTGGTACGACTACCAAGAAAATTTACATAACATTCTCATTGATTGCAATGACGGCCGAAACTTATCAGCAGCTAATCAGCAGCATGCGGCTAAAGTCAATTTGAAATCTCAGCACCTCGTTTTGGGTAGCAGCAGCGAGATAAATTTTCACAGCCTTTGTTTGGTTCCCAAACAGGTGAAATGAGTATAGAGCTGGTAACCTGGGGGAGATATCATACTGTGAGCAGAGTTGTTGTATTGGGCTTGTTCTGTTGTGTGAGATGAAAAGCAGCTTTTAATTAAGAGAACCTCATGGAACGTACCTAAATCGTAATATGCAGGTGTCCAGCAGTTGAAAGAACCCTAAAACAGGAGTTGGAGAGGGGCCTTGGCATTGTCTGGCCATTATTAGTCGTGTCGTGATTTGGGCCAACACCTACGGTTAACAGCTCGTTTCAACATTGAACATTGCCTGTCATAATTTCATTTCGTTACATCATCGATTTTATATTGACTTTTTTCCATTTTTTTTATAAATAGCTCAATTATACTGCTAATTCCTATCGATAAATTCACCGATTTGGCCTGGTAGTTCTGGTCAACGCCTACGACCAGATTAAGCCTCGTTTCTATCCTCTAAGCTGCTTTCAGTACCAAGCCCAAAACCAAATGCATTCAAAGAAGCTGCTTAAAATGCAAATGAAGTGGCTGATTGGTTTTGGTCCCAGGCTTTAATTCCAGCTTACGACTACTATACGGCTCTTACAACTCCGATAATTATGAGCTCAAGCAGGCACTTAAGTAGGTTTTGTCTTTGGACGCATAGTAGTAGATTCTTTTACCACGTTGTGCCACTAATTAGACCAAAAAGATTCCTTTAAGTAAACAACCTGTCTACCTGCCACAAGCAGAGCAAATGCATTACACGTTTTCCCTTAGAAGTACATATTTACTTATAATCCTCTTACCCTCAGGCTCTTGCAATTATTTCTGCTTTATTTCTTTGAATTTTTAGATTTTTTTTTTCGATTTTCTTTTTCCACCTCCTGCTATTATAGTCTTCTACTCTCTTCGCGTTTTTCCGCGTTTGAGTTCACAATAAAATGGCAAATTTTTATGCCATTTGCTTTGCTTCCGGCGTTGCAAATTGTGCGAAGTATGAGCTAGAGATACTGCAATTAGAATCAGATTTCAATATAGTAAATGAATATAGAATGAATATATATTTTAATACCATTTAAATATATAATTAATATATTAAAAAATTAACTTGATATTTAATATTTCATAAATATATTTTACTCTTTTGTTAACTGAATCTAGTGTCATCGCTAACAGAAGGAGTATTCAGCGCGATTTTCTGTCATTTCTTTTTTATAGAATTTTCCGCTTTTCTACTGCAATATAATTAAACGATGGAAAATGGAAGTTTTCCACGAGCTCAGTGCCTGTGCGTAAATTGATATTCCTGTCATTGGTATAATGATTTCTGCTTCCGTAGGGAGCGCGACGTATCCTGTCTGCGGTTTGCCATTTCGCTTTGCCGTGTGCACAGGATATTGAATTAAGGTATACGAACATTTTTATAAGAACTAATCCTGCAGCTTGGCAATTGATAGGAACTGTCTATTAATTGAGTTATATCGACGATATTCCTAACAAAGGACGAACATAAATTAAAAATTGTCAAGAAAAGGCAATCACATTTATGAGCTCAATAATGAGCATGTCAATGATGATTGCTGACGATGCTGATGATGATAATAATGATGTTGATGATGATGAAGAAAACACGTTAGCATTATGTCTTGATGTTGAAAGAAAGAACATTTGTGGAACACATGTTGTTATTATGAAGAATGCAACTCAGGCATTCAGGAAGACAGAGAGGCAATGCAACATAGATAAGGATTGCTGGACAAGGCGCAAAACAACAAAGGACCTGAGGCCAGCAGGCGGTTAACACAGTCAGCATAGCCTGTCAACAGGATATGCATGAACGCTTTGAGCATTTCACACCTACATACAATGCACACTACCAAAATACAACAACAACAACAAAAGGACAACCCGGTTGCCATTGCCGGTTCCTGAATATCAGCTGCCGAAATTGAAGATGCCATTGAGTTCGTGCTGCTGCGGCTTTCTACTGAAAACTGAAAGGCAAAAAAAAAAAGAAAAAACAATTTTTGAAAGTTGAAAAGAAACCACAAAGACCACAAAGAAATCAAACTGGGTATGAGGTAGGAGCCAGTAGGAGACGACATATAAATGAAAATCAAACCCAGCAGCCAATGATTGATGGACAATGATTGGGCAGAAGCCATGAGTCAAAGATGCAGTATTTCGCTTTAAAAAGCAGCTCAAAGAAAAAAGGATTCAACACTCAAAACCTGGTAGTCAACTGCCGTTATGATTGATAAGCCCCAATGATTAGGTGTAAACAGCAGCAAAGTCAGCATCAAAAGAATATACTGAAAGGCACAGTTGATAAAGCATAATACGAAGCAACCAACTAAGGCAACAACTGTTTGGGACGTGTGTGCATTATCTTTGAGCTGAAACTCGATTGCAGTCGGGCAACAATTGGAGCGCAGGAAACTAATTAAATTGATAGAATTAGACAAAAGGCCTCCGGCTGGCACCACAACACCAATCAAATTTAGTTTTCTCTTTACTTATCATTCAGGACAAGCACTGAACAGGACACAACAGGATAGCATAGAATATAACTGCTGGCAATGTATACGATGACAGCAGGAGCTACACTTTCGGGAAGTTAGTCATTTGTATGATGGATGTGTATAGGATTTAAAAAGAGATTTACCCATACATAGACAAAGATATATCGCTCTGCTGACAGATTGTTGAGAAAGTCTTTAAACATAATATGAACAATTTGTATTTATGAATATATGAATATATGATATGAATAATAATGTTATAAAATTCTGCTGAAGAATTAGTTAAAGCAACAGATGTTATCTATAGAGTATTTAACCATCGGTTTGCTTATTATCAATTATTGTTATGCTGAATGTTATTCAATTCTTTTTTTATAATAGTCAATACTCATGGTTCTATTGATTCTTCTACTTATGAGAAACAATTCAGAGTAGTTATAACCGTTATATATATATATATATATATATATATATATAAATTAAATTAATTACAATACGAATTTCGAATGGATAATGAAATTGTGTGGTCATTATCAGACATGGCCAGAATGTACAAAATGAGCCACAAATGTGGCCAATGTAATGAAACAAAGTAGCTAGCGAGGCATATGATGAACAATACCGCAATTGTGTTGGTGTCGGCCAGTGGCCAGTGGACAGTGGCCAGTGGCCAGGACGAGCAAGGATATAATCGTACATACATGCGCGCATAAATCAATAGAGCAATGTAGCAACCAAAACTGGACAGGAAGGATACTCTAGCGACCAACAGATGTGAGCATGTGAGCTGAATTAAAAATGAGTAAGTAGCAAAAGGAATCACAACCAACTCGGCCACATATATACGATTCAGTTGTCTTGGTTGAATCGGGTGATTCGGGTGACTTGGTTGACTTGGTTGACTTGCTTGAATTGGGTAACGGCTGATTCGTATTCCAAAAAGTCTTCACTGGCGCGTAAAGACAAAAGGGCAGAAGAGAGGGGAGTCAACCCTCTAGCTAGGCAAAAGAAAAGGTAACCTCACCGGATTTACTTTCCGCCTTTGTCGCTGCAGGACATCTTAAGGGCTTAACTTACTTTAGTTGAAGCGCTCAAAAAAAAACAGAAGTATAGAACAGAAAAAAAAGAAAATGAAAGGAGAAACACGAAACGAAACGAAATGAAAACCAAGCAATAGATTTTTCATGTTTGGGATTTGTGTGTCCCACAAGTCTTATGAGTCTTATGAGCGTGTGTCTAGTGTAGTTGACATTTAATATGGCATTATCCTTGCGCCGCTGAGTTATAAATAATGTTTCTGCTGCCATTAAAAACATAAAAAAAAGTGAAACAGAGGCAACACGAACAGACCCCCCCCCCCCCACAGTAACAGAGCAGTAGTTAAGGACACTTACGACAAGGGGTCGAACTTTATCTCGAAGGGATTTTTTTTTTGTACTACCGTTATCGTCATTGGTCAGTTAAGACATTTGGGTTCTTTAGGGTAAGGAATGAATATAAGAAAAAAAAAAAAAAAAAACAGGAAAACCAATTTTGTTGTAAGTATTACAAATATCGATACCCAAGGCAGAGGGTTACATATTTTAAAAGTGAAATATTGTTGAATCAGCAAAAGAAACATATTTTGAATGTCCTGAATGGGTAGTTAAATGAAATGGAATGAAGTTGCATGGTTAACCCCAAGTGGGGCAATCCAATGAAGATTGTTTTAATATTTTCCAAACAGCCCTATAATATTATAATAAACTAATATGTATATTAGGCATAACTAAACTACTTATGATCATAATTTAAAATTTAAATAATGTATAATAAAACAAGTAGGAACACTGTAGTCGGGTGTACCCGATTAATAGAACTCTTTTACCTATGTACAGTCACAGCTATTACATTAGATTTCAAATCTCCTGGCTAGATCGACTCTGCTTATCGTCCTGATGAATAATATATATACTTAATGAAGTCACAGATGATTATTACTACCTGCTACATACTTTTTGATTTTGCATCAATTTCCTTCTTCCTTCTTATAATAATAATACGCAAACACAAACAATAATTTTCTACATTAAGATTCTAGATTCACGCTTATTTTGGTGTTTGGTTAAAATAAAAAAACAAAAATACCAATAAATAAACCATTTAAAAAAACTCTATCTCCCTGCGATTTGAATCCAAGCCCAAACAGAATTTCGAGACATAAACGTGATGCACTACGCCAAAGTGACAACTGAAATAAATGAGAATAAAAGTAAAAAGAAAAACAAAAGTAAAATAAAAATGTGACAAGTAAAGCAATGATAGGTTGATAGTATAAAATTAGCAGCGAACCGCTTGTAATTCCCAATTAGTTATACCAAATGTAAGTTTAATTCATATTTATCGTTCCGTTGAAAGTTAAGGTTACTTTGGTTTACCTTCAAATAGTTTTGAAGTATTGTATGTTTCTCAATAAATTGGAGGAATAACTTTACTTCTATTTAATTCCACTAATGGTGGATAGACCGTATTGGTTTATATAGTGTTTCTTCTTTTTATTGTAGTCGACACTACATTTCATGTTAGACATTCTATACAACATGGAATAAAGTAGTGTGAAGAAAAAAAAGAAACAAAAAAATAAATAAATAACAAAAACTTTAACTTTAATGGCAAAAAAAGTTCCTTGGTTTCAAGGAACACCCAAATAAACTCATCAAACACAGTCTAATATATATATAATTTATATATTTGAGCTGTGTAATCATTTATATTTAGTTTTTATATATATTACTTAGATTATATGTATAAATATTAGCTAATTTCTTGTATCGGCTGTGGTACAGAAAGAATTAGCATAAAGCTTATAACTGAATATTTGGCAAATCTACTGGAATTTTGTTTACTAATCCGTAGACTAAGGTATTTAAATTCAAAAAGTATTTAGTTTTGTTTGTGTTTTCTAATCAATGGCCAAAGATATTAATATCAAGAAGGCTGTAGTCGAGTATAACCCACCACGAAGAGCCCCTTTGTCACATAAATAGACAAATACACAAATTTTGACAAAATTTTAAAAAAAAGAATAGAATTATATAATATATTTTTATAGTTTTTTAAAAGTAGTATAAAATTTCCAACTTATATGTTTTACAGCATTCCATTAACATATGATAATGTTGTTCCATTGTGTTATGCCTTTTAGTGTTAACGGTCAACACTCTTGAGTAACATGATGCCAAGAATCCTTGATCTGTTTCCTGGTGATCCCATAATTGCAATGTCACAGTGATCCTGTAATATCCTCCTTCATATACTTTGATTTATATTTTATGGGCTCTTCAAAAGTCACTGGCTTGGCACAAGATTTATGATTGCCCAGCATGGACAGTAATAGGACTCCAGCTGTAGGGTATACTGGGCTGAAGTGGCATTGGCTGGATGAGTTAGCTCCAAGCTAGTTTGCTGTACAAGTAATGTGTGTTTATGTGTGTATAATGTGCATGATAATAAGCGTGTGATGGCCTAGTAGAGCTGCCTACACAGCGATGCTAATGAGTCGAACGCGTTGATGATGATGAGGAGTGATTTGTGGCTGGCATAGACAGTTCACTAGTGCTAGGATGACAGGATGTATGCTATCCAATTGCCAGTTGTGCTGACATTTAAAATATAAACACAAGCTGCTCTTACAAGCGTCCAATTTCCAACTGACAGACAGACGTCTGTCCAGGCACAGGCGCAGGCACAGACAGAGGCACAGACTCAGAAGCAGACATGTCTGGGCGACAACGCTTGTGCGACCTTGTAAGGGTTTGGGTCTACTACTTCTTCTGTTGCTGGTATCTAGAGTGTTGAAACATCGCGACGCATTTGACAGTTGACACTTTGACGCCTGCGAAACTCGCGCATAAAATTATACGGCCTGGGAAATCAAGTATCTGACACTTGGTGACGCCAGGACGACAGAGCGACAGGATACACATGAAACTGATTCTATATATGTGTCTCTCTGGCTGTGATTCTAGCTAGAAGTTTGAGTTTGACTATGAGTTCTTTTTTTTTTGGTGTTATATTGCACTCTCATTAGGAAGTGACAACAGCCACAACAACGACAACGACTTGTGATTAGTAGTCTGTCCTGTGGGAGTCCTTACAGAGCCATACCAAATACAAATACAAAAAAACAATGCAGCTGCATGCAGACAATACAACGCAATACAACAACATCTGTCCATGTCCAGTGAAGATTAAGTTGTTATATCACAAATGCCCAGCAATAATCCAAAATCAAAGTAGCGTAACTAAAGCTTAGCACACACACACACACACACATATATATATACATAGATGTATAAAAGGAAGGATATACCAAGGATGTCCGAGCCACTGACAAATGCATAACGTACAATAAGCATTTGGTAAGAGCTACCTGAATGGATACATGTATAACGTGGAACAATCTCATTGTGCTCAACTCTGTCCCGGCTGAATGCTGAATCGAATCAATGACAGGATATAAGACATATAGATCCTTGCTGCCCGGCAGCAGCAGCTGTGTGTGTATGTGTGGGGCTACTACCTCAACTGGGGAACTTTGTGTAGTGAATTGCAGTACGTTTCGTTACACATATTATATGATAAGTGAAATTTTATTTATTGTTTTTTACATAAGAAAAATTTCTCTTTATTTTTCTACATTTATTAGAAATGATTTTTAAAGGACTTTAAACTGTTAGCTGGAAAGGGTATTAGGAGGCAGTTTAGTTTGCAAATTAAATAATTTTGCAGTTAAACATTTTATTGTATATATATCTTACTTTGATATGTGTGTAAGTTAATTATGTTTTGGTTAGGGGCTTATACTTATATATATAGAGAGAGAGAGATTATAGACTTGGCGCCGTCTTTCATCTTAAGAACAGAAGTTGAAATCGATTTCTTTACTCGCATATGGCCATTTCAAGGTGCTGCTAACAAAGTGCGCCATAAAACGGCTTGAACCACTTGACTTGCTTTAGGCCATGTCTGTATGTTGTTGTATATAACTAAAGAAAACCAACACAAGAAAGAGACTTCAATGTCTACATACAGAACGGTAGCCCAAACCACTGACAACTTCATCATAAAGCGCACGCCCCAACCACTTTACAACAACATCAGCTCCAACTTCAACCTGAAGTCTTCTACCCCAGCTCCAGCTACAAGTCCATGGAGAAGAGTACTTTGTTTTCTTTTTAGGGCTACTTTAGTTCTGGTCTCAGGTTAATTGCAACGAATGCGTTGCAGCCAATATTCTTAATCAAAAGGCAATGTTGTTGTGCAACTCTTGTTATTTGTCTTTGCATTTAACTGGGCTCACTATCTTTGCTAGCAGCTCCTGTTTTAGCTTCGGGCTTAAAACTCACATATGCAGACACAGACAGACCAAACATACATATATCCAGTTTCCAGTACCAATTCCAATTTCAGTACCAGTCATCCACATTCCACTTTTACCCGCGAGCCAATTTTGTGGTAAAATTCATTTGTTAACAATTTCATTTTGAACTCGAAGGGCTACTGCCAGTTACCACAGTCTCTTTCTCTCTCTCTCTGCATGCCAGTTAGTTTTATTCTTACTGCGGCGCCTAATTACAGGGTGCCTCTTATTGTATGCTTGCGTGTGTGTGTGTGTAGGTCCTTCTGTTGTTGCTGCTGCTGCTGCTGCATGTAAAACTCTTCAAATTAAGACATCAATTTTAATGAGCAACATAACAACTAACACAATAATTGCGCCCGACTTCAGGCTGCTTGAGGGCGTGGCCATTTGGCCAGTTGACCATTCGCTGCTTTGGTTTTTCATTTATTTCATTATTTCATTATTTTCTGGGCCAGTCTCGCGTCCAGTCTGTATTCCAAGTTCCAAGTTCCGGCAGGTGTAGATATTCCATTTCAGACGTTTTGAATACCTTCACTTTTTTCGGCTTTGCCTCAATATACATTTTGGTTAGGCAGCTGCAACTGTTGTTGTTGCTCTACCAATACCAAAAAAGTAGCGCACCAACGCCTTTTGCATGGTCTGCCATCTAATTAAGTTAATTGACCATTTTACATATGTAAGTTTCACGGGCTGCCTGCCTCTTTCCCCAAACCTTAATTTCTCTCTCTTTTTCCTTTCCTTTCCTTAACAAATTTTAGTCATTTCTTTATGTGTATTGTTTTCCTACAAAATTTGATGTATTTTTAATCGAAAACAATAAAAAAATATATATACATATATTAAATTATTAAAAATACATAAGCCACAATAATAGCTTAACGCTTCGGTAAGCCCAATTAGTTGTGGTGGCAACCGGTTAGAGTTATCGCAAGGATACACCTGCCTGTAACGGAATTTAAGCACATATATGTATATATATATCTAATATATTAGATATCTTAATCAATTCAGTATCTTTTGATAATTGAATGTCTGCAGCTTTTACTATTATTCAATTATTTGAATTTCTTATCTAGAAAATTTCCTTTTTCAGCTGTTTATCAACTCATTCCCTTAACGTTCTTATTAAAACATTCAAAATTCAATTGCAAATTATGCATTTATTATTAACAATTGTTGTCTGATTGCAAGAGCCCTCAACACACACACACACACACACACACACACACACACATCATACCCCTTGTCTCTGAAAATTTACTGTTTTTGTGCTGGGCAGTTGTCCCTTAGGGCCACAAAACTCTATCCAAAGCGTGGGTCATTTGCATGCATTTGTTTTGGCCCTGTCCCTGCCTCTGTTCCAGGCTATGGCAATGGCAATAGCTCTGTATGTTGTCCTGGCCCCAGAGGGCTATGGCCAAACGTTTGCATATGGCCAACTGTTTTGAATATTGAAAACAAACAGCAACAACAACAAAAAAAAAACAACAATAACAACAACTAGCAATAAGAGGAATAGAAATCATAGGAATCACATCAGGACAAAGGGTGTTCCTGGCCAAATGGAAATCGCAATCGCAGAAAAGTGCCATGCATTTATGCAATTTTCGCATTCAGAATTGTATGTTGCTGCTGCTGCTGGTGCTTGGTACTCAAAGCCACTCAAATGCCATGGCAGGGTACTCAATCAAGTGCACAACCTACTACAACTACTACGATATACACACTCATATATATATTTACAAATTGACGCACATAACATTGAAGGACACCCCGCAGCATCCTTCATTGCTTATGTTGCTCTGTGCCATCATAATCAAATTGTATTGAACATTTGCTGTTAGCTGAATTTGTGGCTGCCATTATGCAAGTGATTGAATCGTGGAAACCCCCGCAATGCATTTGACTTGCCAGTTAGACAGTCAACCAGTCAACCAGTCGAACAGTCATACAGTCGCACAGTCACACAGTCAATCAGTCAAACCATTCAGTCATTTAGTCAATCTTTCCTAGTGATTCGCTTATTCATTCATTTATACAACGTATACATAAGCACCTTTATAGAAACTTTATTTGCTGCTCTTTCTCCCTCTTTCTCTCCCTCTCTTTTTCCCTCTCTCTTCCAACTCTAAACTGGCAGTGCCAGTGTCAAAGTCAAAGCCAAAGGTGGGTGTCCTTATGCCGCGCACCACACGTGCGCCCATAACTTTTTATCATTTCTATTAAAATATATTATACAAGTACCATCCTTTTACACACACTCACACACACACACACATACACACACTTATATCTATCTGCATATCATAAACATTGGCTTGGCAATAGTTAGGTGTGTGTTCCATGCTCCATACAGTTGTGGTTGTGGCCTTATTGAATATTATATAAATAAAACGTATTTCAATTTTCACTGCAAGTGTGTGGCTTGAGCAGCATGTTGAAGTAGAGAGAAATATATATATTTTTTAGAGCTTCTGCTTCTAATAAAATAGATAATCCGATCACGTCGACATATACCCATCTTACCCCTACCACCTCAAAGGATAATGCAAGCCATATGCAAACTAACAGGCAATACGCTTGGCCTGCGTTTGAGCACAGCTCCACATGGTTCAATAGATGCCATGCATTGGATAGGCTTAAGCATACCAAATGAAATATTTCAACTTACAGTAAAATATATTTTATACAGATTACATTCTGACATAGCTTGGCATTATATTAAGCCAATGAACTCTCAAATAACAACAGTTAAACTAAGTAAGAGTATAACAATAAGAATTGTTGTCTATATATATATGTATATAAACTTTATTTATTATCAAAATATTTCGAAAAAAAAAATGTATCTAAAGCTTGCTTAAAGCTTTAAATTTTTTTAACATTTATTTATTATTTATGAAGTTTTAATATATTAATAAAAATTATTATTTGGAAGTAATTCCTTTGCCATTGTTAAAATCTTTTAGTTGTTCTGTGGCACTTGCAGCTGTGAGGAGGAATCCTACAGTGGTGGAATCTTACAGTGGTGGCAAATTCAATTAACACACTGCATACACAGGTACATTGAATGCTTTTGTTGTTGTTGTTTCTAGTTTCATATTATTCAACTTATATGACACAACCGTCAGGGCATGTCAGTGAGTAGAACACGAAATGTGCCACAGTTGGAGTGTCCACCATACTTTGCCACATAAGCAGCAGTAGCAACTTCTTCTACACTCTCTCAGTACCATTTCCTCTTTGACAGTGGCTTCCATTAGCATCATTTTGGTGTTTGGCTTGTGCTTGTATTGGCCTCGGCGCCGTCTCCATGTCTATGCAGCATTTTGGCAAACAATTTGCTAAGAAACATTTTTTAAAAGCACTCAAAAGCAAGAAGGTGTAGGGGGAGTGACGTTGTTCTTGAAGAATACTGCCACACGTAGCAAATGCAGAAGCATTTGACAATTGAGTGGCGGTGGAGAAGAGTGTCTTTCAGTGTGTTGCTTCTTCTGCATTTAGCTGTCAAAAGCGTTGAAAAAAAAAAAGCAAAACAACTAAAAATATAAAAATAAAAAAAGGACAGCCTTAAGAAGCACGTTTGATGCACCCACACACACACATACAGATACAAATATACACACCTATGGCAGCACTCTGCCTGTAGTAAGCTCTGGCAACTCTTGACAGACAGCTCAAGTGAAAAAATGCTCCGACTCGTGCCAAAATACTCCTGGGACATGGCCTCAAAATGCATGAAAATTCATACAGCACGAAAAATATATTATGGGAAACAATCGTCTGTTTCAAGCATTGGATAGATAGAGCTGTAGTTGGAGTAAAAGCAGAAAGATCTCCCTTTGTTTCGATGTGTTTCTTTTTGACGCAGCTGAAAGGGGATTCACTAATACTCCACTGGGTTAGCCATCAGCAAATGGGCTAGAGGTTAGTGGGTTGCTGAAATGGGTACTGTCGACATTGGTTAACGTAAAGTTTTATTTTTCTTCCTCTTTTTCCTTTTGCTGCAATTCAGTTGTCACTTTGACAGCTCACGCAAAGGCTACACACATACAAATACACAGGAGCTGCACAACTAATCAGCACTGGGACCAGCATTAAGACAGGGGAATACCTACTACTCAATAGGGGAGGTAAGAGGTATGTGAAACTTCAGTTGGTTATTGGCAGACACGAAATAAAACCAATTGCATTGATGGAAATGGTATTAACTGAAATGAAGACCAATTTCATAGACATATTAATTTAGGATTATTATAGATATATATGTATGTATATATATATATATATATATATTAATGGTTGTTCATCTGATGTCAATTAAAAGTATAACCAACTATTTGTTATATCCTAAATGCTTCTGTCTTTAACTAAATAGAAAATATTTCTCATACAAATAGTTTTTATAATAAATTTTTTCATCCGTGTAAAAGCTAATGAAAAGTCGACTAAGTCGATTTTGTTTTCAATTTTCAAATCTAACAGAAAATATTTTCTTTTTTAGTTTATGTTAGTTTCTGATATCTCACACATATTTGACATTCAATTCAAATTCACTTGAATAAAGTTCAACTTTGAGTTGATACAACAGTTTTATATATGTAAAAAAAAAATGTATATATATATATATAGAAACGTTGGTTTTAATATACAAAATATTTGACTAAAAATCATAGCAAAAATTGTATCAAAAATCCTAGCTAAAAAACTGCACAAAAAACACGTTCGATATTGTTGCTTCTCCCTTGGTCTAAATGCAAATATATCGCATAAATTGAATTATTGAAATATTTCACTGATAGCATGCCATATTGAGACACTGCCATGCCCACTGTATTGTATATACTGATTTATTTACATATAAGTCAATGTAGTATGTGCATTTGTTGCCAACAGATTTATCATACCATAATACCATATATAGTACCCGATTCGCAAATAAACAACGTAACATTCGTTTTCGTATATTGTTTGATGTCTTTGTTTACGACGCAAACAAAAATTTTATTTTCAAATTTATTTGAATTTTATTTTCTATACACTCCTCCCTACACCTCCCTCTATGCTATTCTGTATGCTTTTTAATGCAGTTTCCATTGCACTTTTTACTGCACTTTTCAGCATTCCTTTAATAAATTTATTCAATAAGCTCTTCAAGTGCATTTTCCAAATAATATAGAATGTGGCTAGAAAAAAAGTATGAGTTCAACTGAATTAAAAAGCAATTTTAATATAGCTTTATATATTTATAAATATATTGTTATATTTTAAATATATAAATATATTGTTAATATTAAAGCAAATTCGATCAAAAAACAATTGTGTAAATAAAATCTTAATAAAAATATTTACAACATGAAAATTTTATTATTAATTTAAACTGCGCATAAAAATTTAAATTAAATATAAATATATATTTAAGTAGAATATTTTATATTATTTTATATATATACTGCTTTAGTTAGGGTATCTACTAGTCGATCATACCCACTGTTTCTGACGCTGTTGTTCATTTTATTTTTTCCTTTTTGAGGCCATAAATAAAATCTTGCATGTGAAGTGGGAGCAGCGTCTGTTGCAGTCGTGAATTAAGATTAATTAAACTAACGGTAACTGCAACTGTAACTGAAAACTAAGCAAAGGAAGGAGAGGGTGATAGGGAGAGAACTAGTACAAGTAGTACTATATTTTTGCGGTAGTTGACATGTGTGGGAAGTAGTACACAAAATAAATGTTTATTTATATTCTGTGGCAAAACGGAAATTGCAATGTGAGCTGCTGCTGCTGCTGCGTACACAAAATGGCGCCCATAACGGTGCATGTCTAACAAAAAAAAAAGGAAAAGAATAATGCAAAAGAGATTCTACAAAATAAAGTAAAAAGCAAAGAAAGTAGACAAAACCAAGCGCCTAGTACACCAGATGCAAATGGTTCAGTTCATTCGCAGTTTGTTTCGCTGTTGTGCAACAAATTGTTAAGTGAATGGGATTTTAGATGGCTTCACAGTGGCATATACATTAGTATAGACCAAAAGCCTTATATACTATATATATATATATATATATATTATTTTCTATACTACTATTTGTTAACATATTTCACATACAAACATATATCAAGCGCAGCTAACTCTTTTGTTATAAAGTCCGGATATAGAAACATGTAACGGATGTGTCACAAAAAATAATAAATAAAAGGAAAACGCATAAAAAACAGTTATATAACGAAAATTGTTGACAATGTCAGTTAAAGTTATATGAATTTAACTAACAACAACAACAACAACAACAGGTCCTTATACGATTCACTATTTCATTTCACCATTTCCATTCTATACATATCAAAAAGTACTCCAACATTTCAATAGAAGTCAAGCACGCTTATCCCCAACCGCTGAATGGTTGACTATTGAGTCCATTGCTGAGGTAACTGAAGCTCTTTAAGTACTCATATTATTTGCACACTGCAAAGCGATAAAAAAACGGAGTAGAAAAAAATAGTGGAAAAAAAATTATTGAAAATAATATAAAAACAATATAAAAAGAAGAACAAATGAACCAAGTCAAGTGCATACATACACACGTAAATTGCTAAAAGGTAACGATAACGGTAACATTGATGGTAATGCCAAAGGGTATAGGGTTAGCAAGGGTAGTCCAAACAAGCCAAAACAAACCCAATACGTATACATGTGTCCCACTTGGCCACAGCTCATGGCTTACACGTACAACAGCAAGGACTACGTTCACGTCCTTGACAATCAATTCCCCGCGCACTCAATTAAAAAATATGCACGTTGCTTGCATACACACACCACTCACTATATACACACTCATACACACACACACTCATACCATTGCATATATATAAATATTACTTGCACACACATAAGTCAACTGATGCAGTAACTGCAGGTTAACTAGTTGAGCGGGTTGCAGGTGCGGATATTGCTCGAGGGTGTTGCTTCTACTGCTGCTGCTGCTGCTGCTGTTGCTGCTGTTGTCTGCATATGAATGAATATTCGAATATTCGCATTTTTTTGTTACCAGCATAAAAGTTCATCAGCGGCAATATTGGCGAGAGAAAAATGAAAGTCCCCAATGTAAAGTTACTTTTACCCACACGAAGTTCAACGATTTTCTCATCAAATTTGCAGTAGCTTTAGCTGAAAAGATTTGGTCAAAGGTCGGAAAATCTTGAAGAAGGCTATTAATATTATTATAATATAATTTTATATATTAACTACTTAAGAAGCTTCCCTCAGCTTCTTTTTTGAAAGGTTTTCTAACCTTTGTTGGTGCTCGCTGCAGCTGCTGCATTTTGAGATTTTATTTTTCTTTATTTAATATTTAACTTAAATAATTTATTTCAATTATATAAATTAATTTATTTTAAATGTATAATATATATACTATTATATATATATTTGTAAATCCTTCTATTCATATCCTTACTGTAAGGGTATTTTAAATTCGACCTATACTAGGATCAGTTTATCATTTGTTTCTCTTTGCATTTTTGTTGTTACAATATTTTTGCAATATTTCGCCAAGCACGTAACTGTGTTTGTATCTGTGTAAATGTATATATGTTTGTATGTGTACATGTGTGTGTGTTTTGTGTGTGCGTGTGTGTATGTTTGTATATGTCTGTTGTGTGTTTATTTGGATTTGAGCATCCTTGGGGTAATAGTTTTCCACGGTTTATAATTCCGCGCTTTTCGCTGCTGGTGATGTTCTTGGTTCTGCTTGGCGGTGGAGTGTAAGGGTGGTGCTGGTGGTGCTGTTGGTGGTGTTTCACTCTTTTGCTATTGTACCGTGCAGAAATTTATTATTTACAGGAATTTTTTTCGTATGCTTCTTTTCTTGATTCCCTTTTTTTTTCATTCATTCATTTTTTTATTATAATTTTTTTTCTTTTTTTTCTGCTCTGCTGCCGTCGCCTGCTGATGATTTGTGTGCTTGTGTGGTTGCCATATAAATATTAAAAATATTGCACAAATTCTCCATTCCCAAGTGTCTCACTCTCTCTCGCTCTCTCTCTATCTCGCTCTCTGCGTATCTGTAATTCCTGCTCTAGTGTATGCTGAAGCTCAAAATAATAAAAGAGAAAGAAATAACCAAAAAAACAAAAAGAAAAGAAAAATCATAAAAAAATCGCATTTAATAAATTTTTAAAAAGTGTGGCAACGTTTTTGCCAAATGTAAAATAATAATTTTATAAAAATACCGCACACACACACACACACACACGCATACACAAAGTAATACACATACATTGAAACCGAATCCAAGCACACGAAATGATAATAACAAAACTGTGCCACCAGTTCTATCCAAGATTTAGTCAGCTTATGTTGTTGTTGCTACTATACCCCCCCCCCCCCTCCCTCCCCGCTTCTCCAACCAACATCTTCACCAAAGCAGGAAACATAAACATTAACATCTATATGGAGCTCTGGCCACAGAATCGCATGTTTATATGTATGAGCTTTGCTTGGGTTTTGTTACTCCGCTGCGGAATGGGTCAATGGTTTCTCTCTCTCTCTCTCTCTAGCTTTCCGCTACCAAGGGATAATCTTTATGACTAACTGTAGCTTATGGTTATACCTATATATATATATCTATATAAAGGCACTCTTTAGATCTGACAAGGTATATTTACCTTGTGGGTTATGGGACATTTCCTATAATAGCTATCGTTTAATACTATATATTCTTTTATGTACTCGATAAGGATAATGCCTGCATGCTATAGAAACTTATGTCTTGTGGTAGAGTTGCAAGGATTATAGTAAAAATATTGTTCAGGATTCAATTTCTATATATAATTGCAGCTAACCAAAGTTTATGTTGATCTCTTTCCAATCTCTTAGACTAATCGAACTATTTAAACATGCATATTGACTTCCTCTCACTCTCCTTTTATCTCTTAGTCTTTCTACTTTCTCAATTTTCTTTTTACTCTTTTGATGTCATCAGGCTGAATATCTAAGAAGCTGTCACTCCAACTGCCATAAGATATTTCTCTCTCTCATTTGCATCCTTAATGTAAGCTTCAAGCGGAACTCTCACCTCTCCAGCTGGTGGCTAATTTAGCTGACGTTTGTCTCGTGCTGCACCCTCTGGAGCTACCCTTAAGTTAAGACCAATTCAATTTGGTGGCTCAAAGTTAAGCAACTGATAAGAAAAACAGCAAAGAAGCAGCCCTATAATACTTTTATCCGCTTTTTTCCTCTTTCTTTACTTTTTTTTATTGCTTTCACTAATTAAAATAAACAAAATGTGCATTTTGCTGCTGAGAGAGCGAAAAGAAAAGAAAACAAACCTAAGAGCAACTGTATGGAGCTGGTTTGGTGGGTAAAGCATTAAGAATCCTGCTGCATGTCTGATGAGTTAAGATGCGTTGAGTTGAGTTGAGTGTTTGTCAATTGGGATATAACTTCAAGTGCTGAGGACTGTTGCAGCTATAGAGAGGTAGGAGTAGGGAGACGAGTGAGGGGCAAGCTGGCAGGCAGGCAGGCAGTGAAAAGTGCTTTTCGCTTTGATTGACGACGCTTCGAATGATTTTACACGCACGAGCGGCAACATATAAAAAGAAAACCTTGCAAGGATAATGCGTAGATGCTGCTGCTACTTGCTTGTATTGACACACGCTACAGGCAACAGCATACAATCCTTTCCCTTGTGGCAATATATGTGTGTGTGTGTGTGTGTGTTTGTTTGCTTCTTTATTTGCGCAGTGTAGACGTGCGTGCAGTGGGTCGCGTGTCAAGGCGACTGGTCGTCCTGGTTGCCTTGGCATCATTGCCGCAGCCGCAGCCGCAGCCGCAGCTGTTGAGAAGTTAATCCTTGCCCGTTGAAATCACTGCATTTAAATCTGTTCAAATGTTTACACTGCCGGGAAAGCAAAAAAAAAAAAAGAAACAACAACAATAACAACATCATAGCTTATCCTGGCACTTGATCAACAGCTGCCATTGTTCAGGTCCCAACTGAATCCTGTCCCTCAATAGGTAACATTGTCATCGTTGAGTCCATTATGTCGCCTTCTTCCCACCCACCTCCCCTCCACAATACCCTAAATACCAACCATTCTATGGCCAATTTTGTGCCCACTCCAATATAATGACTATAATTCACAACACTTTCACTTCATCAACACACACACACACACACACACACACACAAAGGATATGCGTATAGGGTACATTGTACTAGCCATTGGCAGAAAAAGGATGCTCAGCTGGACGTCCACATTGGCCAGGATCAGAGAACACAGCATAAGGCACATTTCAAAATATTATTATGCAAATTTTATTATTTTTATATGATAAACCGCAAAATTTCAACGGCAAAAAATATAAACAACCAAACCGTGTATTGTTCAAGGATATG
This sequence comes from Zygothrica quintamaculata, assembly GCA_037044455.1. Lineage (NCBI taxonomy): Eukaryota > Metazoa > Arthropoda > Insecta > Diptera > Drosophilidae > Zygothrica > Zygothrica quintamaculata. The sequence continues at coordinate 54,976 of JBAMBS010001301.1, forward strand.
CCACACTGAAGGACCTATACTATGCTCTGCTCTGCTCCATCCACCCACCCAACAACTACACAGCTGGGCGCACATTTTTGGCATTTTTATGAGTCATTCACTCGATTTCTGAAGTGCTCGCTTGGTTATATTTACGACTTTTACTATATATATATATATAGTGGACTCTCTATGCAGTTCTCTCTGCTCTTACGCAAATGAACCATAGAACGATTGGGTTGAGAGCGTATTAAGTGTGTATGTATGCATGTGTGGGTGTTACTGTATGTATGTGTGTGTGTCCTGTAAACTTTAAGCACTTGAATAACTGGCGATTTGTGTGCGGCTTAGAGCAAGGATTTTATTCCTTTTGGTATATGGATCAACAAATGGTAATGGCTAAAGTCATGAAGTAACTTTGTATTACTTTCTAGTACTAGAGCTTAGAACACGTTCAACTTTAATAAACTAACAGTACTCTACTCAAGCGCACTTTACTATCATTTTAAGTAACTTTACATATACCTAAACTATATGCATACTCCAAAAGGATTTAGAAGTAAGTTTTTACAGTCAGAAATCTGATTTGTTGATGTTGTGAAAATTTTAATCCTTTATAAATTGTTTGTATAGTTAAAAGAGGTCTATAGTGTTAGGTTTTGTTTACAATACTTACTCTACATATAACAGTACAATGTTGAATGGATAATTTAGTAAGGAAATTTCAACAACATCATTTAAAATCTTATTACAATGAAGCTACACTGAAGCTTCGCTTGCACTAATGAGTTTTATAGCAAGCAGCTTTTGTGAGTGAGCTGTGCCTTGTATTGAAATTGATACTGGCACTGATTTGCTCTTTTGTAGATGATGTGATATGAAGTTGATAGTAAGCATGAGGACAACCTTTGCTTGGCTCTGCCAAAGGAGTTTCTGCTACTGCTGCGATCTCTTTATGCTGTGGGATGAGCTTTGGCTGCTCCTGTAAAGCAATCGAGCTACGATGATGATGACAATCAAAAAGAGATGATGATTGTGGTGTTAATGTTGCTGATGATGAGCTAAAATTTGAATTACTTTCATTGCTCATTCACTCCCAATAACAATGCTTGTCCTTGACCCTGTTTTTGGTATGCTAAACATAATGTTGTCTCTCTCTCTCTCTCGCTTAGTATATATTCCACGCTTGGAGTACTTGGAAGCAGACATTAATTATAATTTATTTAATTAAAAGCAATTTATATCAATGTAGTAGTAATAAGCATTCAAATATATACCATAACTTGCTGTCTAATTTAAAGAAGTTATCTTGAGATTTAGGCCAAACTTTTATGCTGCCACTTGAAAGCGAATTCTGGGGGATATTTTCGGGCTTATAGAACACAAATCATGCATATTACCAGAAAAAAGATATCTTTTTATAATGCAATTATATTTGGTATTAGAAAATTATTATGGCCAAGCAAAGGAAAGGGAAATTGCAAAAGAAAAGGAAAATAAAAATGGAAATGGTAAATGGAAAATAAAGAAAATGGAATAAACATAAACACACAAAGCCAAAGCAATCTGCCGTGATATATGTATGATATATGAGGGCATGCAGGATTTTTATTCGGCTGCTTTACTTTTTTTTTACAACTTTTTGGCTGAGACAACGGATTTTGGCCAGTGCTAGTCCAACTTAGGCTATGGGTGAGGAGTTGACGGGGGGGTTACCAGAATGCAAAATGCCAAATAATCGGGGCACAGAAATAAATTTTCGTTGTGCAAATAAAAAAACAAAAAAAAAATGAAGAATATAAGTAGGAAAAAAAAGCAAAAAAGAAAAGTAAAATAAATACGAAATATGTGTTTTAGCAAAGGAAAATAGGCAGAGGCACAGAAAGTAATATAAAGACGAGAGTGGGGGATGGAGAAGAGGCATAAAAAAACGAGACTCAAGGAGCAGCTGAACACCCACTGTTTTATTTTAGAAAATTTATTTAAATTTTGATTTAAGGACATCATCAAAAATATTTTACGTTACATAAATTTTTTTTTTTTTTTTTGGCTGCCCTCTTCTTCTTTTTGCTTGTTGCCTCTTAACTTTTCATTTTGTAAAATGGACCACAAAATTTGTACTACAACTTGTTGTCGGGGATTCAACAATTCAAACCCAAACCCAACCCCCAATGTTTTATTTTGCTTTGGTTTCTTTTTTTTATTGTTCCTGTCATAATAAAAATTGCTGCGGCTTAGGCGGACGATTGCGTCGACTGCCTTTGGGCCAAGACAAATTAAAGACATCAAAAATTATAAGGCGTAAAAATGGTCAGAATTTCTACTTTTTTTTCGTCGTAATGTTAAAACTTAAAAGACGTTCTCAAATATGCAACGATTTCTTAAGCGACATCCCCACTCATGGCACATGCCTGCCCCATGCCACATGCCACAAAAAAAAAAACAAAAACTACTTGCGAAAGAAATTGCCAAATTGAAAATGGAATTTTTTGTATTTTTACGAAGTCTGCGACAAAGTTGCTAAGTGAGCTGCAAATGCGTGTGAGACAGAGACAGTCGTTGATAGGATTTCAAAAGAGGATTTGTGGCAGAGTCAGTGACAGTGGCTGTGGTACTACGGGAACCGGGGCATATGTGCGTTGGACGATATAGACGTCGACTACACAAGGTGTGCACTGGGCAACTTTGATTGGGTCCTTTACATAAGCGTTTAATCCTATTTCGCGGTGAAATGCATAAATAGACAAAAGTCGCAGCAAAGCGACAATGCGAGGATTCGACAAAATGCTAGCGGAAAAAAAAATGAAAGGAATGCTGGCATACCATATGGTATGACATGGTCACCCTAAAGCAGCACAGTCGACCAAAGTAAACTGGCATAAAATACATAGAGCCAAATGCAATTTTCATGTCACAACGCATTTGCTAGCATCCGGCAATAGTAAAGGGTGGGCAGGGGTGTGGCTACTAAGCGTTAAACGCTCAACATAGGCAGCGTTACGTATATATTGCATATATATATATATATATATATATATAAAATTGTATTTAAAGTAATGCCCAGAAACAATCATTTAATGCAACATGACATTAAATGAGTTGTTTGTGCTATGCTACTCTGTTAATGACAACCCTTGACAGTAACCCACCCCTCCCACAACAGCTCCACCCCACCCAATACCGATTACGAGCGAGACAACGTCATCGTCCCTTAAAACCTATTTACATATGCAGCAAACCAAAGTCCGGAGTTTCAGGGGCGTTTAAGGATTAACTACGCTTAATGCGCAAAATTAAAAGCAAGCTTCAAAATGTTTATCAGTGTGTGTCTGTGTGTGTGTGTATGTGTTTACCACTCATCCTATAAGTATATGATATACATATTTATATATTTATATGTGTATTTGTGTGCATGTTCATATACTCGTTTGTATATGCTTGAGCGCTTCAAAGGCATACAACTCCCACGCTCTAGGGCATTTTAGTGGAACTCACTTCTGGCCTGGTCTAACCTGAGTCGAACTGGCCTGCCCTGGCTTGGTCTGGGCTCTGTGCTGGGCGAGAACAGAAGGGTCTGAGGCAATTTATTGTGCATAAAGGCCAAAAAGTGGGCTTAATTTGCTTGAATGCTAAACCAAGAGCAGCAGCAGTAGAAGCAACAGCAGTATGTGGCATGGTCTTAAGCAAATATTAAATACATTAAAACTGACAGCATTAGCGAACATTCGAGTAAACATAAACCTTCTCAGTATAAATACAATATATGTGTATTTAAATTGGCTTTACTTCTGGCTATATATATATATATATATATATATACATATATACCATACACTATAACTGTACACTTTGATGTGGTTTTAATATACAAACGAGAGATGGGAAGAGCAGCAATGACCTTAGGACAATTTACTTTATTTTCCTTCCTAACTTTAAAATAAAGCCCTAAGCCGGACTCATGCCCGAGTATTTTATCTATATAGGATTTACGATATTTATGATGAAAGCCCCACGTGAAACACGCAAAGTTCTTTTGATTATATTTTTTATTTAATTTTTTATATTTTATATATATTATTTATAAGTTAAAAACGTGTTGCTTTGTGAGTAAATATATAAAAGAAAATATATTAAATATAATATATAAAAACAATATAAATTAATATATATAAAAAAAAGAAAATATAATATATAAAATAAAAAAAATATAAATATTCAAATATATAAAATATAGTATATGAAATTTAATAATTAAAATCAATATATAAAATTAAAATATATAAAATATTTATTTATTTATTTATTTAATGTCAAGTATGAGCAGTCGACCAAATATTATGATACAAATTAAATTAAATTTTTAAAATATTGCTTAACAAAATTGAAATAAAATTAAAATTAAGATTAAAAATATATAATTATATTTAAATTTTAAATATTAAATATATAAAATAAAATATAAATAAAATAAAATAAAATATATAAAAAAATGTATTTATTATTTATATATAATAAAATATAATATATAAAATATAATGTATTTAATTAAATAAAATATATAATATAAAGTAGAATAAGTTTAAAGTAGAATCCTCTATCCTTTGCAAGTCTAATGCATAAGTGTGAAAAACGAATTTTTTTACTTTATTAAATGCCCTACGTTATCTCACTTTACTTCACAACACTTTTGCCTATACCCTACTTCATTCATAACTTCAGCGTATCCTGTTTGTGGCAACTTTCTACAGCTTTCTTTTATCTGAACTTACCACTAAGTGTTGCCAGCTCTCGCTATACTCTGTTGCTATAGTAAGTAATCGTTTTATTGCGATTTTCCAATCCATTTGTTTCAATTATAGAGCCACCCTCTAATTTAACTATCAGGACTCGTACACTATATGTCCAAGGATATCATACAGTTTGTGTGATTTGACATTTGCTGTGAAAATTTGTTTCATTATTCCTTTTTTATTTTTTTGGATAGATAAACACAATTGTTTCGTATGCACTTAAAATGTTTTAAAAATGCTAACAATGTGTCAATAAATCGGGAATCATTGAGCATGATTGGACAGCAGAGGAATAGAGCGAATCATTGAGGCATTAAACCAACGTATGTCGTTATCCTGCGACAGTTGTGGTCCCTTTGTTGGACTATTACATTAGAGAGTTTAGAGTCAGAAGAGCGTTTATCGTTGAGCGTAATTGTAATTAATTTCCTGTGATTTTCGTTTTTAGTCACGGCGCTCTTTTGGCTCTAACAACCCGACGAGGAGTCCCTGTTGTATCTGCATTTTGTATCCTGTCGCCTAGCAACATTCCCTTCGTTTCCCTTTTTATTTTTTCCTTTTTAATCGTGAATCGATAAATTTGCGTTAACTGTCAGCGGGTTGTTGATGTTGCTGTTGTCGTTGTTGTTGCTGTTGTTGTTGTTGTTGCTCCGTCCGTGATTATTTCTACTTTTAATTTTTTTTTTTTCGGAGCTTGGTCAAAGTCAAAGTTCTGGTGGTGGCTGTGGACAACATCGTTGGGCCATTTAATGCGATTAGATTTAATGGCCAGTCTCGATTGCTGTTCGATTTTGCCTCTTCCTGATGAATGCCACAGCATCAACAGAAGCAGGAGTAGCAGAAGCAGCAGCAGCAGCAGGACATCAACAGGACTTAAAACTATCCAACCTCCGGGTTCCTACCATAAAAATCGCCTTAGCCTAATTGGCTATGATTGATTTTGGCTCAAGTCACCAAATCCTAGATCTATTCCATCCCATCCCATCCGCTTCCTATAGAATTTTGTGTACTAATTTAGTTTGTGGAAGCTTTCAAAATATGTTTTTAATATGCAAAAAAAAGAGGAAAGTTTTAGCCAAATGGCTTTTAACTGTCATTAACCAACTGTTACCTCAGCACACGGCAAAAAGAGCTTCAACTAAAATGGCCAATGAAATTTTTATGACCATCCTTGCTCTATCCTCATAGGATCTACTGTCTCCACTTTGCTCTCTATCGTGGCTTGTTGTCCGATGTCTGTTGTGTCCTCCTTGCCAGCTGTCACACAGTTTTGTCCCTTCTATTTGCAACAAACACAACAAATAGTAAACCAGACCAAAAAACTTCTACCCTGTTTTCATATGGAGCTGCCTTATGTTTTCTCCTCCTATCGTCGTCCTCTTGTCCTTTTCATTTTTCTTATTGTTGCTGCTGTTGTTGTGACTCTAAAATGGTTTTTAATTTTATCAGCGACACGGCACACACTTTACATGCTAAATGAATGATACACTGAGCGAAATTAACTAAATATTTGGACTGGTCTAGAGAACTCTAAAGAATATATTTTTGATCTTCTCTCAAAGCCAAGCAAATTCCCTTAAGACTGGAAATAAAACTTATTTAGCTTATACATAGGCATAGCTGATCAACAACCCATTTCTCACAGTGCATGGGACGTGCTGCCAGCTCACTTTAAGCACCGCAAAGCGTCAGCTGTGCCCGAGCCTCTCGCTACCTTCCACCCGAACGATGAAGCCATTGTAGAACCTATTGGCAAACTGAGCAACTAATGAACGAGCAATGTTGCTGGTAGAATCTGAATTCAAATCAACTTTTTCTTAACTAATGCGCTGACCACAGGGTGACCACAGGGTGACCACAGCTCAACCATTTATTGTGCACGAAGCATTTTGTGCTTCATTTGAAATTTGGAATTTGTTGCCAGCACTTCGCGCTTGCAGCTGTTGCATTGTTGCAGTGGTAGTTGCATTGCACACAGCTTTACCCCACACGGTTTGCCACACTCTTTGACACTATGCAACCAACAAGTTGACCAAGACTTAATTTGATTTTGAGTGCTTTGGCTATTAATTATTTATGTATAAAGTTTGCCAAAGTTTTTAATTATTTCTGCTGAATTTAGTTGCTCTTTTTCGCAGCTGAAACCAATAAGAGGAAAAGGTGTTTGGCAGGAGGAGAAAATGAGAAAAGGAGGTGAGGTATACACGGCAGGGTTGCATTGCTGACAAACCGCTGCGAATTGCAAAAATGTGCAGCTTACACGTGGCCGGCAGCAATGCGCCCCTAAATGTGGCAATGAAAAATTGTAAATTGAACCAAAACTACGTTTAGTGACATGCACAGCCTTATTGTGTGTGTGTGTGTGTGTGAAATGGGTGGGGTGGGTAGTTAGTTTAAAGGGGGGAAAATGCTGAGCAGCACGTGCAAAATGCGTTCAATGTACAGACGCAAACACAAACGCAATTAAGCACGGCGTCAATGAGAGTTTTCTACCCATGTTACGTAGTATGGAGGGGGGGAGTTAGCTGGTATGGGTGCCCCGTGGGGTGTTAGCTGCAACACCACCCCCTTTAACCATAGCGTCTCTTGAGCACTAAGGCCAACGGAAGCGGAAATAACGCAACAGCCCACGACGTTGGTACATGTGAATGCATTGGAGTTTAGGGCTGTAGATTCTGTAGCTTCAAGCCTAAAGCTTTGGGATGCGGCCACAGAGTTTCAGTTTGAGTTTCGGTTTAGGGGTGGAGCTAGGGGAGGGTTTGGGTTATACGTTTGCACAATGTTTTTGTTTAGCTAACATTGGGTTAGCCAAAGACCAGTTGGCAGTTGGCAGTTGGGGTTTAGGGCAGGGGGGTTCGGGTTGGACACTCAGATATGGCCGGTCAGCGCGGTTTTGTAAAACGTTTAATTGCAATTTGAAAAGCAACTGCCAAGGGGTAAGTGGCATTGGCTAGGCAATTGCAAGGGTTGCTGCTACTATTACTGCTGCTATTCAGAATTTATTGCTTTTGGGTCTATCGCTTTACAGTCTGAGAGGCAACACTACACTGCTCTACCCCGCTCTACCCCACCGCTTGCTTTGGCCTTTCAGTTGGCGTCTGAGCGTGGCGACTGCAATTGAGGAATTTCATTTTGAAACATTTAATTTTCAACGTGCAATGCTAAGCTGTTGCCAACCCTTCGTACCTGCATGTATGTGTGTATAAGGGTAGGAGAGAGGGGAGTCTGTTGCTGATAGCCGGAAACGGATATGAAAGCTTTCATATGTATTCGTTCTGTCACTCCATCTGTATATCCTTGTTGATGTAAAGTAGGTTGAGAGCTTACTGACTCTCTCTCTCTCTCTCTGTGTGTCTCTCGCTTGCTTGTTAAACATATGTTTTCATTTGCAATGCAAAGTTTAATAATTGACAATCCTTTTTCAGAGCCTGTTGAGGGGGTTAAAAAATAGCTCAGGGTTTGGGGCATGTATTAAGCGCAAACCCTTGGCTTATATGTGTGAGGTGTGTAATTGCCAGATTGTTGAAACATTTTACCAAATGAGTTGGGTACGTGACAAATGAGAGGCTGTCAACGTTATTGAAAATCATCGCATACAGACACCTTTTTCTTCCCAACGTAGAGCGGGGGAGGGGTTAAATAATAGGATTGTCCTGGTATATAGAAGAATCGATCAATCTTTAGCTATTTAATTAAAGCTGCTTTAAAGTTGCTACCAAATTTGTTGCCTTGAATCAATTGTAATTTCTTTTCTTTGATCCTTTCGCACTTATAGAACACACTTTGGTCCTTCTGCTTTTGCATTTTTAACAACGAAATTTCTATTTGAAATTGATTTCTGATTGTCACAGGAAACACAACTGTGGGCGTGGCAGTAACAGTCATGAACATAATGTAATTATTAAATGTTGCAAGAGTTCAATTTAAGCCCCGTTAGATTGTCGTCTTTAATGAATTTAATTGGGTGTTCCTTGAAACCAAGGAACATTTTTTTGCCATTAAAGTTGAACTTTTTGTTATTTATTTATTTTTTTGTTTCTTTCTTTTCTTCACACTACTTTATTCCATGTTGTATAGAATGTCTAACATGAAATGTAGTGTCGACTACAATAAAAAGAAGAAACACTATATAAACCAATACGGTCTATCCACCATTAGTGGAATAAAATAGAAGTAAAGTTATTCCTCCAATTTATTGAGAAACATACAATACTTCAAAACTATTTGAAGGTAAACCAAAGTAACCTTGACTTTCAACGGGACGATAAATATGAATTAAACTTACATTTGGTATAACTAATTGGGAATTACAAGCGGTTCGCTGCTAATTTTATACTATCAACCTATCATTGCTTTACATGTCACATTTTTAAGTTATTTTTGTTTTTCTTTCTACTTTTATTCGCATTTATTTCAGTTGCCGCTTTGGCTTAGTGCATCACGTTAGCGTCTCGAGTTTATGTTTGGGTTTGGGTTCGAATGGCGGAGAGAGAATATTGTGTTTTAATTATTAGTAATGTTTTTTTGTTTGTATATTTTTAACAAAACAACAAATTAAACTAAACTACAATCTGGCTAAAAAGCGTGCGCAACAGTTTAAAGTTCGTGTAGAACTGTGTGTATTTGTGTTTATTTGACTGTATGTAGGCAAAGGTGTGCTCGTAGTCGTGTACACCCCACTACTTGCTTATATTTCGTTGTCTGATTGCGTTTGTCCCTTTGGCACTTTAAGACCGTTATTATTTGGTGTATATGTGTATTGTTGTCATTGTGTAACCTGATTATGCATTACGGCAACGCCTGCCAAAAATATGTCCTTTGGCTTTTACAGACAAACAGGACATCGCTTGCTTTTATCCCTTTTTCAATTTGAAAAGAAAATAATGGAAAATAAAACTTATTCAGCTGTGCACTTTTTATTTTATATTTTTTTTATTTTTTTATTGTCATCCTTTCAATTTGCTGTTTTATTCATTCTTTTTTGTTCTTTCTGTCTTCTTCTATAATTAATATATATGTATATGTATATGTATATATATGTATACTAATGTATATATATGTATACTAATGCTTTTGATGAAACATATTTTTTTTTTGACTAATGCAAATAATTTTTGGGTATTCTAATAAAAAAATGAAATAAAAAACAAAATGAAATAAAACGTAGAAAAAATTATAACGTTGCAGACCAATTCGATGAGCTAGAAGAGAAAGTTTGTGCATAAAGAGAATGTGCAAAGAGATCTTCAGGGTATCCATATAATATCAGAGACTTATCTCTAACATATATGCAAAAGGATCTTCGCAGGATTAAAGGAAATATCAGTACGAGACCTTTCAATGCGATTCCTTGAAATTATGGCAAACGTTTTATCATAAAGTTGCATCAGAGGAAGCTTAAGTAAGGATCAGAAAACTATATCTCCAGCATATAGTTATATATTATTAAGTTAGGGTATTTAAAGTTCGTCAATATAAAATTTATAGCACTTTATTTAACTTTCTACTGCTCTTCCAACTGATGCATAAACCGAACTAATGACATTGTCATATAAATTGCTATAAGTTGCTGGAAAAGGAGTCCTTGTTGTCATTGTCCTTGTTGTCATTATTAATGTGAGCTCATTTGCTTTAAATATCCACGACATTGTGCGCCACTAAATTAGGCAGTGGCCTGTTGTCCTTTTGCCCCCATCCCCGCAGCCCCGTATGTCCTGCGTCGTTGACCTTTTGGGCATAAAGTGGAACCGCTAGTCGCGAGCCAGAAAAAAGGGTTCAGACATCACTGTCATTGGAGTCGGCAGGAAGTGTAACATAGGACTGAAACACAATGCTGACAGCTGCTTTTTTTTACACTCTCTTTCTCTCTTTTAAAAATTTTTAAATAATTTTTCCTTTTTTTTTTGTACCATTTTATATAAGAAATTAGTCAGCGATGTCAGAAATGACGACACATTGAAATATCATTGGTACATTTTGGCCATGTTAACAGGCAGAGGCGACAACAACAGTTTTAACCCCTTTTAAGCCTTTTTAACCCTATATGTAAATATATATATATATATATATATAGGTATATATGTGATAGGGTTAGTTTCTTGATCAACTAAGCACTTCATTAAGTTGGACGTATGTTTGACTCTTGTCTTCTCTCATGTCTCTTGTCTGTTGGCTAAACTGCACAAATTCATTAACGCTTTTATTGCATTTTAATTTGCCATGTCGTTGTCATTGAGGCATGCACAAACATGCACAGGATGTGGCCAAGGCAACAGCAACAACAACAACAACAATTGTTGCTGAGAGGTGCCCTTGCATGTTGTCAGCTTGTCAAATGCTGCTCAATGTTCTCACAGCTGGCAAAGGCGTAGGTGCTAGGGTTAGGGGTAGGCAAAGGCAAAGTCGGAGGCGGAGAAATGGTTGGCTCAAACGTGAAGTCAAACATGACAGACCTGACAGGACGTTGATAACCACAATGTTGGGCAAAACTCCACAACTCCTACTTTAAGCTGCCGCATAAACAGGCAACTTGCAACAAGAAGCAACACAATGCAATACCATATTGCAATTAGTTCGAAGCTGAGCTCTAAGACTTGCGGCATGTCGGCTAATAGACGAGTTGGCTGCCCACAGCAAAGGATCATTGCATAGGGCAGGCAATTTTGGGTGGTGTACACTTGTTGTCCTTTGGCTGGGTAAACAGTAATAATCGCCAGGGGGCCAACTGTACTCATATGTTGGAGCATCCTTCGTGTTGTGTTGTCTGTTCAGACGTCTGGCAGCTTAAAGTAATTAGAGCTCAATTTTCATAGGGTCCTGAACCGTCATGATTCCCACCTCAAAAGAAACTTAACCTTAATGCCGTATACTCGATTCGGAACCATAAATTATGCAGCGCAACTTAAGCCAATGCCGCCATACGTCCTTACATATAGTAAATGTGTAGCTTTAAATCTACAGGATATGAAGTCAGAGCATCCTTCGGTTGGACTCAGCTGCATTATTACAGCCAAAGTAAATTTATGTGCGCTGTTAATTGAATGCACTGCGGGTCAGGACATAGGGTCAGCAGCCATTTTCAGCCAAGTCCATTTCGGCCCCGCTCCCCTCCCCCCCAAATTGTATGTTGCCACAGCCACAGAGTCTGCATAAATCCGAAATTTATTAAAATAAAAAAAAACCCCAGCAAAATGACGCATATCGATAAATACATGCAAATAGTCTTTCTCTTCAATATACACTGTACAGTATACACTATACCTATAGCTCCTCCTACCCGCATCCCACCACCACCCCCCGCATGCACTTGTATGCATGCTTTGTATGGCCTGATGACATCGGTGTCTCCTTTGCAGGCCATTTTTCATGCTTCATAATCAGCAGGATAATGTTAACAGTGGCAGACAGCAGCGCACACAGGACCCAAAAGAAGTGCCATATTGTATGCAGATCCTTTGAAAGTGTGGATAAATAAAACCAAGGTTCTCTTTTTTCTTCTTCACTTCATATTAAAAAAAAGACTATTTAAAGGAATATGTTTCGAATGTGACAACCTGATATATATATATATATATATATATATTACAGTTAACTTTAAGTTAAAGCTGTAAAAGATAAAAAGAAACTTTGGGGAAAGAAATAATAAGCAAGGACTTAAACGATGGAAAAAAAATAAATAATATGAGAATATCAATGAGAGTATCTTAAGTAACAATAAATCTTAAGTAACATAATCAAAAAGTAGTTTAATCAAAATTGTAGATTTACGGCCATTTTTGTTTTTTGTTAAAATATAAAAAGCAATACCAACAATTGAAAAAATAAATTCCCTTTCTGCGACTTGAGCACAGCCAAAACACGAACTCGAGACGTTAACGTGATGCACTAAGCCAAAGCGGCAACTGAAATAAATGCGAATAAAAGTAGAAAGAAAAACAAAAATAAGTTAAAAATATGACATGTAAAGCAATGATAGGTTGATAGTATAAAATTAGCAGCGAACCGCTTGTAATTCCCAATTAGTTATACCAAATATAAGTTTAATTTATATTTATCGTCCTGTTTAAAGTTAAGGTTACTTTGGTTTACCTTCAAATAGTTTTGAAGTATTGTATGTTTCTCAATAAATTGGAGGAATAACTTTACTTAAGTTTTTTTAACACAATTAAAGTGGATAAACTTCATGTCTTTATGTATTTCATCTCAATGCACAATAAAAGTTTCCTTAATTTCCATCGTCAAAAAAACTAAAATTTTCAGTCGCAATAATTATGTGTGACGAATTAACTTTTACAGGAAGTATTACCTCGGCTTCCTTAATAATAATAATAAATAAAAAAAAAAAAAAAAAAAAGGAAGTATTGCGACAACATCAGCTTTAAAGAAGAAACCCCTCCCCCCCAGCTCTATTGTTACCTTGGTGTACCTGACTACAGGAAACCTCTTGCTCATATATATACAAATAAGCACAGTTTATAGGCCCCCACTGAAAAATATTCAGAGCAAAATAAAAACTACGGAGTAGCGTATAATTTCAAATGTGTTCCTGATGAAGAATATATATAATATATAGTTCATGGGGTCTCCGATAATTATTTCAATATACTTTTCAATTTGGGACATTTTCATTAGCTGCATTTTAGCCTTTTATATATTATATATACCATATATACATTTATAAAAAGTTCCAGCAGATTTTCTATACAAGTTAATCCATAAAATATTTATATATATATTTTACAGACATTACACTCTTTTGCTGCTTATCTACACAATTTAAGGAGTAATATTATATAATATAAACATTAAGTAGGAACATAATTTTCCACATATATATATATATATACTACACTATATAACATTTGGATCCCTCTTTAACCGCATATGTTTTGCCTCTATGTGACAGCTACGAGTACTTTTAGCATAAGCCACTGGAAATATCTCAAGCGTGAGCTATAAACCAATTTTATAGCTGCCCCAAGGAGACAAGACTGAGACCCAACGAGAGAATCTCGGCAAGAAAATAATTCCCAAAACATTCCCCAAATGCCACACTATTTGATAATTAAGTAGACGCGCGACCTCAAGGCGCATAAATCACTTAATTAACTTGACGACATCTCGCCCAGACGATGGCATCCAGCATCCAGCATACACACAGAGGCATTGCCGCAGAATCTCATCTATAGCCGCATCGACAGCGATGTGCTGCATCCTTGAAAATATTTCGAAAATCTCAAAATAAATTTAAAAAAAAAAATCAAATAAAATAAAATAAAATAAAATAAACATAAGAAAAGAGCAAAGGAAAAGCACTGAATGAAAATCAATGCAGCAATATTCCACAAAACATTTTCAAAAAACTATCAAAACGAGGTCCCAGACATTGCCACAGCCCACAGCCTATGTTCTATGCTCCGCAGAGAGAAACCCCTCCTCAATATTTTTGTCCACTGGGGAGTCATCAATTCATCAAAATGCTACTTTCACTATTAATAGCTGAAGTTCAATAAAATGCCAAAAGTTTTTGTCTTCAGCTCTTCAATGCGGCCACTTCAAACGAGACGTAACCAAATCAAGTCTGACACTTCAGAGATCGCTACAGTATTAAGAACGTTAAAGGGATGGGGCTGTGAATCGGAGAGGCAAGTAGAAGCATTGCCACTTGAATATGTCAACGACTTCTTCGATACGCTACTATTAGCCTAGTGATACGCCCATTTTATGTAGTAACCAATGCGGTAGCCAAAAAGTTGCTCATCCATTGCAATGCAACGTGTCGCATGGCCATGCTCAACTCTTCCTGGGGCACCGTCACGCCCATGTTTACAAGTGATCGAGAGAGTTGTGCCATGTGTTGTTGTTTAACACCGACAGACTGAATACAGTGAAATACTGATATATTGAAACACCAAACACTAAACAACAAACACCGAACAACAAACAACGCACAACATACACACTACACACGTTTCCCACACACATATTAATATACTCATATGCACATGGCGTCAAGTGGGCGTGTCACTGCCACATAAATAACCAAAGCTGTTGACAGCCCTCGCTGGAAAAACATCATTAAAAAACAAATCAAATATAATAAACGACATCATTGATTTAGTGAACAATAATTTAATTTTAGTATGAAATAATTGGATTTCATATGCAAAAACAAAAAATGTTCCTCAAATCTATTTCTCCAATATTTCAACCAATTTATGATATTATATATTATATTTACTATATTTATTATATTTATTATATTTATTATATTTATTATATTTATTTTATTTATTATATTTATTATATATATTATATTTATTATATTTATTATATTTATTACATTTATTATATTTATTATATTAATTATATTTATTATATTTATTATATTTATTATATTTATTATATTTATTATATTTATTATATTTATTATATTTATTATATTTATTATATTTATTACATTTATTATATTTATTTTATTTATTATATTTATTATATTTATTATATTTATTATATTTATTATATTTATTATATTTATTATATTTATAATATTTATTATATTTATTGTAACTTATTTAAATATATATTTTATTTTAGTTATTATATTTATTTTATTTATATAATATAATTTATTTATTTTACTTACTTTATTATTTTTTTTATATTTCAGAGTTTTAATATTTATTTTATGCATTTTATACACTTTTATTTTTCCTTTCCTAATAAAAATCACAATCTCTTTTATATATTAAAGTAAAATTAGTTAAATTGAATTGAAATTGGTTTTGGGAACACGTTTTTCTCATGACTGTGACAATTGTAGTCCCTGGGCGCGTGATATGCTAATCTCACCTGGCAATTGACAATTCGCCTTGTCGTCCTCAGACAATGAAATTTTGTGAAAATTGAAATGAAAATTGAAATTTCAAGAACTTATAAATATCTCATATGTCCTTGCTGTTGGCAGCTCTCACCTCGCCTTGCCTTGCTCCCACCATTGTTGTGGATTAGGTGTGAAAGAACGAGGAGGAGGAGCAACTTGCTCCGTCTGTGGCTGACACCTTCCTTGAGATAATAATGGAAACATCCTCAGCTTCCACAGCTTCCCCAGCTCAGCTTCTAATACGAGTACAACCCTCAAAGGAGATGTTGTCTAAAGCTCTAGTCGTAAATTTATCTACATATAAACAAATATTTTTCTTAAATATGAGAAAATTGTGGGTGTTGCAGCTGGAAAATTGGGCGTTGCTGTTGGGATTGTCAAAAATGAAAATTGAGTTTGTAAAGTTTTTCTTCATAATTTTTTTTTTTGTTATATTTTTTTTTTTGCTTCCCTCCATCCTTCGTTGGGGCGTTTTTGATTTGTCTATCTTTGTTATTGTTGTTGTTCTTTGCTCAAGTATGTCTGGGCGTGTGGGCGTTTTTGGATAGAATCAGCTTGTGGGTGGAGGATAGACTGTGGTGGGAGGCGTGGCTGTGTGCCCTGTTGTCATTGCTTGTTTTGCAGCTGACATTGAGTGCTCGTCAATGATATGCAGGCAAAGTTGTTGCTATTGTTGTTGCTGTTGCTGTTGTTGCTGCTGCTGCTGTTAATAATTGTTGTGCACAGCACCATTATGAGTGCCTGTTTACATGGTGCTTAACAGTGGCTGTATGTATGTGTGAGTAAAGAAAAACAAAACGAAACGAATGAAAAAAATTGAATTAAATGCCGGTAGAATTTAATTAGATTTTAATTGAGTTTGCCTGGAAATGTGTGAATACAACGGAAGTCTAAGGAGGAAGGACTGAACGAGTCCTTAAAGCTAGCAATAACATTATCTTACATTAATGAAATTGCAGTAAAATTATCTATGCCGCTTATAAATTAATTATAATTCGAAATAAATTCATACTTGCCACAGAATAACCCTAGTGTTTGTGTCTATATACGAATGCTTAGGTGTAACATGGGTCCAATTAGATCTGTTTATTAAAGCTGAGCATTTTCGAATCGGAAATGACATGAACACATTACAACTTGCAACGTGCAACGTGCAACATGATGAGGCAAATTGCCTCATTAATGTCTCTGCTGCAAGTGTCCAACTTCTGTCTCTCTGATATATTACCACCTTCAATCATAACCATCCAAACTCATCAAAGAGGTGCCTCGAATGACACCTTGGTCAACATTTTTTTTTTTTGGGGCTTACAAAGTGTTGCCGCTAATTGGGTAGTAGCAAAACGAAACGGTAACGATATGAAACGAAAGAAGGTAACATAAATGAAAATTGGTTAATTTAACACAATGATATAACACGCTCCAGATAAATTGTACTTGAAAACAGTTCAAAATAATACACCAATCCAATCAAAAGGTGAACAAACTGCACGATTATTAAGTCATTATAAGGGGCGCCGCGTTCTAATGAGAACAGGATGTATTTAGGGTACATACCCAAATCCACACTCAGATCACAATCCACCATCCACCTGTATATACATATGTACGTGTATGAGTAACTACTGTAGTAAGTATGGCTTACAAATTTCATTTTAATTACAAACCTGACCAAGAGTTGAAGTTGTTTTGAGCTGACCAAGTGAAACTTATACTTGTATTTGTTGGCAATTGCTCATCGAGCAATTTGGCCATGGTCTAAAGCCAAAGCGGCTCAGCTCCTGCGGTATGTCAGTCTGTTGTCGACTTTGTC
The DNA here is from genome assembly GCA_037044455.1 of Zygothrica quintamaculata. Lineage (NCBI taxonomy): Eukaryota > Metazoa > Arthropoda > Insecta > Diptera > Drosophilidae > Zygothrica > Zygothrica quintamaculata. Next base: position 72,440 of record JBAMBS010001301.1, read on the forward strand.
TTTATAAATATGCTGAAATTAACTGTGTACAAATCTTGTGCAAGTTTTTGGCATTAACACCTTTCGATCCCCATCGGTGAGCTCAGACAACATTGTGAATATTTGTGACTTGTTTGAGGGGTTTTTAAAAGTACACAGTGCTAACACAATATAAAGGTAAATTGCACTTAAAGTTAAAGTCTGATATATATTTAAATTACATTTATAATTAACATTCTGCTAATAGTTATGGCATTCCCAGAAAGTTTGTTGAATCATATGCAAAAGTTTGCTAGAAGGTTTCGTGCTCACGTTTCGTTTGTCACACCTACTTTATAGCGATTGCTCACTGTAGTTGCCGCACGCACGCACAGGAAATGTCACGATTGCAGTGACTACAACTTTTTTTTTTGGAGTTTCTTAGTTTTGCATTGCGTTTTATTCGTTTTGGAATATGCATAAAAAATTGGTATTAAAACGTCGCATGTAAGACATTAATCAGCTGGCAAAGTGGCAGCAGGCAGAAGGCAGCAGGCAACACCGTTGCACATTGGTTGAAAAGGGGGCAAGGAGCAATAGTCTGGTAGCAAATAATCATCATGCAAACAGAGGCTAGGTAAAGTCAGTGAGCAGCAAGTTGAGCGCTTGATTAATCTGCATTTGGTATACCTTGCCCCTACCCCTCTCCTTTCTGTGCTTGACTCGCTGCTGTCCAGATGGATTGAAGTTGAAAATGGTGTTCCCAACTCCCAGATCCCAGCTCCCAGTGCTACCAGTTTCCACTGGTTGCCCCCAAACCAATTTCTACTCTGCACGGGATTGGTACAGCACTTCACTTTACTGCACTTCACTTTATTCAACTGTCTCTCTCTCTCTCTCTCTCTGTTCATCCCTCTCTTTTGCTCTTTACACTGCTGATGGGCTTCTGCTGTTTATTTTTGAGTGGCCACACAACATGCGACAGTCAAGAGGATTCACAATTTTAGACCCAAAAAAACAATAAATTCACGTTGCTGGGAATTAAAAATTTCATTAAAGTCATTAGAATGAAGCGACTGGCAGAATAGAACAGACAGCAGACAACAGACAACAGACAACAGACAACAGACAAAAGACAACAAACGTATAATGTATAGGGGGGAAAGGGGGGACATGGGGGATATAGTATAAGACAGATCATGCCCCAATCGTAAATATAATAATTATTTTGCATAGTTTCTGTGCCTGAAAGACCATAGAGAATGATATGGCTGCTGCTGATTGTTTTTAGCGGCTGTAGCAATGAGTGATTGAGATTGAGATTGAAATGGAGATTGAGATTTTCTCATACCAAAGAACATATTTTCCACATGGCCTACACAGACCAAAGATAAGGGGCCAACAGCCACTGTGCACCTCAAACATAGTTGTGCTACACATTAGGCATTTCATTTGCTTACAAAAGATTTTCCAAAACATTTACAATCTGAAAACTGTTGCAATGTTTATCTAAAATAGTGTAATAAGAATGAACAAATAGCAGCAGAAAAATATAAAATTAAAAACAACGAATTATCTATACTCTAACTAGCAGTAAAAGGTAAGTAAAGATGCAGCAGAAATCTGCTAAAAATTAGTACATTTTCTCCGATTTAACTGCAACAATTTATTAAGTTTTCTTTTGGCAACTGTTTGAAAAGAGTTTAATACCCTGCCTGGTTAGGGTATGAGAGAGAACTTTCGACACTGCAGACATTCTTTAGCCCATTTGCCAGAGATCCCAGAACTTCGACTACTCGGCAACTAAATGCGCCGCATAATTCACAATGAGTGATTCTTAAATTGTCCATTAAGATAATTTTTACGCTAGAGCAAACCAGGGGGAAACAGCCAGAGCCAAACACACACAGAGAGCCAAGACAAGAACCAAAAGCAGAGGCCAATAGGGAACTCATCGCTAGACAAGCACAGACAGCGTTACACACATACATAGGCAAATACTCTGTTGGTATGAAGATTGATACTGGAACTGGAACTGGTACTAGTACTGAGAATGGGTATGCGAATGGATATGGAAAATGGAACTTTTGGTGCTGGCACGTTTATCAATTAGGGCGCAAAAAGTCTTCACTCTTGGAGGCGGCCGCTAATTATCAGCAAAATGCCTACACATGGAGCCAAGGCCTGATGCTTGATGCTTGATGCTTGAGTGTTCAAGAGTCAAGTTCTCTGTGTGTATTTGTATGTTATATGTGGTTTTTGTGGGCCAATTTTAGCAACATATAAAATGCATTTTGGTATTGTTCTCTCTATATATATTTATATGTTATGGGGATACGTTCCTTCGTGTGCGTCATGCCCGACAATTTTTCACGCTTTTCCATGCGGTTTGGGGGCCAGACAGACAAAGGAACGTCAGTCCACAGCTTCAAACTTCTACTTGAAATTTCAACTTCAACTATGGGTAAACCATCAACTTCTTGCGGCCTATGATTGATGTACACTTGATGACTATATAACTTTGTATGATTTCTCGAATTGCTTGCTTGAGATCTTCTAGAAGACAGGCAACAACAGGCAGCAAGCAACTAACAACTGCCAACTGGCAACTGGCAACTGGCAACTAGCAACATGCAACGGACAAACAGCCCCTCATTTTGTAGGTGGACGCGTCTTTAATTAGTTTGCTGTCGGTTTTTCGCTTTGGTTTTTTGGTTTTTACCCATTTTCCCTGGCGTTAAAAATGTTGAATAATTAAAATTTCTTGGAAATTTCTTCATTGGCTGCTTTGTCCTCATCTTCGTTGTTATTGCTGTTGTTCTTGACGTCGTCATCAATGTTGCTCTGCATTTTGCTTAGACAAGACTAAATTGTTGTGGTCGCGTGTCTGTTGTTGCTTTGATTTTTCAACATTTCTCTTATTACTTAATTTTTCTCTGAAACACATTCTATTCTTTAGTTTTATGTGGAAATAAGTGATTGTGACGGATTAATAGAATTTCTATATAATAATTTGAAGTTTCTATATGAAAATTATATTAAAGTTCTTTTGCAAGTCCTTTGCAAGTTGCAACCTTAAAGCTGATCAGAGCTTATTCATGCACTTGTCTGTTATTCCTCTCTCTTTCTTTCTATTTCTAGCTGTCCTTATCGTTTGGCTGTCTCTGTCTGTGCATAGCGTCTGTGGGCATTTAGCCAACAGGTCACGTACATCGTGTCACTGCTGAGCGGCTTGAAGCCAAATTGGCTAAAGTAAAGCATCCACCGCATTATCAACAACTTCATCAGGGATTCAGTTGAGGGGGACAAGGGAACACTTTGGAGTAAGGGCACTTCCTGGCGTCTCCTGGCCCACAATTATAATAATAAACGACGCAGAGAGACAGAGAAATAGAGAGAGCAAGAGACTGTTTGGCAATTGCAACTTGCAACTTGCCAGTTGCAACCAGAGAACTGCAGAATTGCACTGCAAATCCGTTGCGCGTCTTCAACGTTACTGCAATTTTTCTATTGAATTTTTTTCCCTTTGAACAGCTCTTGGCCGGCAGCAAGGCACGTGCTCCGACTGCCAAAAAACCTGATGACTGAGTGAGTGTCCAACAATGTAGCCACATCTTATGGAGCAAATGGTATGAGTGGAGTGGAGTGGAGACAGGGTGAGAGAGAGAAAGAGAGTATTATGATTGATAAGTTCGTTTTGTGAATTTTTCATAAATTAGGCGCACAGCTGCGCCAGAGAGCAGCAGTAAGTGGAGCTGAAGTGGGAGAGGGGAGGCGTTTGTAGCATGAAAATGAGGAATCATCAACGAGCCAACGAGTAACCAATCGTGCGCCATTTGTCTATTTTAATTAAACCAGCTTCAACCCATCAAAATCTACAACAACTTCCAATCCAAATCTACCAAATCTTCACGCTTAACGCTGTTTTCCCCTTCCCTCTTTCATTGCCTTTCCCTTTTGCCTTTGTCTTTGGCGTCACGCACGACGCGTTGTCCTTCATCCTTGAATGAATTGTTGTAGTAAAGCGTTTGCTGTTAATCAGGACTCAAATAGGATTTTTAGAGGTTTGAGTAGAAAAATTTTAATAAAAGCCTTAACATAAATCAAATCATTTCTCTACTGACCGCCAGATGTCTCTGACTTGCTTCATTTGATCGGCAACCCATTTGGCAATTTTTGTGCAACAAAATGATGCCACTTAATTATCATTAAATAATGAAGTATGATACAATAAATTAGCTAAACAATTTATATGATTTCCCAAGTTGCTCAAGTACAATACTCATCTAAAGGAAATATTTACAAATTATATTCCCTTTTTTGATTGATATCAAATATTTAATTAGTTAATGTTATATTCAGATTCATTCTAACTCATTTTGAACAAACATAATCAACCCCTTTTATATCGATGGAAATAATTTAATACATTAGTTACAGTTGCTGGTATAAATTCCTTTGAACTTTCTCCCACCAAATGTGTGATATGACCCCCCCCCCACTCACCTCTCAACTCTCACCCTTTTAACAGCTAGTCCGCAGTTCATGTTTACCACATTTGCCAGTAATTAAGTGCTTTGCTATGGCAACTTGCATCGCGTGCTGTCCAAATGCATTAAGATACATCACAGTGGAGTCGTATGACAAGCTACTCCTCTCCTCTCTTCTCATTCTCCCTTGCATCGGCAACCACATCCGCAACAACTGGCAATTATCAAAGACGTAATCAGCAACTGAAATCAAGACGGCAACCCACAATAACAGTTGACAACTGTCGACGGTTGGGCGAACATTTAAAACGCTTGTCAAAATTGCATAAACTGCTGTCAGTTGCTTAAAGTCAAAATCAGCAGCAGCAATATGCAGTAAGTAAATTTTACATCAAATAATAATGTAGGGGACACACTATCTCTCCATACTACTTGTACTTATAGTTGGGCCTTACACTGGCAATTAATGTGAATTTCGACATCATAATTAAGAGCTCTGTATAGTTGACAACTCCATCTTGCAGTCACTCAGTCTGGCTATTATAATTAATGAGTTAAAGTACAGTGAAATCCCTACCGAAAAAAAAGAAAAGAAAAAAATTAAAATTAAAATATAAATAAAATAATATTAACCCTGAGACTATATGTAACCCATAGGAACAATCAAGCCAACGACTGCGGGAGGAGCTGTGGCAAAAAGGAGGCGGCGCTGCCAGACTCAATTCATTCACTTTTGATATTTCACATTTGCATATTTTCACATGTCATTCGGCCCGTCGCTTTTTGGCTTTTTGTACCTCTCCCCTCTCCCCTCTCCATTTCCCACTTTACTCCTTTTCCGCTTTTTTGTTTGTAACTCAATTGCCGTAGACAGCATGCGGGAAGATGTTTGACTATACAATGTCCATAGGACTATAGTCCAATGACTATACGGGAGCATTACGTTGGCATATGTTATGGGGCAATGGCAAGCAGCGGGTTGCGGGGTGTTGCATCAACTCTCGCATAATTAGCGACAGACATTGCCGCTTGACAAACTCTTTGAAGCTGCCTGCGCTGTCTGCGCTGTCTGTATAGGCTGTCTTCTGTCTACTACTGTCTTCTACAGTCTGCAGGCTTTTTCCTGTCTTCTGCACTTTTGCCAACAACAACAAATAACAAAGAGCAACAACAACAAACAACAAATAACAGCAACAGCAACAGCAACAGCAACAAAGCAGCAAAGAAACAAGTCAGAAACACGTGCAACTTTTTGTTGTTTTCTGTTGTTTATTTGTTTATTTATTGTTGAATGCCTTAATTTATGGAACTGCCAAAGGGGCACTGTCCGTGGGGGGGTCGAGCGGTACGTTTGAGTTTTGTTTAGTTTACATATATATGTGTGTGTGTGTGTATGTGCAAGCCAAGCACAGACAAGCAATCCATTCATTTATTCATTGTAAACACTCATTCATTCAGTCATATCATATTGCTAATGATTCACTCTCTGACTGGTCGCCAGACTGGACCGAAGTGATTCATGGCAAACCCTTTTTGGCGACAAATGCGCACACTTTCACCCACAAATGAAAAGTGCGTTACAATCTAGATAATAGTTATAGTATATATATAATTATTATATATATATATATAGCATAATCTAGTCAGATTTATGACTTTTGTGAGTGCATTGAAAACTTTTGCTTTAACTTCTACTCTAAAAGCAATCATAGAATTGTAATCTCTTTCAAATTTTACAGCTACACTTATTTCTTATTCCTACTACCCCTTCCCCTCCCCCAAACTAACACTGTTGATGCACGTAGCTGATAATATAGTAAAATTTTCTTTTGCACAAGGCTATAATGCATTTTGGGGCCAAGTGCTTGGCAAACTCTAAGCTGTTAGTTGAAAATTGCTAAATGCTTCAGGAATTACACTTCTGTTAATTATGCTGTAGTTCATGCTAATGTGCTTCACTGTAGTGGCTAGTACTTAACAACATTATTATTAACTTTTTAAGAAGCTAAAAGTGAGCGCTTCACTATAGAAGTTCTAAGTGATTGACCATTAGCTACAGTAAAGCTACTTAAACTAACTTATAGATATGGTCTATAAATATACTTTATTTAGAAACTATTATTAAGCTTAATATATGTTTTAAATTATATACTATTTAGCTTTATATTATAACTACATTATATGTTCAGTTAAGGCCAAGTTTACTGGCAACCCCAAGCAGCTTTTCTCAGTCTTAGCCATAGGGCAAAACTCTTTCAGTATCCCTTTCCCTATTTAACTGATAAGCTATTGTATAGTTCTTTGAGTAACTGTTAATTGAACTACTTTCTCCGCTACCTCATTAAGGCATATTTCAGTCATAAAGAAAACATTTTGTTAAGCAACAAACAATATGCACTTCCCTTGCCAAAAGTCCTTTAAGCCTTTGCAGGCCGCGCTTGCAATGAACTTATGGCATCCCCATGGTGCAGTTTCAGTTGTTTGGCAACACTGGCCATTGGCGCTGCCCACTTGAGGCGTTTTCCTTTTGTCAGTTGTTGGTTGAAGTTGAGCTCAAATATAGCCTGGTTTGTTCGTTGGTTGACTGGCGTCTTGGCTGGTTGGTTGGTTGGGTTTGGGTTCGGGTTTGGGTTACTCTGCGAGAAGCACTTGATAAATTGTTTACTTTAAAATTAATTACTCATTCATTGTTTTCTTGGGAGAGTAGCGGAAGCTGCCCAGGCAATGGGCGTGGCGGTAGCCTGGCATAAATCAAGTTAGCAGCGCCGCATTTCAACACTTTACTGCCCGTGCTACACCCCCCTACCCAAACCCTCTTTGATTAACATTTGCTCCCTTTTTTATAGCCCACCTATCTTGGCATTTTGCATTGCCCTTTTGATTCTGATCGTGGCAATAAAATTGCATTTAATTACACTGAATGCAGTTGCCGCCGTTGGGCCCCAACAGTGTTTGCATCTGTGTGTGCGTGTGTGTGTGTAAACAATTGAGCTGCAGTGCATCATGTGGCAGGGAGTATGCATTTTGGTACTGCAAAATTGCAACTCTTGTGCATTGTACGAAACGTTGCAGCTTCATTGTTGTGCGCATTTTTGAGCTCATTAAACCAAGTGCAATTGTTGCTATTGCATTGCGTGTTGTTGCCTCTTTCTGTTGCCGTTTGCCGTTTGCTGTTGCTGTTGCTGCTGCTGCTGTCGTTTTTGTTGCAGGCTTCTGTGCAATCAATTTCCAGTTTTGCTGCAGTAAGATGCAAAAAGTGAAATTATGTTGTGGCCTGTTGTGGCACATCATTAAAAATGCATCGAACAGTTGCAAGTTGCACGTAATGGGACGAACACCTTTCATAAAGTATCTGACCAGAAAAGGTTTGCGTGCCATTCATTATGCCTGGAATTTCAAATATTTCTACAGAATTTTTCCAACACTACCTGTCTGTGTGTGTGTTGGTATGTGAGTGTGTGTGAGAGTTGAGTTCAGTGCCAAGATTTATGTTATGCTTCGCCTAGTCTATAGAGCCCAATGTATGCCCCATAGCAATGTGCATATAGAGCTGATAAAAAGCGTTGCCAGACCATGCAACCAATTAACATAAACAGGAAGTGGGTGTGACCAAAAGCACTCAAACATTGCTGTCTCTGTGCAAACACTATATAAACAATTAACAGCAATAAAGCAAAATGTATGCAGAAATACATGTGAAACAGTTGAAGGCAGACAACAAATTTCTATGTAGTTGGGAATGCCCCAAAGCAGGCAACAACTCCAACAATTGATGTTGAACTAAGCTAAGAACAACTAAAGCTTATGGCAGAGATCAAATCTTATGAATTGATTATGTTTTATGGATCTAGGCTGTCTCTTAGAACCAAAGCAAGCAATGGATCGCAGCATTGGACAGAGACACATCCTTTCACAGGAAGAAGAGAGCTACATAGTCGCAGCATAAGCATGAAATAGTTAGCTATAGCATAGAATATTTTCACCTGTTTATAAATAATGGCTGCCTCCTTCCCTTTTCCCCTCGCTGGTTGGTTGAAAAGGTCTTAAAGATGGCGTGTGGCGGCGCCATAAAACTTTCTGCCTACTTAACTACAGTCCAATTCATAGTTATAACAGCGCTATCTATCTCTCTCTCTTTCTCTTTCTTACTCACTCCTTAAACAACACGTTAAATGTATGCAATAAACAAACAAGAAACAAAAGGCAAGGGTTGCCCCAGGGCAGTTTTGGCAAGCAACAAAAAAAAAATGGCAAAACAATTGAACGGAACTTCCCCTTTTTGCTGCTTGTGCAACGCTTCGCTGACTAGAGACAAGCGATTACAAACTATCCAACCAACGATTGACTGAGTGAACTGCAAAATAAACTCACACACACAGATATTCACACGTCTTTAGCCGCATGCAACATGGCGTCGCGCGAGTCACGAGGATCGCCAACAAATGGCAACAATCAGTGGAAGACAGCGGCAATGTTGCAAGCGCGCGGCGGGTGCAATCAACGCGTTGACTTGACGACAGGTGAAAATTTTAGACCGCCAATGAATGCGGTTGTCCGTTTCCCATATTGTTGTTGTTGTTGTTGTTGTTGTTGTTGCTGTTGGCCGCCAGCTAAAGTTGTTGTTGTTAGTGTGTTAGTGCTGCCACTGCCGCAGACTGACATGAAAAGTTTTTGCGTTTGACGTTGCTCAACGCTGTTGTTGCTGCTGTTGTTGATGTTTGTTGGTTGGCTGGCTCGTTGGTTGACTGCTGGGCAGCAACATACAAACAAACAGAGCCCCACTCATACACAAATAAATACAATAAAACACACACAGACAACACACACAACAATTTGTGCATTAAAATTTCACACCCTGCATTGTTGGTTGAACGCTTTTGGCTTTTGCATTTCTCTTTCACCTGCAATTCTGTTGCTGTTGTTGCAACATTTTTGTTTTAGTTATTGTTGCTGTGGTTGTTGTCGTGTTTGTGCGGTTCACCTTGGCTGCTGCTGCTGTTACTTCTGCTGTCGCCTGCCACATGCAGCTGGCTACACAAAATGGCGGCAGCTGGCCCAGCCCCTTACATTTGGCCACAGGCAATGACTCCTCAGTACCCTTAATACTTGCCCAAAATACGCGAAGTTGCCACAGCTCACAACTCACCTGCTCACCTGTCAGCAGCAACATCACCAGCAACAGCAAGAGCAACAGCAGCAGCAGCAACAACTATTAAAAGGGATCACGGGGCGTTTACGTATTCAGCTCCCAAAAGAAGCTGCTTTTAATTTGGCGAAAATTTAATTAATGCACTGTGCAACGTGCGAATGAGAATGCGAATGGGAATGGAAATTGTCCAAGAGTGGAAAAGTGAGTGCTGATGAATTTGCATTAAAGGTAACTGTAGCGAACACAAAAGTGCTAAATTTCTGACCCACTCAGCCAAATTATATAAAATGGTCAACAGATTATGGCTTATAATTAACTAAAGCAAAGCAAATTTTCACTTTTCACTTTGATAAAGCGAAATGTGTGGCAACTTTTGGCGTAACTGTTAGGGAATAGAGAACAACTATTATACAAGAATGAGGATAGTTAAAGAAAACTATTATCTAACTATAGCTTAATCTATACTAACTGATTCCAATGGGATATATAAAAACTTTAGGCAAGAGCTTTCCCTCAACAAAGCAGCTCATCAAAAGGTGCTGCATGCCACATATTTATGCCACATTATTTTTTGACAATAGTGGAAACATTTCCAAACAGTTATTGTAAAGTTTGTAACCAACTTTTCAAATAAAATGCGTTAATTATTTTTTTATAATAATTTTCCTTTAGTTTTTTGGTTCAACTCAAATTTATGCGAGTCCCTTTAATGCTGTTAATCTCATTTCATTTGGTAAGCAAAGCTTGGGGTAAGCAGCTTGTTGCAGCTACAGTGCAACATTTACCATTTGGCTAACATATACAGTAACATGTAAATGTTGGCCAAGCATACTTAATGGCCTAAACCATGCCCTGCACCGCCCTTAAACAGTTGCAGTTGGTTGCAAAAAAAAAAAGTCGGTAAACACTTTTCACGATCACTTGGCTGGCTTGCGGAAATAAAAGCTCATCAGCAAAAAATAAAAAATGTGGCATGCAACAAAAACAATAAAAGGCAAAGCAGCATTAACGGGGGGAAGAGGTGGCATAATATATAAAAAGTTACTTTTTCTCTCTATTGCCAACTCACTTTGGTTGCATTACGCTAATTAATTCTTGATATATGGAAACTGTGGCCAGAACGGGAGGCCATAAAAACGTTGCATACAGCATATAGCATATAGCAGTGGCAATGGCAGTGGCAGTGGCAGTAACAGTGGCAGTGGTAGCAATAAAAACGGCAACAGTAGCTGCCACATTTACTCCATTGTGTTTTTTGTTTCTTTTTTTTTTGTCGTTTTTGGCTCACTGTGTAAATTCATGTGGGCAATTAAAATTTAGCAGGCTTTAAGGCAGTAGCAGCTTATGGTGGCGCCTCCCCCACCCCCCTCTCTCCTCAAACTACTTGCTGCTACTATCATGTACTGCCTCTTAGTTGTGTGTGTCTCCTGGCGGGAACTGTGCAGCAGTGACAGATGCCGCGGTTAAAGTTTAATGACAATGCAACAGCACACGGCAAAAGGAATAGAGAACCCAAAAAAAAGCAGAAAGAAGGCAGCGAAAGTGAACAGTTGCAGGCAGCAGTATATCCTGCAGGATGCGCATCCAACTCCTGTTGCTTTAACACACACACATACATACGATGGAGATAGAGAGTTATTATGTGGGCTTTGGGGGGGTAGATGAGTAGCATGTGTGTCCTGCTTTACGCCAACGCATGTGGCAGGAAACCATTCGCAGCAACCGCCAAAATGTGGCAACAACGCAAGAACACAACGACACAGCGACATAGGGACACAAGGACATTGCGACAAGGACGACAACTACAACAACAAGGCTGGTAGCATCCGTTTAAACGGATGCACTGCCTCCGACTCCATCCCTATGCTTGCCCCACCCCTTGCTTCCGACGTATTCTAAACGCACTGACAACTTTCTCACATATGCAAGCAGCACTGTGCAGCTTCTGGTCTTAGTCCTTGTGGGCGTTGTGGATGCGGCTATAAGTGTAACTGTGGCTTGGGCATCAGCGAAAGTGCACGCGGAAGCAATAAAACATAGACAAAGGACGACGCATAAAGGACGAAGGACGGAGCACGAAGCTTGTAAAAAGGGGGATACACCAGTAATTCCTTGGGAATGAGCTGCAACTTAAGAGACGCGTGTTGCACTTGCCGAGTTGCTTGCAATTGCCTGGAAAGTGTTTTTATGTTGGGGAAGGGGGATTGAGGGGGGTGTGCCCTGAAAGAAGCAGAAAGTAAAACCAACATGAAGTGGAGCAGCAACCGAAAAGGCGCAAAAGGAACAGAACCCGCAGGAGCCGCAGCAGCAGCAGCAGCAGCAGATGCACATTAGATGCAGCATTTGTGTTTAAGTGCCGCAATATTTGTAAAGCGCAGAAAATGGAAAATATTTTTCCTTATGAAATTTATGTGCGTGTGTGGCACATAGCCAGCTTTGCCTTATTAATGGCCAGAATGTGGAACATATGATGGCTAAAATATGAAAAAAAAAGGAAAGAAATAATAAAAAAATTTAAATAAAATAAAAATATTAAAGAAAAATGTTTAAATAAAATAAAAAAGAACAGAAAAATATTTAAATAAAATAAAAATGGAAAAGAAAAATTTGTAAATAAAATAAATGCTCCGACATAAAAGTACATTTTAAAGTTTAAAGCCAGAAACTTTGCCCCAGTTTCCACTCTTTCACTACAGGGTATATACCCTAACTATATACCCAATTATGCTCTATATTATATATATAAATGTAAGCTGCATTTTTCATTTCTCATGTTAACACAATTTTCCCATTATGTTAACCACAAAGAGAGAGGAAACGGAATTTGCAATGTTCATACCTAAAAATTGGTTATTTTAAAATTGCTGCCTGATAATTGCTTAATGGCCAAGAGCTGCATCAGGTGCTATCATGATTTCGGTGTTGCCAAATAAGAAGGAACACAAAAGAGTCAGGAATTTGATGAAGATATTTGTATTAAAGGAGATCCCTAATGTTAATAGCTGCCTGCCCACAGACCGAGTCACAGACAGAGAGAGAGATTGTGAGAGAGAGAGAGAGGGAGGGGCGCAGCTAGTTTAGTTTGGTTTGGTTTGGTTTACCGAATCCTCTTGGTGCTCAGTTCAGCGGAAGAAGAACAGCTGCCACAACGACTATTATGGCCTCGAGCTGATCTCGATCTAATTTAGGTGTATTAGTTGCACAAAACTGTGGCAAACAAAAGCAGACAGTGGCTGGGGGCAGTGAAGGCAGCGTCAGAGGCAGAGGCAAATACAGATAGCGGCAGGCAGTTTTTGAAACATTTGTAGACCTTTTTTTTTTGTGTGGCTCTGTGACTGTCCAGGATACCAAAAGGCATCCTTGCAACACAGATAAGACACTGCTAATGGCTTCATTAGGCTGTCTCAGTATGCCTCTCAATCACATGTTTGCCACATGCCGCGTGCAACTACGATGCGATCTTCAAATTGTATTGCGAGCTCAAGTGGCATTTGCCTTTGATGATGCCAAGATGTGCGCCCTGCTTTATCGATAACTAACTGTCGATTAGAATAAGACTAAATTTATATATTATATATATATATATTTTGCCAGTCTGCGTAGAAACTGTACGTCAGCTGTCTGATTAATGTCTGAGCATAAAATATTCAGCATTTTCGTTTCGTTTTTGTTTTCATTTTAAATTTTACATTTCCATTTTCCATTTTCATTTTCATATTCATTGTAACTGTCACACAAGGCATTCCATAAAAGGACACGCGCATAAAAAAGTTCCCCAAAAGAAACTTCAAGATTGTCATAAAAAACACAAGCACAAACTGTTCGGGCCACTGTTGAGTGCTCCGATAGAAATCAGCTCCAGACTTGGCTGGATATACATTCATACTGCTATATAATAAAAGATGGAACAAACATTTCATTTTATAATTTTATTATCCATTTCTTTAACTTCACATTTTCAGTTTTCATTTTCAGTTTTCATTTTCATTTTCATTTTCATTGCTCTGTCGTCTGTTGCTTTTCGACTCACATATTAATCAAAGAATGCAGCGAAGAGAAATGTTAAGAGTAAAATTCACACCTTTTGGCCACAACAAACAGCACACAACAAGATATAGTTATGAGCAGGGGTATACTGTGGTATAAATTTCAAGGGGGGATTTGGTCGACTTTATGACCGCTCCTTGACTTTTATGGCCACTCTTCTTATGAAAAGAAATTAAAAATATACTTTTACTTTATCCATATACTTTATCCATATAATTTATCCCTTCATATACGTTCACTTATTAGATTTAGATATGGCCAAGGAATCATTTAACAAAAATGCACAAATTGTTGTTGCTATTGTTGTTGCTGTTGTTGCCATTGTTGTTGTTATTTTAGTGTATATAGCAAGTGTCGTTAAAAGATATTGGTCTACTCTATAGCATTTGGTATGCAAAGAAGTGCCTTGGGCATCGTAAAGATTGGAAAAGTGCACATAAAAAGTGTAATCATTAGAAGTACTTGCATGAATAAAGAATTTTCCAACAAGGCTTTTCCACTTTATTCAATCTTACTCTTCCTTTATATATATATATATATATATATATATATATCACTCTGTCTCTTTCTTTATTTCTTGCTCTGTATATATGCTCTGTACTATATGCTTGAATACTTTAATTATCGCATATGAAGGGGCCATTAAAATTGCTCATGAACTTGAAGCGTTAGACGAATCATAAAGATATATGAAATCTATCAGATGTAACCAAACACTTGATTCTACAGAAATTATATGATTTTCTTGGATTTCAGAACATTAAAGTTAACTGCTTTGTATAGTGAAGATATCGATATTACCCAACTAAGCGCAGTCCTTTACCATCGCTTCATTTCCATTGTATTCAACAACAGTTGAACATTTTCTGTATTTATTATTCTCTATAAAATTTTCATTAAACTAACTAGAAATGTAATTCTACTTAAAAATATTTTTATTTTTTTATATATATAACAAATTTTATCTACTTTATGCAAATTTGCTATCTTTATCTATTCTATTATAAACACAGACCTATAAACAGTGCTTATGATTTGCTCTATAAAAACCTACTAAAATCCAAGCGTAAATAGTATAAACCAAAGATAAGATACATAAAATATAATAAAAACAAGACTATAGCTTATCAGCTCTAATTTATATTATACCTTTTAATAAATCTTAGCAAATTTCAACATTTCAGTCAAAAATAAGATCAATAAATTTGAAAACAGATTTTAATACTCGACAATCTTATCAACAGTCACAAAGTATACTTGAACATAATTTATATTTAGTCTTTATATTATCTATTATATGTGTGTCTATTTATAGAATTCTAGACATAGCTGTGTATGCATTAGTATTAGTTGAGATATAGCGAGCCCTGATTCCAAGTGACTCCGTGGCGCAACGGTAGCGCGTCTGACTCCAGATCAGAAGGTTGCGTGTTCAAATCACGTCGGGGTCAATACGAAAGTTTACAAAAATTTTTTTTTTATTTTATAAATTGAATATGCAAGTTAAATTTAATAGAGTCAGTAAAAAAATTAAAATTAAGAATGAATTTAAACTCATTTTATTTTATTTCATTGTTATACTTGTTTTAAGCTTATTCAGTCAATGGAATAGCATTCATAGTCCTGCATAGACTATATATATATATTTTTATATATACCATTCGAATAGTTTTACAAGTTCACACCAAATGTTCACACATTTCTCTATTTCTCCTTTCCTTTGAATAGGGTCAATCTTGTTGTAGTAGGTGCGAGAAATCAAAAGACCTTTGGCGCCCTCTCGAATCGCGTCAAGTTAACATATATTTTTTTCACATTTCACATTATTTTTTTTATTTATTTTGCTTTTCGTTCTCTTCTTCTTTATGGCATTTAATTGCATTTCGATGGCCAATAAAATGTTCAACAGATTTAACGACGGGAAGTGCGAACAAAAAAGAATGCTAAACATAAGGTAATTAGCATCTTTGTAAAGTCAAAGGCCGCGGCACTTTGATCAACGAGACGCCAGAGGGCGCCACAACGCGAACAGCACAACAAATAAATCTATATATAAAAATAAACTTGTGGGTGAAGTGAAGTTTTTCTTGATTAATTTCAATGTGTCACTTTGCAATGCAAATTGCAAGCGATTAATGAGAAATTTGTATACCCTATTTAAAGTAAATTAAGAGGGTATAATAAACTATAGAATATAAATCAATTGTTAGTAAATATCAAACTAGAAATGATGTATACAATATGCATAGTTTTAAGAGATAAAATGCACAATAGTAATATAAAATTATGTGTATTATAGCATATCTTATAGTCTAGCAAATCTATATTCTCCGATTTTTGTATAATTTTATGTATATTTGGGCACTGATGAAGTGCATTTAATTGAATATTTATCATATAGAGATTTCCAGCTAATGCAAATGTTTGGTATTAATAAACGAATGTTGAATACTGTTTTACTATTCATATGAAATGAATATAGAATTAGGGATGTTTAATATGCATTTGATTTGAATATGAATATTAAGTAAAATTTTCTAACTAAGGGTAAACACTTAATGCGGGTGCCATGTGACATATATTAATAGTAGATAATATCAATATATGAATTATAAACATTCATATAAGTATTCAAATTTGATCGAGTACATTCACTTATGAGCAACTTATCCACTTATTGTGTATTATCGTAGATAATCATCGCAATTAGTACGTTAATGATAATTATCACAATTATCATCTATGTTGGCGATAGAGAGAGGTATTTGCATTCCTTAACTTATCCTTAAAACTCTTAAGTGGACCGATTTGTCTAGAGATCTTGAAGAATGTCTTGCCAGGTGCTGTGGCATTTGACTCCGAACGTGCCCCAGCTATAAGAAGTTCATTAAAATGTTGGTGTTGAAGTGGCACACATATATATATATATATATACACACAACATTGTCAACAACATTACAACTTTATAGAGGCAAAAGTATTTTTGAAGAGTGTTTGTTAAGTGACTGGATAGCTCGGCCACTTGAAAGCAATTAAAAATCCTTTAAAATATTTTCTTATCGTGTTCAATGAGTGTGTTGATAGATAAACAGTGGTGTAGCTTGCAAGGATTTAAAAAAGATTAAAGGATCTTAAGATTAAACTCTTCACTTACTAAAATGTAGAGATATATTATAGATATATATTATATATATCCTACGATTTGTTATAACAATTTAACTTCTGCTTAAATGAAGATGAAATTCTGACCTAAAACCCCTTTGAGTGTGACGCCCTTTTTACAGTAGGCGCCTACAGCGTTTTGTTGGCCAAGTGCGTTTACACAAAGCTATTTAAGTGTGCAATTGTTGAAGCTCTTTGAATGCCCCCAAACCCCGGTTGTCGCTATAGCTACAGCTGCAACAGAGAGAGCAACAGCAACAACCAATGATTGCTCCTGGGTTCAGGTATTTTGCGCAGGCGCAGCCCAATGAAACGTTTGTCGTTTGTCGCTTGTCGTCTGTCGCGCTTATCGCCACGCACTTATCTCAAAGGTCTTCAAGCAGAAGTGGCAGTGGTAGTTGAGTGAGACGTGTGGTAGGAGACAAGGGAGAAGTAGAACAGAAGGACAGCAGTAAGGCAGCCTGTACGCTTGAGCGATTGTGGGCACACACAAGTGTC
Organism: Zygothrica quintamaculata; assembly: GCA_037044455.1. Classification (NCBI taxonomy): domain Eukaryota; kingdom Metazoa; phylum Arthropoda; class Insecta; order Diptera; family Drosophilidae; genus Zygothrica; species Zygothrica quintamaculata. Next base: position 89,744 of record JBAMBS010001301.1, read on the forward strand.
GCCGGCGACTTGCTCTTGGTCGAAGTCGAGTTTCTAGACAAGGGACAGAGAAGGATAGTAAAGGGCACTGTTGACTGTTGACTATGGCCTGTGGCCTGTGGCCTGCATTGCCTGCTATGAAACAATCATCCATGTATACGAGTATGGTGTATGGTGTATGGTGTATGGTGTATGAGATGGGATCTTCCTGCTCCTTGAGCATGTTTGTATCTTAATTTTCAAGCGCGCATACGTGGAATTCAAGTTGACTGGGGAATGCTGGAACTGCGCGTCTGAGTTACGAGTTGATGGTGCTGAAAGTGACACAAGTCATAAATTCCTTTTGTTCTCCAAACATTGCCAACTTCTGGTTCTGGTTCGGGTTTGGGTTCTGGTTCTCATTCTCGTTCTGGCACTCTGCTACTTCACTCACTCCTTACTTCACCTCTCCCTTGCCTGTTTTAGTTTTAAACGTTGTGCGCAACATTGACAATTTTTACCCTGAATGAAATTGACTCAGTGTTGGGTTTAGTTTCTACGGATCTTATCTATATGGCTGCTAACCGATCAGCGTTATGTTGTGCTACGTTTTCGATTGGTCACATCGATCGGTAGCCCTGTCAGTTAGGCACATCCTTTGTTTATTTAATTTCGACAGTTGTTTTCCCTCTATTTTCTTTTCTATTTTCTTTTTTTATTATATTCTTTTATGTTGTTTTTTGTGGCTTAGTATAATGTCAATATTTGAAGTATGATTTGGCGCCGCGTGCACAGGAAGTGTGGCTTATAAAGTTGTCATAGAGCATAGCCCAAAGGCTTAGGGAATTATATTGAAATTGATATTCCAATGTGGTAGCCATGCTCATAGATTGTGGTTTTAGTGGACAGATTGGTTTATGGAGCAAACGTGAAAAAATCTATTCTTGCCGCTGGTTGATTATAATATTATATATATATATATACAAACGATTGCTAGGTGGCTAGGTTTAATTAGTTTTTCTTTTCCAATTTATATATATATATATATAATTTTTTTATTAGATTTCAACAAAAAGCAAAGTTCGTTTTGCCTGTTTTCATGTCCATTTCAAGTCCCTGAACCTATTAATAATTTTTTTTCTTTTCCTGCTTATTTTATTTGCTTCATTTCGGCTGCTCCCATGAGTGCAGGCATCATAAAGAGGACATGCGATGTTCATTTTTTTCCTCTGCTCAAATATGCGAAAAAAATAGCTATACAAATATATATATAGATATATATATTTATATAAATTTATGCATATTTATAAGCATATTCATTTCGTGTCCATTTCGAATGCAAACGAATAACAAGCAAAACAGCTAACGAATATGTTGTTGTAGTACGTGTAGTGGGGGGATAGGGGGAGTTCTCAAAGCTATCAGCTAATTCCCCAAATCCCCGAATTAATAAACCAGAGTAATCCGAATTCCAAATAGCAACAACAACAACAAGAGATTGGAATATGTATAAAACGCAGACAGAGGCCAGAACGATATGCATATAGAGAGTGAGCTGAAGGGGGAACTGCATCCCTTCGATACTTAGAGATGTAGATACGAGTAGGAATTAAATAGATACATCTACCATATGAGAGCAAAGTAATAATAATAATAAAGGTTATAATAAGGAACACGATATTAGCTCGTGTAAACAAACATGTCAACACGAGCAACAACTGAATTTCTGTAGAGAAATATAGATGAGCATCTACTGGAGTAGGGAGTCTATAAATTATCAGTGATAAGTTGACCACCCTTCGGTTGCATACATGGAGTGGGAGCAACTGGAGCACCTGCCAAGTAGTTGGCCATATTCTAGGAAACATAAAAATGTAACTTCAGTTAAGACTCGAAGTTTTATGGCAAGTGTCAACACTGTATTTCCAGAGGCATCTTTTACTGTAGTCAAGATTGTTGAACTGATCTCGCTTCGATCTCTATGGACTGTCATGACGTCTGGCTAAACAAAGACATTATTGATGCCCAGATGTGCGCTGATAAGCGACCTAGCAAAAGGCTGGTTGGCTGGCTGACTGGCAAGCTGGCTAACTTGGCCCAAACCGATGCTATAGCACAGTCCAGTTTTGTACACTTTTGGTTGAGTTGAGGCTCAGTTGAGGTTCAGTTGAGGTTCAGTTGAGGCCAGTCATATGATCAGATAACTAAGATTGTTGGATGCCGGCAAATAAACACTATATACACACACATATATATATATATATATAATCGAACTGTAGGGAGCGCAAGTGGTCGAAGACACGCGATCGCAGAGAGTTGCCACCGACTGCTCCACGTGCAGCATACCTCACTTTCAATAATAATTTATAGAAGGTAGTCAGGTGAAGTCTTGTCTCAGCGCTTGTTTTTTGTGGCAATTACCTTGAAATGCAGTCAAGAAAGTTGTTGACATGTCGTTACAGTTGTTGCCCCTCTATCCCATCTTCTTCCATACAGTTCGAACTGCTGGTGAGCTATGTCTCTACTCTCTGGCATATCGCTTCGGGGAGTCCACAGAGCTTAGGGGTAATTGGATACTGTAAACAAGTTGCACTCCGCTCCACACTGGGAACCTCAGTGTCAGTGTGTCTCACGACACTGCTGTTGGGTGTAGATATGAGTTATGTTTAGGGATCGATAGTAATAGATCAATATAACAACAAAAAGGGTTCCAGCTAGCTAATCATTAAAATAACTAGGGGGGGGAATGTTGAGAGCTGGGAAATTCCTTCAAGAAGGAATAACAATACCAAAGAGAGAAACTTTATTAATACACATAAAACTAGTGCTGATATTTCAGATTAGTTTTCGTAGTGGAAGAGGGGAGAGCAGTAGGAGTAACAGGGTTATATAAAGAAGCTATATATAACTCATAGCTTAGAACAGATTCATGTGAAAGGATTGGTAGGAAATCTTTAACTTATTCTGAGGCCAATGAGCCTTGGGCAAGGGGTCTAAAGCAGAAGGCTAATGGAAATTGCATTGCCTTTTTAAGCCTTAAATTAATACACATTTCTTTTATAATTTTCATTTAATCCGATTTCAAAAGCTTTTAATAATGGTAATAGTTAAATGGTTTGCCATTTTTCATATATTTAAAATTTGATTCTGCATTAGATCAATTGATTTCTGTTTGTATTTTAATTGAATTTTTAGCATATTTTGTGGCTAATTGGTAAACGCATTCAGGCATAACATTTTGACCAAATTTGTTTGTAAATCGTTTAATTGCAATATATATATATTTTTTTTTTTGGTAGTGCATAATTGAAATAATTATAATGTGGGTAATCGAGCTTTGGATTGTAATTAAATTTTTGGGCTGTAAATTGTTTTGATTGATGGAAAATGATTTGTATCAATTGGTTAAAACATTTTGCGGTTTGCCACTGAAAATTGCAGTTAGTGCTGCCATAATGGACACTTAATTGGCACTAAGCGATGCCTAGAGCTACCACATGCTGCATGCCGCATGCTGTATGCTGCTAGCAATTTTACAACTTATCATTTATGGCATATAGCACATATATCACATTAGCATAAGCAGCAGTTGCATCAAATCGCAGCAGTGTAATGCATTATGTTTGTCATAACTAAATAATTGCACACGCGCTGAGAAAAATGATGGTACGTTGCAAGCGTTGCAGGTTACAAGAGTTGCTAGAATTGCCTTTGCTTGCGGCCTATGCCACTTTACCAGTTGCGCCTAATTTAGCAATGTGCAACGCCAAGTGCCGCATAAATGTCTTGTCAAATGATGCGACTTCTTCAAGTAGCAACAGCCACTACACTATGCTCCTCCCCCCGCCCCATCCCACAAACACTGAGCTTCTGCCACAGTCGACAGCAAATTGCATTATTAGCCGCAGCCATAAAAAGTCAGCAGCAGCAGCAGCAACAGCTTCTTTTCATGCCTCTTGCCACTTGCCACTTAACTGATGCTGCTGCTGCTGCTTCTCTCGAGGCCATTCAATTTGATGTCTGCCTCTTAACGCCAGTGTCATGCAAAATAGTTGCATGTTCCTTGAGCGTTCATTCGCTTTGAAGCTGTTTGACAATTTCCCTTCAATGCAACCACAATTGTTGCAAGTATTCAGCCTTCAATTCTGGCAACAACAATTTGTTACACAGTACTTACTTATTATATATAATATGATTCTTAGCTTAATAATCATTGTGGATCAGATTTATAATTCAGTTTAAACTCAATTGAAAGCTGCAAAGAAATTAAAGTCAATGGGCAACTGATTGCTGCAAAATTGAACAAGATTGATTCAATGTTGAAAAGCAATCTAAAGGTATATAAAGAGATTAATCAAATATGTATAAAACAGCTAGAGAATCTGATTATTCATATATATAGAAGTTGAAGACAGTTGAGATTTGCAGCTATTTCCTACAATTAGTTAATAAAAGGGAAAAATAATCGCATAATTGTAAAGTTAAGTTTAAGGTCTTTAATCCTTTTAAGGTAAATCTATATAGTTATCATATTTCTCAGTAAAATATAATATATATATATATATATATATATATGTATGTGTGTGTGTGTGAGTATATATAAGTACTTGAGAACAATTCGTTTGCTCTGTGCACAGCATGTTGTCTGCATTGTGGCAAAACTCACAATGCTTGCTGTGTCATGCAGAGTGTGTGCGTGTGTGTATGTGTTGCAAATGTCTCAATTTCAAAGTAAGCAACAAACAACAAACGCCTGCAGACAGCAACAATCAGAAGACTGCGGCTGCCTCTGTTGCCTGCAATGTTGTTGCTGCTTGTTGTTGCCTCCTTTGGGCAGCTAATGACAGGTTATCCATAAGATGCAAAAAGAAAACTGGTAAGAGAGTGCATGATCCCTTGGCTACCTGCTAACAGCAACACTCGCACAGCAACAACAATGCGAGCAACAACACTTTAACTAAATTTTTGGTTATGAACAGGACAGAAGCAAAGGCGCAGGAGCCATGGAGGAGCAACCGTTGCTCAATTGCCAATAAGTGGAAATCTGACTGAGGCTGTCTAATGTCTAAATTTGTTGCTACAACGGGAAACCTTTTTCCTTGTGCTGCTTCTGCCATTTTCTTTTTTTTGTTGTTGTTTTTTTTGGCATTGCATAACCTAACCATAAGCCAAGTATAGCCCAAGTAGTATAACCCATAATTATGGGCATTTTGGGCGCTGACTGATGTGATCCGACGCCTTTTGTTTTGGTTTTTGGTTGCTGTTGTTATTGTTGCCTGTATTGCTGCTGCTGCTTATTGCTCGTTGCTTGCTGCACGCTGCTCGTTGGTCTCCCAGCAGGTTCCACTGGCTACTTGGGTGCTGCCTTTGCCTGGTTACCCGTCTCGTTTTTCGGGTTTAACAACTAAATTTGAAAATTTGACGCAAACAATGTTGAAGTTTCAGCTTTGCCTCTAGGGACACCATAACTGTATGTGTATGTGTATGTGTGTCTGTATCTGAGTATTGAATTGAGACCTGAACCTGGAACTGAGTCTGTACCAGGTCCCAAGCCATGAGCATATTTAATTAATTTATTTCCAGTAATCCAGAGCGTGTGGTTTTGGCGTCGTCTGCGTTGATGTCTGCATTCAACTGAAGTGTTTCAATATTAATTCCGATCGTCAGTTGGACAAACGGACTGAACTGCCGCTGCTGCTGCTTACCCCGCGGGGGTGCCAAGCTGAAGTTACTCCTCCAAAAAAAAGGAAAAAAATATATATATTGTTTGATCCTGGGCCACAACGACGCGTGATTCCAGTTCTCTCTCTCTTCTCTGTTGCTCCCTTTTTAGCAGTGGATTTCCTTTGAATTGGATTTCTCGTGATTAGCACACGAATGAGTATAACATATTGAGATATGGCCTATGGGCCAATACAATGTGGGCGTGGCAGGTATTATTTCATGCTTGGCAGCTGCTGCCAGTGAAGTTATTATTCTGCTTTTCATGTTGTTTTTTTGTCGAGATCTTTTTGGGTAAATTGTTAATAAAATAAATGCATATTGTGTGAGATCAGCATGATCAATATATAAAATCAAAAAAGATCAAAAGATGTGTATAAGAATTGAATATATATATATTATATTTATCACTCATTCTATATCTATTTATATATATGTTTAGTGTATTAAATAAAAGTACTTCTAATTGACTTGATTTATTTGTATGTAAATCTGAAGGTTACATCCTACTCTCTACCCTAAATATGAAGTGTATATCCTACGCTCTCCGATCTATATATATCTTCTTTTTGGGGTCTTGAAATATTGTTTATTTCATTGTTTGAAACAGCTAGGACATGTTAATCCTTCATGGCTGTAGCTGTCACATTCCTTTGTTGCTACAATTTAAACTTAAAACACTTTCACTCTTAATGCATTTTCCCGCCCTTCCTCATATTTGTCTTTGTTTTCCCTTTTGAAATTTTTGCCTCCAACACATCTGCTACAGATTATATAATTATATAATTATATTTACATTAAGAAACTGTTACATTTTTACTGTACTTTCTTTCCTTAACAATTCTCAAGAACTTTGCTGGGTAAGTGACACATGTTTTTAAGCAAGATTTCCCCCTATATATAAACATATATATATACATATATATATGTGTTCTTTTAGTAAATATTTCTTGATTTTTTTTACGGGCAAACAACTTGACAAAAAATCATTGAAAACAAACATTAATTTCATTATATTAAGAGAGTGTATCTATATATATTTCCCTCTCTCTCTCTCTGTCTCTTTTGTATTATTTGCTCTCAGTTTGTGTATGTGCAACATTGCCACAGGAAGCACACAACTTGCTTCAAGTGACATTTGTTATGTCAATTTCTTTCTGACAGACATCAATCTGAAGGTTGTCATTCCTGGTTGCCCATTGTGTTGACAAGTGATTGCGTTGGGGTCTTAAGTTTCAGCGGGGTTGTCAACGCTCAGCACTGACACAGACCAATAGGGGGACCTCCCAGAACTAAGCATTACCTATATGTGTATGTGTATATATTGAGTATGTGTGTGTGTCATATTGTATGGCCATTTCTTAAGTGTTGAAAATGAATTTGTGCGGTTGCAATAATGCATTGGTTCCATTTGACCATTGAACGCATAGCGCAAAGAAGTTGATTCAATCTAGCTGCTAGTTGCAGCAACCTTTTACTTAGCAATTGGCGCAACTAATTGTACCGTAATATTAACCGTAACCTAAACAAGCTAACGGTGAACATTTTAACTGCAACTATTTGCCTTGGGCAACCACTCAATTATCGCGCTAAACCATAGCTGCAACAGCGTTTCACGCAAATCTCAGCAGGTAGTAGCAAACAGCAGCCTGCAACAGGCAACCTGCAGCATGCTACTTGCAACTTCTTTCTAACTACCTGCATAAGAATTGCCAATCGGTTTGTCATGTAGCAGCAATTTGATGCGAAATCTACAAAAAAAATAAAATAAAATTATAATAATAAAATAATATTTATTATTATTTTTAATTTCTTTTTTTTCACTATTAGAAGAAGCAGCGGAGGAGTACGAAGAAAAGGTTCTGAGGCTTTCAAATTCTACTAAACATAAACACAACCAATAGCAAAACAACTGTTGTCATATTCGTCCTGTTTGTTATCCTGTGAACACATGTTGTCCATTTAATTTGTATTTTGTTTACTCTCCTTCTCTATTCGCTGCTTATTTTTAATGACAATTTCTGTTCCATTTTTTTTTTTTTTTTTTCAGTTTTCGGCAACAGATTGTTATCTTAATGACTCTATACCTTTTGTTTCCTTTTTCCTAAAGCCCTAACCTTAAATATATATATATATATATTTAGATAGATATATTTTATTGTATTTTAAATATTTTCTATTTGAAATTGAATTGAATTTTCTTTTCAACAACTGTTGTTGCTGCTGCATACTTGTAGTGTTCAGTTTTCTATTGTTGCTCCATTTTCCACTTGGCTGCTGCTCTTCAACTGAAAACTCAAGTGTTTTTTTCCTTATTCTCTGTTCCTTTTCTTCATTTCATTTCATTTCTTTTCTTTTCTAACTATTCATCAGGATGTGCGCTATGGTTAACTCTGAGTGCTCTGATCCACATCAAAATCCTAATGTGTTTCATATTTTGTGGTTTTTAACTGCAGCTCAAATAACTTAACTTGACTTAATGATTATAATAAAAGATTTTCATTATTTCATTGCAAATTTAACCTTAAGATTTTTCTTTAACGAGCTGCAAATCTTAAGTCGAACATTACGATTAATTTTGTTAAAGTTTTAACTATAATATTTACATATTTTTCTCGTATTTGTTAAAACTTTTATATCAACTAATTAACTTACTTTAATACTATTATATATATATATATATATATATATATATTATAATATTGTTGCTTTATATATACGTTTTGTGATCGATATATAGCTCTATCTGAGTAGTCTCTATTTGATTAATATGCGTATGATTCGAACATAATGAAATCTACTGAAAGATATTCTAAAATTAGCTGCGATTTTACTCACTGAACGAACGAACAATGCTTCATTGTTATTGAGGTTACATTTTAGATTGAATGCCACACACACGCAGACACAGTCGCACACACACACCTCACACCTTAGAATGTATGTTTGGAGCCGGTTGAGTTCAAAGCACCCACACGACACCTCAACAGTTGCACAATTACGAGCACTGACAGCACCCAAAGGTGTCCAGTGCTGCCCAAGTCGACGGCGCTGCTGTTACTGGCGTCATTGGTGGCGTCATTCATTGACATACAGCGAGGCCAGAGCACAGCTCCCCGTGCTGCCTGCTGCCTACTGTGTAGTGTGTGTAGTGTGTGTGTACTGCATGTTGTGTACCCATTCAGGCCCTTAGACTTGCGTCCCCAATGAGGCGCTATACATGTGCAGTTCGTAGTTGCTGTTGGCTTGGGTGGTGGTAGCTGGTGGGGAGGGACTACTGTACTCTCTCTTCCATTCATTTAGGTTTCTGTTACTGTTTTCATTTACAGCAACTCAGTGTAACGCCACAACCTCTCCCGCCACCCCCACCCACTTATGATGGTGGTCCCAAGTTTTCCATTGAGTTTTGACAAACGACTGACATTCATCAGTGTCAGCCAGTTGCGTTTCCAATGCGGCTCATCCCGTTCTATGCCCCTACAAGGAGTATAGAAGAAGAGGCAAAAATACAAAGACAAAAAGTGGAACTTCGACTCTGGCGAATGCCAACAAATCAAAGGCACATTCCAGTCAACGCCATCGACGTCATCTCTGTCTGTCTGATGAGTGCCAGCTACTCCATCCTCTAGAGCATCTGGAGCGCATTAATCGACACATTTTGTGTTTGTGTCTTTTTTTTTTTGACTTGATCAGGCGGCTCCCTCTGTCTCTTGCCCCCAGAGAGTACCTCTCTATACATATGTGTATGTGTGTGTGTGTGTTTGTGTTAGTTTATATGGCGGGTGGGGCAAAATATGCTCCAAAAACACAGAAAAATAAAGCAACCAACGCACATCCTGTGCGAACGCTTTGAAGCCGCCAATAAAACAGCCACACAGCAGCCGCACAAGCAACATTTTTGTTTTATTTTCTTTCTTTTTTTGTTTATCATAAACAAGCGTTGCCCCCGCTTTCCCCCTCTGCCACACTGTCACCCCCTTGTGGGGATGAAGCTCTTCACCTCTTCTTTATGACCATGACTCTTGAGGCAGTAAATTTTTGCATGACAAATTGCCGATAAGATCAGCAGCAAGAGGCAACAACAACAGCAACAACAACAGCAGCAACAACAACAACAGCAACAGCGGCAGCATCAGCAACACTTTCCAAACCAAAGCAACAAAAGCAACAGTCAAAAACTTTGAGCCAATGTGATGAGAGTTGTTTTTATTTTGCAGTTGTTGTTGCCTTTGTTGTTCCCGTTCTTGTTGTTGTTGTTGTTGTTGCTTCGTGACGTCTTCCTTGCAGTCGTGTGCTGTGTGGGGGCTACACTCTGCCTAGCCCTGCTTTGCCCCGCTCCATGCTTGATGCCTTACGATTTTCGGTTAACTTGGCTGCTGCCTTTTGTTTTTGCAGTACTTCTTGCCATAGCGATGATGAATGTCTACTGCACAGTGGTACAAAAATGATTGAAATTTCCTTTATAAATATATAAATTAAATAATAATTCAATCATGCGGTCTACTCTTCTACTGCAACCACAACCAGTGGCAAGTTTAAGTCTTGCTTCAATTTCATTTAGTAAATAACAAGTTTGGCCACACTGTGCGTTGTTTCGTATCAAAGGAGCTGCATCATATGCGTGTTTATATGCCTGTGGCCAGAGTTAAGATAAAAGCCACCACCAAGAAAACCCGAATTTCAACTGGAGTCCCTGTAGTTATGGCTGTGGCTGTGGCATGCAGCAAGAAGCCGCGCTTGATTCGCGATTCCCTTTAACGATCGCTCATTTAACGCGTTTTGTGTGGAACGTTGTAACGTTTTATGAAGACATTTTCCCCACTTCCATGCCACAGAAATTGAGACATTAAAAACGCCAGTTGCGCCCCTTCCCTTCTACTTCCCTTCCTTTCTCTCACTCTACATAATACCAAGACTATGTTGATCTACACGATGCGTTGCTAAAGCTAAACTTGGCAGCGGAAATAATGGGGCAAGCAGAACGATTTCAAGAGAGAGAGAGAGGGAGATGTGTGTGTATATAGAGGGGGAAGCACGAGCGCAAAAAGAAAACAAAATTTAATTAAGGGCGTTGCATTTCATTTGTTTTCATCATCATCACATTTTTTTTCCTTTCTTTTGGGGTACGTTGCATCTTATCAGTGGTCAGTGGCAATGGGGCAGAGAGGCATATAAGAGGGGAGAATGGAAACACTTACTAAAGCAGCATCAACAGCAGCATCTCCAGCAGCATCAACATCATCGTCAGCTTCATCAATATGCTATCAATGTTTACGCATGCATTTAAAATGCATATTAGGTTACAGAAAGAGACAGCTATATATATAGTAAGAGAGAGAGAGAGAGTAGAAAAATGCCAGACAGTTGGAGAGTAGCGATATCACCCTTAAAGTCTGGCCCTCCCGCCCGCAGACTTGACATTAACAAATGATATTTGATTATGAGACAAATTGTATGATGCGCCGACAACGTTGCGATCCATTGAAACAGAGACAGACAAAGAGAGAGAGAGAGAAAGTAAGCAAGAGAAGCTGCAACGATTACAGCTTCTTATCAATAATGTCCCCTGGGCTCATCCGCATACAGCTCATCCCAATTGATGATCATTAACAATCAAATAATGATCATACCATGGACGACACGCTGTTTGCTCTTTAATTAGGTAGCGTGAGGCGCTAACAACAAAATTGCTGGCGGTGTGCTTAGGTGGTGGAGAGAGAGAGAGAGAGAGGGAGACAAGGAGAGGAGTAGGAAAAGGATGGGGGTGTAGAGCAACGCACAACGTTAACGAGAATTTATGGGAAATTATTTTTTGTATTGTTAATTTTTAATATTTCTGCGTTACCTTCCCTGTGCTGCCCTTTCCCTCTTTACTATAAAGCTAACTATGCTTCAACTCACTCACTCATTCTATCTCTCTTTTCTTCTCTCTGTTATACTCTTCATCTATCTATCCATCTATCTATATTTGTTGTCTATTGTTTGTGGAACTTTTGCCTTGTTTGTTGCCTTATTAGTTCTATGCGTAACGGGGGGCAGCGCTGCTGCTGCTGCTGCTGCTGCTGTGGGCACTGCTTGGCTTGCAATTAAGCCAATTAATAGTTAGCCTGGTCAAATGTCTGTGGGTTTTTTTCTGTGTGGGTTCAATAGTTACGCCAGAGAATTGATATAAATGCAGGTTTTAATATGGCAATAACTCAAAATTAAAAATTAAATCGAACTAGAAATAGATAGATATAGAAGATGGATGATATTACTGATTCTATTTATATATATATATATATCTATAGAAAAAAGGTTTGATGTGGGTTGGAGAAGTATTTGCTATTGATTTTCAATTTATATAAGTAATTAGGTAACCACATACCAAATTTGCTGGTTTCAGCTCAAATAGCAACTGAATTCAATGAGCTCAATGCGGAGAGATCTGCGTAGTAGCAGCGTAACTAACTCTTAAGTTCTGCTTAAGAGCAACTTAATATTGGCTAACCATAAAATTCAGTTTTTGTGCTACTCCAAGTGAGGTTTAACCTTGGCACCTTAGGTGTTCAACAAAAACCCACAAAATCTAACAAACTGACAGCCAAAAAGCCATATGATATCTAGAGTTGATATATTTACAGCTTGCTACTCCGTCGATAATTTGTTTATGTTCGGTTCTTCCAAATGAAGTAACAACTGAGCACAGCGAGAAACTCTCTCACTCTCTCTTTGGGTTAGTTAAACAAGAACACAGCATGTCAGATTCAAGGTTATGCATTATGCTCATACTCAAGGCCATAAATGTGCAGAAAAACATAACTTGGCTATACAAATTGGCAACCAACTGGCACTAGGACTGTATCTGGGCCTTGTCTGAGCCTGAGTTTGGGCCTTGTCTTAAGGTAGATTTACGATCTACAGACAGAAACATTTAGAAATATTTCCTAAAGGCAGCTCAATGACAAAGAGCATAAAAATCAATTACGACACGTTTGTCCCTCAACTTTGACACGAACAAAGAGTGAGAGACAGAGAGAGAGATTGAGAGAAAGAGCGAATGACTTTCGTTGTAATACAACATCTTTTGCTTCGAAGGCTGACACTGACGATTTTATGACAACTCATCATAGCGTGACATGCAACAGAAGATGTGGCATAAAGTCCGTCTATAATTAGTCATTAAAGCGTGCATTGTGATCGCTAGAGGATCGAGATCTATTGAGGTTCAATATGATATCAGTTCATCGTTGTTATTTCTGTTGTTGTTCTTGAGGGGAAAATGAAAAAAGAAAATCAAATTCTTTAGATCAGTTGTAAAAGAACTTTAAAGTCATTTTCCAGGAAGTTTTTAATACAATTTTCTTCTTTTTTTTCCACAGTTGTCATATGTTGGCATAGGGGTTACTTACATATGTCTTATATATCTTACTTATGTTTGCGTGACATAACTAAGAATGCTTGTGGCATGTTGCATGTGGCATGTACACTTCGTTCTGCTACCAACATAAAAATCTAAAGTTATATCTATACAACTCAATTAGCTGCAGTTCTTTAATCAATATGCCATAAGTAATTACCTTCGGCTTATATATATACAATATATATATATATCTATATCTAAGTCAAAGTTGAGTTGATGTTATAACCTCAATATATAGAGTTTAGCAAATGTCCTTCATCCTCTCCACAGCGATTCTAATGTACTGTTAATGGCATTGGTCGACCGGCGATAATGAAGTGCGAACATATTGCAAACGAAGGTTTGTGTTAACAGGTAAGCAGTGGGCCAAGGACATTTCTGCATATCCTGCATATCCTGCTGTGGCAGCAAACCCACAACTTATGCCTTGAGTGTAGCGAATTAAGTTTTAATTTGTGTGGAAAGTGTAGAAATTGTGCGTGGAGTGCAACAAATTTGATTTTAGCTATTCATTTGTTGCGGTGCCATTGCGGTGCCCCGTGCTGTTCGCTGCAAGTTGACAAGGTCGCACTGGGCGTGGCAACCAAAAGCGACAACAACAGCTGCCTAAGCAACAATGCTCTATATATTTATATATTTGGTATATGCTGCTTGTTATAAAGCTATATATATATATAAACTTGAACCTATTAAAATGAAACTAAATCCAGCAAAACATTTTATGGCTGAATGCAATCGTGCGGCAGAGCGAAGTTTATGGCTTTTAGGCCAACAGCTGCTTAGGCCAAAAAGGGTATAATTATGCATAATAAAAATGTATATTAATGTAATAGATATAAGTAAGCAGACTATTAGATACCCTATACTAAATATAACAAGTAAATTATATTAATAAATGATAATAATAATGAGCTACAATTTTATATGCAAGTTTTCTTGCTTCAAAAGTTGCTTAAAGAATTTGCAGTATTCAGTTGTCTGTAACAGCGATCTATATATATTTATGTATGTAGAGATAAATGTATATATATGTATATATTCAGTAGCTGCTCATGTCAGTTGTCAGGCGTGTAAAATTCTCAAAGGTGGCAACATTGTCTGCTGGGATTATCCTTAAGCATAGCGTATCCTAACCAAATTTATGCCAAAAACCTAACTCAAACCAAGTTGATGTCATGCTGCTGCTGCTGCTGCTGCTGCTGCTTCTTCTTGTTGCTGTTGCTGTTGCTGTTGTTCTTGTTGGTCTCTCAGTGGAAATTTTAATCAAATTATGCTACAAGTAAAGCAGCTCTTAACGCCACGTATTGGGTCAGGTTGGGTACACCTTTACATTTACCTTTACCTTTGGCCTGTGCCTTCTGCCTTCCTCCTTCTGCCTGCCTCTTTCTGCCTTTGGCCATGGCGTGCGGCATTTCAGTTTGTTGGAAAATGTCTGTCAAAATATTTTGCAGCAACTGCTTGGATAGCTGGTATGTTATGGTATGGAGCCTGATACAACCTATGTGGACTACAACATGGTCTCTGTGGAGCCTGGTCATATCAATTTTAATTATTTCTTGGCGCATTTTTTGACGCGAGTTTCGCATTTAACACCATCGCAGCACAGTGTGACCAGGGTTAAGCACTGTGCGGTTTTTGCCAGCGAAATTTGCGGCAAAAATTTGAGTGTGAGGAAAATGAAAAAGACCGCAGATTGTTGAGCTGCTAGAGTTTCCCAGGATACAGCATAAAGGATACTACTACTTGCCATACCTTTAGGTGTTGTTGTTGTGTGTTGATACAACTAATGCCGCTGCTTAAAATCTGTCCACAGTATGTTTGTGCTTATGTGTGTGTTGTTTGTCTCGCAGTCAAGCATAAACATTTGTGCCAAACAATCAAACAATTGGCAACAGATTTTCACTTTGAAGTCAGGCCGCAGCGGTAAGCCCTAAAAATCAAAGCCAACAACTTGCAACATATTCCATGTGCAGATTTCTCTAAAACGACAGCATTAGAGAGAGCGAGAGAGACATAGAGAGATTGATATAGATATAGATATGCGGCAACATAGTTTAATTGTGGCAATTGCACAATGAAATTGTTCCCATTGTGCGCTCAAATGTGAAAATGTCCTTTGAGGTTGCCTTTGTGGCAGCTTCTTCCTCTTCTTCTCTAGTAGAATGACAACACTCTGTATGCTCTTCTACCTGTGCATTTTATGTCTTGTCACCAGTCTCTAAAAGTCTCTTTCGTCTGTGTGTCACCTGTGTGATAAACGCCGCACTAGACCCAATCCCAAAACGAAACTCTAAACCCAAAGATAAAACCCAAACCCAAACCGAAACCCAAAAACAAAAACAAAAAACCCTTAGTTGGGTTGCAAGTTTGTGGACAATGTCTCAATCGGGTTCCATTATTCGTGCCCAACTGGCGACTGACGAGCGGCGCGTACTTTGACCCAAAATAGAGCTGTACACCAAAGCAATTCTGGCGGCAGGTTAAAGGATTACACATTCGGTTTTAGCCAGCTTCTAACTCAGCACTTTTTGGGTCTATCATTTGTCAACACGCTAAGCAGCAAGCGGCAAGCAGCAAGCGGAAAGCGGATAGCGGCATGCAACAGTGGCAGGGAGACTGTATCAAAATTGTAGTATTGGTATTGAAAGTGGAACTGGAATTGTTGGCAAGATTAAATAGTGTGTCGGCTGTCACCTTCTATGTGGTGACACCATAATTTCTTGGCCAACTTTTCAATTGTTGTTGTTGTTGGCTTAATTGTTTGCCTCAAATCAATGCAAGGTTGATTGTTTATTGACCTTTTGAGCCAGCCGACAAAAACCCAATGACAATGTCAAAGGCAACGATGACTATGTGTATAATGATGCTGATGCTGATGATGATGATGTTGATGATGATGATAATGATGACTTTGAGCTGCCGTTTAATGGGCTACTTTTTTATATTATATGATTTCCTTTAACAAAAGGATTACCAATAGCAGCTATAGTTTATATATATATATAGAAGGAGAGAGAGAACTGGGACAACTACTTATTGCCCTTGATAAGGCCGCCTAATGAGCCACATTTGTGTATGCTCGAAATGCCTTTAATGGCTTAATCATTCGGTTAACAGATAATCACACTCTGAGCCATAATAATATAAGAGTTGGAGTAATTACATTCACACCAAAGGATGACTGTGGATTTTCTCTTGGTTCCAAAATGAAGTTCTTCTTTGGGGATATTTTTTTCCGATTTTTAGCACAAATTTTGTGATTGACTTTAATTAATATAATTATATTAAATATACTATTTATACACCATTATTTATGCAAACTTAGTTACTGTTATTATCTTCTACTATAATTTTCTTTAAATTTCCATGCAACTTTCAGTGCAACTTTTCAAGCAAGTTTTTGCGGCTTTGTTGCAGGCAAAGTTATTACTTGGAATGAATTATTGCTGCAATTAAATTCTTTTGTTTACAAAATATTTAATTAATTTTTATTTTATTTTTATTGAATAATATATACATTTTTCTATTAGTAATAAATATATATATATATTTACTGTTATTTTTTTATCAATTTTATTTTTAGTTTCCATTTCAATAATTTGCTTTGCTGCGCTGTAAGTGCCATTGCTGAAAATTGTACCAAAATTTAATTAAACTTCACTGGAATACTGTTTGCATAGACTTTGCCTGTGTTACCCCCTACATTCTGTCCCTCTACACCTCTCTCTCTCGCCATCCTCTATACCCCTCTGTCAGCTAAAACCTTTGCCTGTCTCAACCCTTTTTGTTGCTATTTCAAGAAGTAAAAGGCCGTCAGAGCAGCTGTCACTTTTTATTTTTATGCCACTTTCCCCCCAATCTCCCCAGCCCGCACACACTTCTCGAGCTGTTAACTGAATGATGCGAAATTTTTGCATGCGTCACTCACAGCAGAAACATGAACATGAACTCAAACTCGAACGACAGCAACAGCAACAGCCCTCAGCAACCAGCAATCAGTAACAGCAGCAACTCTTTTTGGACGCAGTGCCTCCAGTGCCACCTCCACACTTGACTCCTGTCACTGCCTGGCAGCCAATTTGGTGCGCTTTTGTTGCTCAATGCGACAGCAGTGGCAATTTCTAATTAAATTATACAATTTTATTTTTTTCCTAACAGCTGCCCTATTCTGCTCCTCCAATACCCCTTGAGCCCTGCAGAAAAAGGCAAGTGAAGAGCAATTGCCATAATAATGGCAGCTTCTGTCCAAAGCAAAGGCAAGGACACAGCAGGAGGTCCCCTCATTTGGCAGACTCAATCAAATGTTGGCCAAGTTTTTGCATATTATTGATGCGAGGGTTTCGATTGCTACGAGAAGAACCCATATATATATATATATATATATAGATATATGTATATATAATTAATTGATAGAAGAAAAGTTTCTCTAAGGAACAGGAAGAAATTCTGCAGCATTCTTCAAGTACAAAAGGAAACTTGAACCTTGTGCTACAGAAATAAAAAAGAAATGTCGTGTTGCACGCAGAACTTAAAGAGGTTTTTGTTGACTTAAAAGTTGCAGTTAAAGAAAGAGACAGAATAAGAGGAATATATATAGAGAGAGTGTGAGCGATAGTGAAAAAAACTGTCATTATATCCTAATTAGATTCAAATATCTAACAATTCCAGCCACAATCCGTGCCTGAAAACTTTGCTTATCGCATTTCCGATATGACCAAAGAAAACCAGCAAAAATACGTAGCAAAAGCAGAGAGATAGAAGAGATAGAAATTGCGACCCTATGATATCCTATAAGCTTTGTATGTAAAAGCATTCTTGGTTCAGTTTTTTCGTTGTGATTTGCTTTACTAGCAGGATCAAAGTATACTTTACTTTATGTGTTACATAGGGAAGAGCATAAGGACACACTTCCGCTAGTCCTTTGATACAGGGTATAAATATGCTGGCAAAAGGGCCAAAACAGAACTAAAGGAGAAGCTGGTAAAAACTCTGTGGGCCAAAGCAAAGCTGCAAATAAAATTGCAGACGCAGTTTGAAATTGAACAACAAAAATGCATTTAGATATATGTATAAAAAAATGAAGAAAAAAAAAGAAATAGAATAGAATAAAGAAAGAAAACAAGCAAATAATACTGAATGGAGAGCATAGTAGCATAAAGCTGAAGGATATAGCAGGATATACAGGCACAGGAGTGAAAACTGACAAACCTGCAAAGTACTGACAAACTGTGAGTGGTCGAGTATTGGATTGTAGGGTTTAGGGGTTGGGGCTTAGGGTTTTCAGGCTTAGAGCTGGCTAGCTGAATGTTTAGCAAGGGATTGATAGAGGGGTGTAGGGGGTAGTAGACAGGGTTGTCAGGCATTGAAATGGTTGAAAGTTCTTATTGCTGTTGTTAGTTCTGTTGCTGTTGCTGTCGCTGTTGTTGTCTTGGCATGGTGCGAATATTTCCGTTTCCGCATTGCCAAATATGTTTGCAGCTGCAACAGTATCCCTAACACACACACACACACAACACACACACACCAACAAACACTCGCACTTTTCAAAAACTTCCGCCTTTTTTGGTCTGGTCTAAAAAGTTTTATGGCCGTGCGTTGCACATAAATGAAAGTTTTTGCCCTGATCCTTTTCTCGTAACGCTTAGGACTTTCAGAAGCTTGCCTGTCGTTGGTCATGTAAAACTTCTTCCCTTCACCCTTTCCCACACTCTCCCTCTCCCTATATGTATTTGTTTCTCGTACTGAATGTCTTGCAAATGTTACTGTCCAGTTGGTATACCAAAGCCATGGCCTATACCAAAGCTAACTGGAACCACAAGTGAGAACTATTTACCACACGCCTAACAAAGCAATTGCCATTGGCTAAAAGCATACAAAACTACTTGGCCACATATCAAGTAGCAAGTTATGTAACTATTGAAATACAATATACGTTTATGACCCACTAATTGATGTGCCTGTCCGTCGCTCTCTCTCTCTTTTCGCTCCTTTACATCTCTTTTCCCTGTCACCTCGTTGTATAGTGGCATGCCCCAGCTTGTTAATCTTTATGTGTCCCTGACACAAGCTCCATTTGGTCCTTGGCTTAATCGTTTAATTGCCTGGCATAATTACAAATGCAGCTCATCATCAGATTTAAGCTCAATTTCTTAGCCACCAACCACTCTGCCTCTCTTTCCCCTCCTCTCTCTATTAATCTTTTTTTCATAACTTTTTTCTGCTTGCTTTCTTACGAGTTCAATTGTGCTGCTTGGCCTGCAGCTGATGGTAAGGGGTAGGTGGGCATATCTCGTTGCAATAGCAAATTGACCCAAAACTTCGTTGTCCTGCGCTCGCCTAAATTGTTCTACCGCCTCCGGCCGTCACTTTATCTGGCAAAAAAGGGAGCAAAAAAACAATCAAACAAAGAGAGAGAAGAAAAAAATGCTGCCCGGGTTCCATTTCACTCTTAACCCATAACTCAGCTGCGTTGCTGGGGGGGTCAATGATGGGGTTGTACTCAGCTTTTGCTCTAGGACTAAGTTCGGGTTAGGGTTTCGGTTAGGGTTTTGGGTTTGGGTTAGGGTTTTTGGGTAGTTACTCCAGAGCTTATCTAACTGCAGCAACTATAATTTGCTTTCAATTGATTTCGCAGTGACTTGCTTCATTCACCCTCTACATGACAGGGTGCTCCCAGTCTTTATACCCTAACCCGATGTTTTACATAAGGTGTATTAGCTCTAATGTTTCCTTGGATATCCTTAGAGCAGCTTACAACAAATCAAAGCCTGCTGCAACCTATCACTTTAACAGCTTTACTTTGATTTATGATTCTTCTAGAGTATTTCTTATTCGTACAGATTTTCATAGTAATGTCAAAGACTTTCTTTGCTGCTTTTAGTAACATTTCTCTCCATTGATTTGGTAGCTAAATTTCTTTCTACTTCTTTCTCTTCCTTTTCTTCCCTTTCCTCCGTTTCTTTCGATTTGTTGTAGCCCTAAAGCGGACAGTTTCATAAATTGTCTTTCTCACACTTTTTGCTTGGGTCTGACACTTGTTACAGGACAGGCTAGCACTTTCCAACCAGAAACGAGTCCTGTTGTTATTGTTTTACCCCTGCACTCCCCTCCCCCGCCACCACCACCGATACGTATATTGAACAAATGTGCATTAACGCCTTTGACCTGCATTGGGCTTTTATTAGAGGGGGAAACGTTTGTGGGTGCAGGGTATAGAGGGGTATCTAATGGGGGGTGGGTTCTTATAGCTGGCATAGACTGGACCGTGGGTCGAGTGATTGAATTTCGTAGTTTTTGGCAATTTCTTCGGTCTCCGCCTCTGTCACTGTCTCCGTCCCCGCCTCCGCATCTACCACTGCCTTGTCTATGCCTCAGTCTCTGCCTTATAATGCACAGCTGACAGCTGCTTTTTCTTCATTAGCAAAGTCAACCCTGACAGTTGTTGTTTTTTTTTCACTGTTGTTGTTGTATTTGAGGCGGTAACCCTGCACTCCATACGAACACCCACACTGAAACACCTCCAACCATCACCCACTGACCCCTTCGATCCATCGAAGTCTTTTGTTATTTTTTGGTGGTGATTTTGTGGGTTGCCTTTTTGAGCAGCGGCCTTTTAAATTAGTTTACATGAATGCGTGTAATGGGATTTTTTTGTCCCTTATACACCCCCTGCCCCACACTATATGTATCCTTGTTGTTGTCCTGCATGTACTGGCTGTTTATGTTTGTTGTCGTTTTTCCAACGGGGGCCAAGGACAATTCGATTTTTGCATGTAATTTCATATGCTGCAGCCACAGGCGGTCATTTGCTGCAAGTAAACAACAACAATAACAAGAATAACAACAACAACAACAACAACAAGAATAACAAGAAGAAGAATAACAAATACACAAAAGCAACAACAATAACAATTTTAATTTAAGGCCAATGAACTGTAAATAGTTTTGTGGGCAATCGCAAGTTGAGTTCGTTAAATCAAAGGAGCATCAGCTGATGTCCTTACAGGATTAAGGCAAATTAATGCAAGGTCCTTATGCCAATTACAGCTTAATTAAGTATTTGACTAAGTACTTAATGTAGCATTAAAGGATTAAATATTATTATTACATTTTATACAAACATTTTTAAATTTTCGATATTTTTCTATGAAGTTTTATTCCCTGCAAAATTGAGCTACTTTTGGCTGTCTCGCAGCAAGTCCTTTAGAAAGCTAATTGAAGACTTTAATATTTTATATTTAAAGCTTAATATACTGACCTAAAAACGATGCTAATATGTAAGGATTCTAATCATGCGAAAAATGCAAAGATTTTCATTGAAAGAAGATCCTTTTTTGCGTATCTCCCTTACTATTTAACCCAATTAACCTGTTCCTATATAGCTATAGTACTACAAAGATCAGAAGGATTATAGCTCATATAAGTATCTATATTGCATATCAAAAAGTCCTTGTGGCAAGTATCTATTATATAGCATTATTCATTGCATTAACACTGCCACTTACTGGCGCCTATTTGCGTCTATTTGCAGCTCCACTTTAAAGGTTACACTTGCTGCTGGTTGGTTGCAGCAACGAGTCCTTGCTCCTTTTTTTTATAAGAATGCTGCCCTCTATTGCTGGCCAGTTTGTGTGTCATCTGTGTTGACCTAGTGAAAATGAGCATTTGCTACTATTATTTTGCCTTGCAACTGCCCCATAAATAGCGACTACTTACGGGGCATAAAATATGCCTCAATGCGCTTTAGCTGGCCCATGGAAAAATTTATGGCCAATGCGATAGCCCCAATGAATAGGACACAGCTTGCAGGGGGGAGATGGAAGGGGGTTACTATAAATACAAGTGGTAGGAAGGAGGTGCTTGAGTGTGTGTGTATGTGTGCGTTGTAATTATCAACGGCATTAACACCTTTAATTACGACCACAAAGCGACTGCTGCAGCATCGAAATGTGTGCCAAGTGTTTGTGACTGAGTGGGTGGTTTGGAGTGTGTGTGTGTGGGTGTGGGTGTGGCAAGCAGGTAACAACAGCAAATATGCAAATGCAGAGATGGCACACATTATTTATATGTATGTGTATGTGTAAGAGTGTGTGTTAAGGTCGAGAGATCAAAAAGCGAATCCAAAGTCAAAAACTGAAAATACACCACATGGATATTAGAATAATGCCAGGACGACAAAGGAATACGAATATCAAGGATATGCATGCAAATGCAAGTGCAAAAAAGGAGTAAAAAGCCATTGGCAAATATGCTGAATACCACCACTCTAACAGGACATGCCACAAGGACAATGCACAGGAAAGGCAAGCGGCCGGCAAAGCTCTATGGCTCTGATTCTCAACACAGTTGGGAGCTGATTTATGAGCAGCACATATATAAATATATATATATTATATATATATATAGTATAAATATATATATATATATATGTGGAGTAGTGGGAGTGGTATATGGCATGTATATCCTGGCATATCCTGCTGCTCGCTGGTGACTTTGCATATTTCAGCCTAGCGATTTGCTGGCCGCTTCTTGTCCTGAAATCAAATTTATTAGAATAGGTTGAAAAACTGTAAACTCATGCAGCTAGGGGGCGGGCGAGCTAGGTAGGGTTTGGGGGCGTTATGCTGTAGTGTTGCAGTTGTTTGTCGCCTGGCAGGACATCACCTAAGCAAACACACATACACACCCAACACACACACTGCACGAACACACTCGCTTGACTCATGCATATGCAAATTGTAACAGTTGCCGTTGTAGGTGTGAGTGTGCGTCTCTTTGTGTGTGTGTGTGTGTGTGTAAAGCTGACCCACTTTGATTGTAGGCGTGACACATTGCCACACCAACCAACAACCAACAGCAAACAAAACGCTGCTCCTTACCCTCCCATATGACCCCTCCCCATTCCCCTCCATTCAGCATAGTAACAACATTTTCATTTTGTCGTTGCTTTTCTTTTGCCTCTTGTTGTTTTTGCATGACAAACAAAAATTATAATTGCACTTCAAATTGGCACATGTACATGCAACACGGGAGGGGTGTGGGGGTGACAATTGTTGTTATCGATAAGCAAGTGTTGATTATAGCTCTCCCCTTCCCAAAACAGATTTCTGTTTAGTTTTAGATAAAGTTTTGAACTTGAACCAAATTTCTTAAAGATAATATTGTTGGCAGTCAAAATAATAACTGTTAAACTGATATGATAAATATAATCTGATATATATAAACTTGATATCCATAATTGTTCCGTTACGTACAGTCATCTTTTATTCATTCATTCATTCAGTCATTCATTTATTTATACAAGTGTAAAAAAAGATACTCTGAATTTCCTTGGAAGAAAGAATATTGTCATCGTTTTAGACCAACTTTTTGGCACTGCATATGACAATATTATTAATTCTACGTATTTGGCCTATAACTAGGCTTATACAGCTGCATTTATAGACAGCTTTTTTAAAGTTAAAGCATTACTAACTGCAATATATAACAGTCTATTCAAATTGTCTCTCTGGCAGCTATAAAATATACTTCATGCGTTTCATTTTTAAGACAGAATACTTTAAGGAAAATATTTATATTTAATTTCTCCTTAAACATAATTATATTCTTAACTAAATTAACTTAAATTTAAACTATTTAATTAATAAATTAATTAATTTTTATATAAGTATATAAAAGGCACACAAATAATTTATATATCATGCAGAAAATGCAGCTGAAATTGTTCTGTGACAGCAGCCCAAAAGGAATTGCTCCATGAGTGCTAGATACAATGAAATAAAAGATACTTTTGTATCTGTTAGCAGGCTATGTGGAGTATGGCATAATTGTATTTGGCTAACAATAAGTTACAAATGTTTTTCTCTTACTACTTCAGTGAGATGTTTGTACGCGTTGCCCTCGAACATTGTCACAAAGAAAATTTCGAATACAATTAGAAAAAGTAGAAAATATATAGAAATAGTTTGCTTGTTGCATGCCCCCGGAAAAAAAAAAAACAATTTTCCATAAGTATTTATGCAGATGTGCGACTATTTCAGTTGCTGAATTTTCATTGTTGCTCTACGTTGCTGTTGTTGTTGCTGCTGTTGTTGTTCAGCCAACGGGCAAAAATCTTTGGCTTATTTTTGGCTCAGGCGACACTCGTACGTTTACATTCAAATATTTCCTAAATGTGTATGCTCTTGTGTGTGTGTGTGTGTGTGCTGTATGTGAGTATGTGCGTGTGTGTATGTTTTGCTAGGTGTTTTTGTATGAGTTTCGCAAACATTTTTTGGGTCATATCACATTGACAAACATGCGGCTTATCCCTGGAATTATTAATTATAATAACTGCAAAGCACGAGGCTTCCTACAGCTGTTCAACAAAGTACGTGTGTGTGTGTGTTGGTGTTTGTATATGTGTGGGTATGTGTATATTTGTGTTGTGGTAATATTTAGGGGCAGTGCCACATGAAAAGGACAACTGGGATGACTAATTAGCCAGCCAAGCGGAGATTTGTAACTTTCAGAGAGACAAAAGTTTTATATGCCTTTAGATACATTTGTATCTGTGTATCTTTTTGGCCTTTAGCTGCCGCATTGCTTAAGCCATTTGACCTATACGTTTAATAAAGATATTACATAATCTTAAAATTAAGGTTTTAATATCTTAAGCTTATATTTTAACTGCTTACTTTAAGATACTTTTTGTATCTTTATGTCAGCATTTACTTAACTGAATATGAGATACTTTTGTTGAAGTTCTAATATATATTTCATAGTTGTATCTTTCAGTTAAACTTATCCATAAGATAGCACATTTGTTAATTACAGATACATTTGTATTTTTAAGATACATTTAACGTATTTCCTTTAAATGTAAATTTTTTATCAAAATTTTCTTTTAGTTTTCTAATGTGGTTGCTATAATATTGTTTTTGTTGTTTTTTTTTTTGCCGTTGCCACGCCTTTTGTTGCTGCCTCCTTTCTGGTAGCACTAATGCGCCTTTAATTTGCGGCCATGTTGCATGAAATGAGCTGCTAATGTGTTTCGGCTGCTAACTGCTAGCTGCCCCAAAAAGGCACTACATGTGGCAACACCAACAACAACAACAACAAACATTTCACTTGACGCGCCTAATGAGTTCAGGCAAGCCACAAACCTCGGACCCAAGTAGGTGGCTGGTAGGGAGCTATCTCTTATGAGCGATTGTGGCATGGCATCCAAATCCATTCAGAGGTTGCGACTTTGACTAAGTTGCGGTTGCTGCTGTTGTTGTTGTTCGTCGACAGTCAACAATTTATTAAGAATTTATATTTTACTTTTTGAGGCACAAAGACTTAACTCTGCCCCCGCTGCCACTCTGCTTTCAACGCCTGGCAGAAGTGCCTAGGAAATGGAATTGCATTGAAAATAAACAGGCGGCCGAACGCTGAAATGTTGATAAACAAAACAAAAGAAAGGCAACGCAAAGAAACAATAAAAATGCAATGGGGCAAAAGTGTTGCTGAAGGTGAAAGTATAATGTAAACAATGAAATGCAAGCGGAACGCCCTGCAAAGGTGCGAAAAAAATGCGTAAACAATAAATAGTAAATAATATTATTTATACAATTTACAATTGCAGTAAGCAACATATTTGCTGTGGGCAACACATTGCTAGCAACATTCTGTTAGCAACATGCTGCTAGCGTTTTGGTTGAGTAGGAGGAGGCGCTGCAGCAGAATTCTGCTCAACCCTGCGCCGACGTGAGAGCGTTCAACGCTGAGAGCATTGTTTGCGTTCATTTTCGATATTCGAATTTCGAATACTGCTACTATTGCCGGTATAATATTCTACTTGCTGTTGTTGTTGTTGCTGCTGATGTTGCCTGTAGCTGTAATATTACATGAAAAGGAGGAAAAACAGCAACTCGAATAGAGTAAAAAACAAAAAAAAAAATAAATAAACGTTGAGCGCTGGAAAAGCGCAGTGCGAGACATTGACCTTGATCCATCATATTGTGGGATGCTGTTGCATATTGTAGCTACCGCATGTTGCAGAACATTCGTCATACATTTTGATGGTGAGCTTAACTTTGCTGTCTAACCAAATCCAACAACGGGGATTTGCCCACAAGTAGACCAACATCTGTGTCTTATAACAAGCAGACTTCTGTTCCAAGTGATTAATGCCAGTTCTCGCTGCCTCTATTGTGCTCGTATCTATTTCGTCATTATCAATTTAACAGTCTATTTAACCAAACTAGTTAGTTCTATAGTAAGCTCTAAAGTATGCATCTGGATGCAAAGTCTATTAATATAATTATAGTTTTGTCTTGGGTGGGAGGGGGGGTGGGGTTGGGGAGACACTTGTCAATTTTGAAACAGCTTTTTATACGGCAATATGTGGACGTAATTTGATCTGTTGGCCATCTGAGCTGAGGAAGCACTACAAAAAAAAAAGAAAACAACATCAAGAAGAAAAATAAACATGCAGATGTACGTACAAATGTTTTTAATACACACAAATGAAGTCATAAAAAATAAATGCATAAATTAAAAAAAATATAAACGAAATAAAAAAGAGGAAAAACATATTCAAAATTTGCGCCTAACACAGCAGAAAAACTTGCGACAGCCCCAGCAGCAAAGGCAGAATAGCAACAAACTCTCAGCAAGTAGCGTTCAAAGCCGACTGTTTAATGCTAACATTGCAACTAGAAAGAGCAGCAACGCCAAAGAGAGAGTGTTGAGTGAGAGTTAGAGTTAGAGTTAGAGAGTGAGAGAGAGTAGGTGAGCGCAATGCAGCGCAGCGCGTAGGTGGTGTTCATCCACAGACTGAAATGAACACAACATATCAAATGTTGCGAAGCAACAAATACGAATGAACGTGTCTGAACATGCCAGCAGCCAGCAGCCAGCGCTAGTGCGTATGCCTGTATTCTGCTGTGTATGCATGTGTATGTGTGTGCAAGCCTGTGCGTGCATTGAAACCGGCAGGCAATGGCAGGCAAGCAGCAAGCAGCAAGCAACATTCGTTGTCATCGTGAACGTCGTCGTGGCCGTCGTCGTAGCTGTTGTCGTTGTCGTCGTCGCCATCGTTGTTACCTTTCGTTGTTGCCTTCGTCGTTGTTGTCGTCGCTGCTGCTGCTGCTGCTGCTGCTGCTTCTACTGCTGCTGCCGCTGTCAATGCTGCTGCTGCTGCTGCTGCTGTTGCCGCTACTGCCGTTGGGCTCTCGTTTTGAAACAACCATTTCAGTTTTTGACTCGCAGTCGCCGCCAACGGATGTGTGCGTCTCGCGTGTAATTTAAATTTCCGAATGAACGAATACGAAACATATTTCCAAACGTAAAAGACTGACGTGAATTTGTG
The DNA here is from genome assembly GCA_037044455.1 of Zygothrica quintamaculata. NCBI lineage: Eukaryota > Metazoa > Arthropoda > Insecta > Diptera > Drosophilidae > Zygothrica > Zygothrica quintamaculata. The sequence goes on from JBAMBS010001301.1 coordinate 117,160, forward strand.
GCATGTAATATTTGAAAATTTCATTCTGTGTGGCAAGCAACAAAATAATATTTCATTAACAACACAACAACAACAACAACAACAACAAGTGAAGTGCAAAAAAATAAAATTTAATACAAGTTTAAAGTGTTTAGAATATTTTCCAAAAAGGAGAAAAATAAATTTATAAATTGTGTTTCAAAAAAAAAAAATAAAATTAAAAGCCGAAATATAATAAGCATAATTATACTCTATAATTGGATTTGGCTTAATTAAAAGCGGCAGCAAAACTTGCGACTCGTTAAAACCAATTACAACAGCAACACCAAACAACAAACAGCAAACAAACACAAGAAAAGGAAAAGGAAAAGTCTTAAGTCCTTTTTATAAATTTCGGGAGTAAAAAAACAGCGGGTAAGTTTTTTGCTTCAAATAAGCAAAAGGAATAAAATTATGCAATAAACAGCAACACAAGAAAATGGGGCAAAATACAAAATATGATGAAATCGAAAGGAACGGTATAGAAAACCTAACGGTAATTGAGAAACAGTGCACAAAAAATTGAAATTGTTTTTTTTTTTTTTGCCAACGCAAAAGGCAAAAGAGTTTTTGATGCAAAGCTGCCTACAAATGTCACTCAGTGGATTAACGGTATCTAAAGCTGTGGCACAATGGGCGACTGAGAAACTAGAAAATGCTTCTAAAGAGTGATTGAGTGAGTGTGTGTGTGTGTGTGTCTGTGTAGGGCTGGGGTAGGGGGTCAGTCGAGCAAAGCTTATCAACAGCAGCGGCAGTTGCTTAAAGCTGTTGCAAGCTAAAGATAATCGCTTCAAGCAGCTAGCAATCAGCTTAAGTCTCTTACTCTTACTCTCTCTCTGTGTGTGTGTGTGTGCTATATATATATGCTATGGCTGTGTCTGTGCTAAACAGTTACAAGCATTTCATATTTGTGTTTGGTTAGTGCAACAATTTCGATAATAGTTTAATCTAAGTGGAAAGCATAACAGCAACTAAATAAGATCAATGTGTACAGATGTATGTGTGTATTACTGTGTGTGTGTGTGTGAGTGGGTCATAAATGAGACGACAATGAAATTGATTTAACCAATCAATGCAATGAGTCAGACTAGCAGCAGAACAGAACAAGCAAATTTGATAATGAAATGCAACATATAGAAACTATAGTATAGGTATAGGGAAAAGTCAGAGAAACTACTATATAACTTACTATAGTTATCGTATATTATATATATTATATATATATGTAAGAAGAAGCAGCATATACATTAGCTGCAGAGCTGAGTTCAATTAGTAAAAGTGCCTATGGAAGCAGCATATAATAAATCAAGCTTCAGTGCACTTTTGTTATATGTTTGAGAATTGTATTTTCTACTCAAAGTCAAACTGAAAGGCAAACACAAATCATGCGACTAAGAAGAACAAGCAGAAGAATATGTTAAAGAATAAGCAGTATAAGTACAAGCAGAAGAATAAGCAGAAGAATAGGCTGTAAAGGTTGCGTTGCTCAAGCAACAACAGCAACAAATATAAAAAGAGCCGCCAAGAGCTTTAATTATAACCAAATAGAAAAAGTTATGAAAAAAAACATAACACACACACACACACACACACACACACATATATATATATATACATATATGCTTAGGCAGTATAGCACTTATGTCATATAACTAAATACACACACACACACACACACACCTCTGTTTGTATAGTCGCAAAGTGCTAGCATTGTGTGTGTTGTGTCTTGTGTCTTCACCTGGCAAAGTGTCAACACTTTTTGTTTTAGGTAAATTTGTTTAAATTATTAGCAACAGGCAAGTAGCAGAGACAAAGGGCTAAAGGCGAGAGGCAAATGCAAAAGGCTAGTAAGAAGCAGCAGCAGCAGCAACAAGTGCATCAAGTTACATCTCACAGAACATAAGCAACTCACAGTTCAAACTTTTTGGCGGCAGCTTCATTATTTCTACTACTTAATTTTCTCACAGTTCTTAATCTTTTGCTTCTTATATATACATATATATATATATATAAGATATATATATATATATATATGTATATATATATGTTTATTATTGTTATTTACTTGCCTTAATCCTTTGGTAAATAAGGCAAAAGTCTTGAACGTTTCGCTTCATAACTCATAAATTTGCGCCAAATAAAATTTATGCCTCAACGACAAGTGGGTAAACGAAACGAGTATGCGACTGTAGGCAGTGACAGCGGCAGAGGCAGAGGCAGAGGCATAGGCAGAGAGAGGCAGCGGCAGAGGCGGAGGCAGCGGCATAAAATGAACTGCTAAGCGTGGCAGCCAACGGTCCACAGATGTGCAGATAAATAATAACTCAATCTACGCTCAGCCTACGCTTAAATGTTTATATTTAAAATCCGGACAGAAAAGCACGAGTATGCACGACTTAAAGTTAACCCTTACTCAGAGTAGAAACAATCTAATTTTTTGACATATATAAAAAGAAAAAGGTTAAATGTATCCTGTGGCAAGGATTGTATAGTTGTTTTTCTACCTGTTGGCAAATTGAATTTTAATTGTACACACGACCAATTTGTGTATCAGACGATGTTTTTTTTTTCCTCTCTTTTTTTTTTGGGAAAAAGGCTCACAGGATTTCCGTTTGGTGTTTTGTTTTGAAATTTATTTGTTGCCGCTTTCAATTTCAACTTCAATTTCAATTCGTTATTCAGTTCTGACTTTTTCAATGAATTTTGTGCACCTTTAATTAGTATTCATGACGTGTTCTTTAAGCTGAAATTGTTGTTGTTGTTGTAGTTGTTGTTGTTGTTGTTGTAGTTGTTGGCTTACAAAGTATTTGTAGTTGTGGCATAAATTGTTGTAGGTAAAAAATAAGTTGAAAAAAAGAGCTGAAAAACTTTTAGACGCTTAATGGCTTTATTAGATTCACAAGAGGCGTGGGAATTGATGTATTTGGAAAGAGACTGAGAGAGATGCGGAGAGTGTAAGAGAGAGACAGAGAGAGAGAGAGAGAGAGAGAGAGAGAGAGGTAGGAAGGTAGTTATTTGTAGACAATTGTGAATTACATATATTATTATTATGAAAAGTTCAAGCTGTCCTTCAATATGCTAAGCTCCTTAAAAAACACTCTCTAAGCACCTTATGCAAATAAGCTACAACATATTTACAAAAGGAGGAAAAGCATGGAAAACGCAAAGAATCACAGCTCAAAGATGAACAGAAAAAAACCGAGAAAAAAGAGAAAAAATTGTTTCTTCTTTTTGTTTTGACGCATCAGTAAGAAAATGGAACAAAAGCAGGCGCTGCTAGACAGGAGGTGGAGAAGAAGCAGTAGGAAGAAAAAATGAAAACGAAGAAAATCTCTAAACAAAATATTTGTTATGCGCTTGTAATTTTCTCGCACGAGGGACGCAACGCAAAAAAGCGAAAGCCGTGAAAAAAGCGACACAGAATTGCCAACAAAAAATAACACACACAGAGAGAGAGATAGAGAGAGAGAGAGTATTTATGATGGGAGGAGGGGTAGTGGTTAGGAGGGGGGGGGTGGGGTGAGCAGGACTAGGTAAATGTACATGCTCAGCTGCCCGGCGGCTGTCCAAGACGCAGCCAAATGCAAACGAAGGAAGATGAAAACAAAACAAGCAAAATAAAGTTTATCACACAGCAGAACGCAGGACATGCTTACTGTATAGTTATATATCTTCACCCCGCTTCCCCTCTCAGCACTCTCTAGGCACCGCTCATTCCCTACAACTTACAGCTCTGGCAGCAGCTTTGCTCAGCTTGGTGTATGCTCAGTGTGCGCGATTTTACTCTTAATGCTGAGTGACATTGATGTGACATGCCCCGTCATCTTGCCTCTTATGCCACAACCTAGTCTCTGCCCTACTCTCCCCCCCCCCCCATCCGCTCCCCTATGCTACAGCTTGTCGTCATTTCTGGACAAGCAGCAGCAGCAGCAGTGGCAACCACAACAAAAACAACGCTTCGCGCTGCTTTATTTAAAAAGTTTTGCTTAATGCGTAGCCACAGGAGGTGGAGTTGCAGCTGTAATGCTTTTGGAGGGGGTTGTGGATGGTAGAGGGGCATTTTAGTTGGCCAAACACCTCGACCGAGTGGACAAGCATAACAAATAATAAATGATATGTAAACTAAGGCAAACTTGTTGTTGTTTTTCTCTCTCTTTTTCTTACTGCTATACATATATATTCTTTAGCTAAGGATAAGCCTAGATTTTTGATAATTTGTAGCATGCTTCTAGGCGCCAACGTTTAAAACTTTCAAGCAAAAACTTTGCAGTTTTCTTTTGCACGTTTTCTGCGCTCTAGAAAAAAAGTTTTTAAGCAAATAAATTGAGCGAAACTTTAAGTAAAATTTAACTACGAATTGAGATAATGTTTTCTTTCAATTATAAATAATTACTTTAATTAAATTAAAAGTAAATTTATGCCAATTGCTTTTTTTGCTGGCAATTTGCACTTTTTTTCACATCTTTTTTTGATCTTTGTTACATTTCTTACACTTTGGCTTTGACTCTACCTCCCTCCCTCCCGCAGTGCGCATAACACTTATCCTCGTTACCCAAAAAGAAAAAAAAAGGAATACCTATAACCAAATACTAACTACATTTTTGGGTTATGTCTCAATTTTCCTATATTGCATGCAGTTTGGGTTTTCTATTTCCCCAGTCTATTTGAAATTTTCAATTCTATTTTTATGTTTTTCCTTTTTATTTTTCTTCTTACAATTTCTACATTTTTACCTGAGCTGCAAGCATATCAGTTACGTCTGATACCAAATGCTGCCTCAATGCCCAAAACGAATTAAAATTACACGTCTGACGTCGCGACAGAGTGACAGATAGTTTAGAAATAGTTAGATAGAGACAGCTCTATATAGTAAGAGATATATACGATATATAACGATCCTTGGTGCAAAGAACATTTATCATTGTAGCTAATAAATGTGTTTTCTGTTGCTGTTTTCTCTTACCTGAGTCTGACATTGGCCTCAACTTTGACGCTGACGCCGACGCTGGCAGCGACTGTTAGCCCCTTACGTGGTTTGGCTTTCCAATAGAGTAACGATTGAGTCATTTAAATGCAACAAAAAAAAGAAAGAAAAACCTTATGCAACCCCTGACATTGTCCAGCTAATTTTGAAAATTATTGTTCCCAATTTCCTATAGAGCAACAGCAATCGAAGTATCAATTTTTTTGGGTGCGTTTTTTCCACTACCTTCTCTCTCTCTCTCTCTCTGTATCTGTCTCTGTTTCTTTCTCTTTTGCGCTTTGTAGAGAACAAAACAATTCAATTAAATTGTAGGCAGCTGTTGTTCTTATAGTGCCGCAATTGTAACTCAAGTAGATAGTCAAAGGTATCACACATAAATCAGCTGAAACTAAAGTAAAAGTATTATATATATATATATATCTTAAGTGTATGTGTGTGTGTGTGAGTGTTTTGAGCCCAGTTTTGTGTAAAGGGTTTACTTAATGCTTGGCTTATTCAAGTGATTTGAAGTTCTGATCAGTTAATTGGACTGAAGTGCTTCAAAAAGGGGTTGACTCTGCGCAATCAAAGACAGCCTGCAGCTGTCTTCAAGCTATCAAGTAGTCAAGCCATCAAGCCATCCAGCTATCCAGCTATCAGGCTATCAAGTCATCAAACAGTCAAGTAGTCAAGTAGTTAAGCATTGAAGCATTTGCTAGAAACTGAAACTAAACTTAAAGCCAATTATCTAATTGCTTTCATTTCACTTTGATTCAGTTTTATCCCTCTCTGCCTCCCTCTATTTATTTTCTTTCTTGATTTTTTTTTTTTTTTTGTTATCAGAATGTCCGTTCAGTCGCTAATTGCCGTAGCAGCATTTACCTCTAGAGAAAGCCGTATTTTTGAAGCACTTTGAATTCCATTTGTGCGTTGTCCTTGCTACTTGCTACTTGCCACATTTAGTCCTTGCTTGCGTCCATAACATTTCCGTTTTACGCTTCGTCGCACAACTCTCAGGAGATTTTTGTATTCGTCCCAGACTTAATCTGAAAACAAATCGATTTCGTTTGTCTCCTCCGTCTGTCTGTCTCTTTGTCTGTCTATCTGTCTGTCATTTTGTCTGTACTCTCATTCCAATCTCCATTCTGCCACTCTCTATCTGTGTTCTTGCCACTTTCGTTTCCTTTTTCTTAAAGTTTTTTTTTTTTTCGACACGATTTATTTCATTATTTTGTACCTTGGGAGTTTGAGGTTTTTAATGGTCTGCTTCAAAGCTAATCAGCAGACATTTCTCTCGCTCTCTCTCTCTCTCTCTCTCTCGCTCACTCTTACTCTGTGTATCTCTTTCTTTAACTTACTGCATATAAAACGAGACATTTCAATCGATTTTCAATTCGTTTAAGCCAAAGCTTTAAAGTTTAGTTTCGATTTGACTTATGCATCCTACGGCTGCAGCAACTCACTTTGAAATTCAATATTGCATCAAATGTTGCTTTGTTTTTTTTTTGTATATTTTTTTTAATTTATTTAAGTTTTTTTTGTTTTTTTTATTTTAGTTTTTTCTTTCATTCGGTTTTTTTTTATTTATATTATTTTTTTGTTGTTATTTATTAGTTTGATTTCGTTTCAATTTCAATCCATTCAATTCAATTCAATTTTCTTTACAACATTTCATCTTTGACATGTTTTGTGTGTGTGTGTGTGTGTGTGTGACGCTTCTCTGTTTCTTCAGTCTGTGCTGTCTGTTTGTTTGTTGGTTTGTCGGTTTGTCTGCTGTCATTGTGTTGTTGAATTTCAGTCTCTTTCTTTCTTTCTATCTTTCAATTCATTCAATCTTGCATTCTTTCTTTCTTCTGCCCATGCAACATTGTGTGTCAGATTCGCCTCGTCGTCTTCGTTTTTAATATCTTTTAATCTCCAATGTCAACAGCGGCTTACATTTGATTGCAAGACAACAACAGTAACAACAGCAACAACAACAACAACATCAACAACAACAACTTCGATTGTTGTTTCTGAGATCTTATCAGTTGCTTGGCCTGCCTTCCGCTTAGCATTGCTTCTCGCTTTTTGCCTCTTTTTGTTGTTGCTTCTCCCTTTTGATATGCCCTCCCCTTACCCCCCGCTCCACAGCCTTTTTTTTGCTGCTCTTCACTCAGTGCCACACTCACTGACAACTGTCAGCTCTCTGTGCAGCTAATTAAATGACCCAACTGGCAACATATGTTGCCTTGTTGCCTTGTTGCTTGCTCGCATCGTTTGCCTTGGCCTTTCCCTGTTTACCCCACGCAGCAGCAGCAACAGCAGCAACAACAGCAGCAGCAGCAGCAGCAACAGCACATGGATGCCAGCGCTTGGAACTCTTGAGATTCTGATTCTGGATTCCCATCCTGTCAAGTAGTAGATGGTAGACAGGGCTTAAGCCCATACATAATCCAGCTGGAGTATGCAATTGATCGAATCAATTTGGAATCGCGCATGTCAACTTTAAAGCGATACAATCGATTGTCAGTTATCGATAAAAAAAGAGCAAACAAAACAAGCCTCAAAGATCGTAAAGAACCCTCCTATATATATATATATATAAAGTAACTGTACTGTAGTATAAGATTTCTCAATTATATTGTCAGCATATGTGTGAAGAATAACAACAACAGGACCGCAGCCAAAAAGGATAATAATAATCATAATAAAAAAATAAGGACCTCAGAGGGGGTTAAAGCAATTGCCAATGAGTCGACAGATTTAGGGAAACAAAAAAAGAAAACAGAAATAGAATTGTAAAAGGGAAATGTATATTTAGCTCAACTGTGGTAAAAATGGAAAAAAAAGGATACACAACAGGACGAAGCAAGAACAATAGCAACAACAAAACAGCAACAACAATGACAAGAAGCCAAAGCAAATAAAAATAAATAGCCAAAAAATGGAAACACATTAAACAAAATCAATAAAAATTAACATGATGGGTTATCCTTTTGGGGTGGTTTTTTTTTTTTGGCAGGACAACAGCTAGCAGCATTAGGGAATTAGGCGCTGCACAAGTTTTAGGGGTGTAAATGAATCTGACGCCAACAGTTCTTAGTTGGGGGCAAAACGCAGCATGAAAAAGTTGCATGTGCCAAAGAAAGTGTGGCAAGGATCAGTCGAGGGGCAAGCCAGCAACTGATGGCAAGTTATAAGCTGATGCGTCTATTATATGACACGCACTATGCAGACAGAGATAGCTAGAGATAGCAGCTGTTCTTTCTACTGTTGCTAATCGTTGACTAACCATAAGATTTTCTTTTGTTTTTTCCTTTTTCAGCTCCGCCGCCGTTGACGGCTGTCCAGCGATGACAGCGATCAGGAAACGCATTTGACACGCAGCCAACGATCTCAACACACACACACACACACATACATACACAGACACAAATGAATACATCTACACGAACATAGCCAACAAAAGAAGTATCAACCTAAACGAATAAAGCAAGACATAGAGAGAAAGAGAGATAGAGAGAGAGAGAGAGAGAGAGAGAAGCCAAATTTAAGTACCAAAAAAAGCAAATGTGGAAAATGTTTGATACAGTAATGGATACCATGATGGATACAGAACTCTTTATGTTTGAATGCGATGAATGCGCTGGCATGCCGCTGGCACCACCGCCACAGTTTCTAATACCACCACCACCACGCCCACCGGCACTAGCTGAGTATACGGTGGTGCCACAGGACTGCAACGACGAGCAACTGGCGCAACAGCAATGGGAGAGCGATGTCTGCCAAGCGATGCCGGTAAGTCATACAATTATAAGCTAAGCATACATACATACATACATATATACACACATATACATGTACATGTATAAATCAGTATATGTATGGACAGGGTTGCAACCCTCTCGCAAAATTCAGCTAATGAGCTTGGCCTGCACTTTAAGCCGCAGCTGTTGAAATAATTTCTTTCGAGGTGTCAGAAATTGATGTTGCCTTATTGAATTATTGCATTATGCATAACATTATATATACACAGAATAGAATATGTATAGCATAATTGGTGGTGGGTTGTTAAGGCAGCAGGGGGGCGGCGGGGGGGCGTGATACATACACTTGGCTGAAAGGTGTGCAAAAGTTGAGTGTTTGACACTTGAACTGATTGTAGTGTATTGTTTTGTTTCTAGTGGCACTTGTACAAAAAATATGCCACAATTTTGCAGCTGTTAAGCAATTAACATAATGTTAACAACAGCTGTTAATAACAGCAGGCAACTAACAACTGTTAACAGTATTTTATGGCCAAGTTTATTTATGTAGGCTTAAAGCCTTTTCTTTATAAGTAAATAAATCTTTGCAAATTGAGTTCCTATTGATAATCAATCAAGGTTACGCCCACTTTGCTTTTAACGCCTACAATTGACTTTTCGGAATGTGCCACGTGGGGCATGTAGCCCAATTTAAGCGTGCAGCAACTTTTTTTTTAAAGCTACTTTAAATTTCAACCCAATTATAAAGGGGCATAAATTGTATACGCCCATATAGACGCCCATATTTAGCAGTTGTATTTGTTGTTGTTGCTGACACACACACACACACACACACTCAGAGACACACACAAAGAGACAACCACAAGGCAACACTTTGCTTTAAAGCTGATTGCTCCTTTGGATAGTCTAGCGGTTGCCAGAGCAACAGCTGCTGTTGAATTTCCTTTCAACACAAGCAAAAAAAAAGTAAATACAAATATAACTGTATGTATATATGTAGTGTGTGTGTGTGTGTGTGTATATAAAAAACGTCATCATTATGAGGCTGGCCAAGTGAGTAGGAAAAACCCTTAGTGCCTGCTGCTGCTGCTGCTGTTGCTGCTGCTGCTGATGTTGCTGCTGGCCAGGCAACAACAAATTACAATAACAATGAAAAGTTAAGCGTCAGAGCACAAAAAGGACAACCCAAGTAGTTGCCAGCAAGGACAACAACAGCAACAACAGCGACAGAAGTCCTTAAGTAGGCACAGACTAAGGGGTAACATGTACAAGGGGTATGCACCCTGGCAACATATGGCCTCGAATTCGAACCCACCCCCAACCCTCAGCCCCCTTCTTCCAGCCTCTAGCTCTGCAGACCGGCAACCGCTAACCGCCAAGCAACAATCTTAAAGATTTTCCCCAAAAAAAAAAAATAAATAAAAAGGAAAAACTGAAAATGAAAAGCAGCAGAAAATGGAAAATGTAACAATTTATTTTTGTAGCAAAGATAAAAAAACTGAAAACTGAAAACAAACCTTCAACATTAAACCTTAAACTGAAACTGTAACTGTAACTGGAACCCGCTTCTAATCGTTCGACTGTTTGTTTAGGCAACAAGAGAGCGTTAAAGAATAGTGAGAGGAGGGGGAGAGAGAGAAGAAGAAATTGTTTAAGGAAGAAGATACAAAACATAAGATCAAATTCCACATCAACACTTCAGTGGTGGAAGGCGGGAGAGGCGGGGGCTAGTGATAAGCATATGAGACACTCACGTGCCTGCAGTCCGATATATATTATGATAAATATTTATATATATATATATATGTATATATTGGGAGCAGCTCCAATAGGAAAAACTCAAGTGTTTTCCACTTAATTTTATAAATTTCAAATTTGGTTTTTTTTTTGTTTTTTTTCTTCTTTTTGTAACAGAAACAGAAACAAATGAAATGTAAAGCAAAATAGAAAAATACTTTGTGTGTGGTCTACGTATAACTATAGATCTTCTGTCTCACTCTATTTACAGTGTGTGGGCACTTGAGTTAAACAGACTGTCTCTCCTCAGTGTCTCAGTCTGTCATTGTGTCAGTTTGTCAGTTGGTTAACTGATTTATGCTGACAAATCAAATGTTAACATGCACTTTATGTCAAGCAACAAATCTTAAATCAGAGTTACACAAAGTTCCCACAGAGAGAGAGAGGGAGAGGAGGCGATTGGGTGAGGGAAAGAGAGTTAGACTAGTAATATTTTAAGCTTAATAGTAGTAGGGGTGTATCCCTTAGCCTATATCTATATATATATCAATATATATCTATATAATATATATCGAATGCAATTTCATGCTTCCGATAACTGTATGAACTGAGGTAAATGCGAGTTGAAAATACATTGAAAATCTGTGTGGAAGCAGCTTAAATTCAATTGCCATCAGCATCAATTTAATGGATTAGCGTTAAAAAATGCCAAACTCAGATACTTATATATATATACATGTGTGTGTGTGTAGGTGGGTGTAGTGTGTAGAGAGCTGGCTGCTGGGATTTCAATCGTTTCGTGTGCGTGTACAAAATTTTCTCATCAAATTGATAAGTTTATCGGGAATTGTGCCAATTTGGCAATGCATGCATGCGTGTGTGTGTGTGTGTGTGTGTGTGTGTGTGTGTAATTGTCAACTGATAAACGAAGAAGAAAAAGCACAAGATGTAGAGGAAGTTGCTTAAACTCAGTTACCACTTAAAATAAAGCAAAAGTTAAGGCAACATTTTGCCTCTTCTAAGTCAAAATATAGAAGCTAAAGATAAGCACAGATACTACAGTTATATGTGTATATATATACTAGCTAATTATATACTATATAACAAACTAATATATCAAATATACCCGATTTGAGTGGAAAGTAAAGTACGTGGCATAGAAAATCTTTTAATGGCAAAAGGAAGTGGCAACATCACGCAAAGGATTTACCAGCGACATATGGGAGACGGATGTGGACTGTGGGGAGTATTAGAAGGTTGACGGGGGGAGGGGGGATTAGGGGATTGGAGTGGCAGGAATACGAAGACGACGCGTCAAACATGCGAAATTAAATTTTGTGCGCGTCGCGAGATTCAAGCGAAAGGCAAGAAAAAAAAGGAAGAAAAAAAAATAAAATAAAATAAAATCCAAACAAGAAGAATGAAAGCAAAAAGTATAAGCAGAAGGAAGAAGGGAGAAGGGAGAAAAAAGCAAAAGTAAGAGAGAGAAAAGGCAGCATACAGTGATTGGAATTGGGCGTGGCAGCAAAATAATCCTTTCTGATTATGTTTATTTGTATTTTTTTGATATAGATTTTCCATTTTCTTCTCACATTTTTTTTTGGTTTTGTGCAAAAATATTTCAAGTTGCTGAAAAATAGCTTTAAATAAGCAGAGAAGGCAGCTAGAAGGCAGCGGGTAACACAGTGTAGCAAGGCTAGAGGGGTCAGGGGTCTAGCGTTAGAAGGGGGAGGGCGGGGGAAAAGAGCAAAGGGCTTGACATTGATATCAAATGTCGTGCAAATGCTTTTTCGGCATACTCGCACATCGCATTGTCTAAGGAATGTTGCATAGTTTTTTGGGCAAGCGCTGTTGCTGCTGCTGCTGATGATGAAGCTAATGATGATAATGATGATGATGTTGCTGATGATGTTGTTGATGATATTGCTGATGATGTTCATGATGTTATTTGAAGACGTGTGGGTGCTAGCAGCGTACGATTGGTTGTTGATGTTGTTTACAGTTGACACACAGCAGACACAGTTGCAGACAGGGAACACACACACACACACACAGATACACCCACATAGCTACACATAGTATGGCAAAAAACGAAGTGAAAAATCGTCTGGCAATTTGCTGTGACAATAACAAAATTAAATTTATATATATATACGATTCAAATCTATAAAAAATATATATATATCTACAAACAGATGAGTTCTGTCAGAGTTAAGGAACTATTTGAGTAGAATTGAATATTCTTTAAATGAAGGATAAACAGTTAACAAGACTTATAACTGTATAAGCTATAGTTTATCACAGCTTATTACACTCTTAAAGAAGTGTTTTCTTAGTAAATGCTTAACTATGCTATATAAACAAGTTTCCAATTGGAATCCAACTGGATACTATGGAGCAGTCAAAGGCTTGTCGAAACATTTTGCATTTGGCTTGGGGCTTAAAGTCAGTTTTTTTTGCAGACTGCAAGGGGGATTAGCACAGAGTTGTTTAGGCAGGATATAGGCAGGAAAAGCAATAGCTAAAGAGACACATAAAAGAAAAGTAGAAAAGACAGGGAAAGAGAGAGAAAAGTTGAATGCATTTCAATCACGAGTTGTTTCCAAACAATTGCACTGTCAAGTGGTTACAGAACTGCGCCAAGTTGGTAACATAAACATGGCAAAGAGGCTTGCAGGAGGTAGAAGGGAATGGAAGGAGGGTGTAGATATGTTTTCGATATGCACGTGCAATGAAATCGAAGTTGCCTTGTCGCTTGGCTGCTTCGATTTTCTTCTTTTTTTTTGTTTTGGGCTCAGTGTTGAAAAAGGCGTCACACATGTGAAACGCATGTAGGAAAAGAAGAAAGTTTTTCCTTTTTGGCCATGTTATCAGAGTGCTAACTGTGTTGTTACTGTACTGTCTAGCTGCAAGTGGCACGTGCTTGTTGCAAGAGCAAGTTGCTGCAACACATGCGATTGTTTCCAGTAAAAATAAAGAGAAAAGTACAGCAAAGTAAAGAGGCAGTCGAAGTAGAAGTATTACAAGTAGAAGTTGCAAAGTTTTTCTATATGTGTTTTCATCTAGGCAACAGGAAAATGGAAAATGTGAAAATGAAAACGCGTTCACCAACATTGTGCGAAAAGTTGTTAACTTTAAGTTGCAACGTGCCAGCAGTGGCAAATGTTATGCTAGTTTATAGAATACTTTCACACACAGGTATGCTTCACATACTTCAACATGCTGCAACATGCCACATGCCAGCAAGGTTGACGACTGATTTTGATGCCTTATGCTAACTCTAACTCTAGTATTCTACGCTTATTTTGTTGCTACTCTCAACAAACAAAACAACAAGAGCATAATTTAGGTCACATTTTACCTAATGGCCTATTCAAAAATTACTTTATGCCTTGCCCTTGAGCATAACAGCTGTGTGTGTGTGTGTGTGTGTTGGTGTGTGTTTATATACAAATCATGATTAAAAAGTTTTTTGCCAAAAAATAAAACCAAAAGCAAGTAAATAACATTTTGCAACACTGGCTGCTGCCTTGGCGTTAATCTCCATTTTATATATATATTATTTGGAGTGGTTAAGTATCTGGCTATAAACTTTAAGCCATAATTTCTTATTTTTGTAAATGTTCTGCTGCCTTTCTCGGTCTCTATAGCTCTCTCTTTTATCTATCTTTCTGTGTGCTGGCTTCTGGCTTAATTATTTTATCGCACAAGTTGGAGGCTCCCTTTTTTTCAGTTTACAATCTGCTGTTTACTTTCTCCTATTTGCCTTTACATAAATCGTTCAAAGCCTTATCGTTATCTGGCTTTTAGTATTTGTATACATAAAGGCATACCCCTCATCCCCTCTTTTGGCTCTCTTACATTTATAACTAATTTATGATTGCGGCTGCTACCTACGACTTAACTCAACTTCATACTTCAAACTCGATGGAAAGCCTTCAATCATTTGGCCCAGTTAAACAACTACTGGAAAATTGCTTATCTAAGCAAACAGACGACTGTTGCTGCTGTTGTTGTTGTTGTTGCTGCTGCTGTCGTTTCTGTTTGTTATCGATAAGACGCACAACTCTTTGCTATAATACTTTTCCTTCTATCTCTTTCTCTCTCTTTTACATACTTTTTATCTGGCTGGAATGGGGGTCGCTTCTAATCCCCCCCCAGCTTGCAGCTGACTGCTGCCAGTTGTAAGCCGCTGGCAAACTGTCGCAATATGTGTTGTCCCTCCCTAATCATTTCCCATACATTTCCTTTACATTTCCCTTTACATTCCCCTTACTTATTCACTTACCTTTACCCTCTACCTTTGCCTCTACCTTAAGCCGTAACTCACTCCTCTGAGGCAACAAGCAGCAAACACAGCTACTCAAGCAGTTCATTTGTTTGCTACGAAATGAGCATTAGAAATATATAACAAAAAAACACACACACAAATATATAACAAAAAGAAAACACACACACACACACACACGCACTACTATAATGGAACCTATTAATATAGATTTATCGATTATCAGCAAGCAAAGCAAAAGAAATGCTTTGCTTTTTCATTTTTTCTTCCACTTTTTGCCTGACAACACACAAAAATTGTATCTTTATTGCATGTTGCAAGTATTTTGGGGCAAGTGTAGTATAGCTAAAGTCAAGCATATATATATATAAACAACTTTGACTTTTTAATTTAATGTTGTTATATACTTATCGATTGACAATTATCGATTTGAACTTTGATCGCAAGCCATGCAACTTCCGTAAGTTGTTTGCTGCAACTCACGCCTTACCCCTTTCAACTGCTTTCCACAAGCAATGACACTTGAAAAGTGAGGTTGCCACAGAGTCATTTGGTAGCTCATTAATCAATTTGATTACAAGCAATGAGCTGCCACTCCTTCCCTCCTTTCCCTTCTCTGCTGCTTGCACACAGTTTCCCTTCCTTTTACAGTCTGATGCCATATATAATTGTTGAATTTATTGTTATTTATTTGTTTGACTCAGTTTCACATATAGCGATTTGTCTATAAAATAGTTTACAAAACAAATTTCCAGAAAAAAATCACTGAAAGAAGCCAAAGTGTAAAGAAAAGAGACAAAAGAAAGAGAGAAAAGTATTGCCTAAAATAATAATCATTTGATAAGCGCAACGCTAACATACAAACAAAGGCATGGGCTAATTGGGGGCGGGGGGGAGGGGTGTATTGGGCTTTATTTGCAGTCAACCAATTGCCACATAAATGCAGCCTCACGCGTCGACCCCTCACTCCCCCTGCTGCATACACTATTCAAGTGCAGAGTTTAAACAATTTCGCCATACGGCAACGGTTGTCAATATTATTATAGCTTATCTCATATTGGATGAATTGGGAGCGGGTTTTTGTATATAGTTTTGGCCCCAATCTTTATACTTTTTTCGTTTTTATTGTTTATTTGTTTTGTTTGCTTCCACAACCCCACCCCACTCTTCCCACTCTCCCTCATACTCTTACATTAAATGATTAATTTGTTAGCCTTTAGTTTGGGGCATGCAAACTGATGCTGGAAAATCGAACGACTATAAAGTGTGTCATCACTCGGCAAATAAAAGAACGAAAATAAAATTATATATTAATAATAATTTTAATATTAATATCAATAATAATAGTTGATAATAATAGTTGATAATAGTTATAGTTATAGTAAATTAATATATGTTCACAGAGTGCATAAATAAATTGAAGAGTTCGGCCTAGATTTGAGTTGAGTTGAGTGCATTTGTATGTGTGTACACACTGGCATGCAGTTGTGTACACACTGGCGAAATTATTTGCACAGCTGTCAAAGCCTGACCTTATTTTCGTTAAGCGTTGCTTTTGTCTGCATTCCCCTTGTTCCCTCTCTCCTTTAGCCGCTCTGTCGCTCTGCAGCTCTTACCAAAATATTTTTCAATGCTTTTTGAGTGATTTATGCTATGCGTGTGTTTATCTGTCTGTCTCTGTATGTGTGTGTGTGTGTGTGTGTGTATTTGTGTTGTCATTCAATGGCAGGTGCACAAAAAAAAGAAAAAACAATTTTTTTTTTTTTTTTATTTACGTTTTGTAGATCGGAAAAGTTTTTTTTTGACCACTTTGGCGGAAAGAGACAAAATCAATTTTTGTACCCAAAACGATAAAAAAATAATAATAAAAAAAAAAAAATATAAATTCAACTAGAAAATAAACAAAAATAAAAGAAAATAAAACTAAAAGTTATTTTCCAATAAAATTGCTACTTTATCTTTGACAGGACACTTGCTTGATAAGCTTATAGGGATTTCTGTGGCAGTAAGCTGCAATTTTCTATATTAGAAAGTCAAATTGAAATTTGAACATTGAACTTTTGGCATACTCGGAAACAAACTGTATTTCCTAGCTTCCTATTCACTCACTCTCTGTTACTCTTTTACTTTTTCTCTTTCTCTCTTCCTTTGCCTCTTTATACTAATTTCAATGATTGTACAAAAGAAAATGTTTCCCAACAATTGTATAAATCTTAGAAGATGCTGCAAAAAGGGAAAGGTTAACAACCGCATACGCTGCTATTTGCATTTCGTTAGGCATATTTACTGTTAAAATTTCTAACTGTTGTTATTCTTGTTGTAGTTGTTGTTTCTCTTTACTGTTTGTTTGAGTTGCCATTGCTATGCCTTGAACTTTTTACTTTTACTTTTTATACAATGTTAAGTAACTTACCTCTCACTCACACACTCACTCACTCACTCACTCACTCATTCACTTACTTACTCATGTACTCACTCACTCACTAACTTACTCACTCTCTTTATTTTTGTTTTACAGGTCTTGGATGCCAGCTTATACAGCAGCCAATCACTGGCCACCTCAGCGATGATTGCGGTTTTCTCACTGCTGCTGGTGCTCATTGTGCTTATCTCTTCGCTGTTTGTCTGGAAGTAAGTACAAGTAGAAATAAGTAGAAAAAAAAAGTAAAATATGCAAACAATAACAAATAAGTAAAATATATATAAAGTTGGTATACAATAAGCATATGTTGCTATCTCATTCTTATGCATTCTAAGACTGGCATAAGCTTAGCCTTTGTTCTTAGTGCGCCTGGTGCGTGTCTTTGCTAAATGATCTCAGGCTTGCGGTTGCTTGGTTTGTGGCTAAGAAAAAAAAAGTAAAACAACTCAATTACAAGAGTGCAGCCCACACACACAGCAGAGCAAGACTTGACTTGCAGTATGCTGCCCGCTGCTCTTCCCCCCTCTCAGCCATACACTATGTTAGTTTTTTTTTTACCTCGTTTTGTGTTTGTGGCTGTTTGTCTGGTCTTTCCTTGGCTATTATCGCGGTTTTTGGTCCACACTGGGGTGGCCAAGTTAAGCTGCAGAAGGCGTTGCAACATGTTGCATGTGGCATATTACACTTTTCTTCTTTTGCTTTCTGCTGTCTCTGATTTATGTCCCCACCAAACAGCAAGGGGCGTAACTTTCTCAGCTATAGATTACTTACCAACGATAACAACAGACAGCAAAATAATAATATAAAAAAATATTGATATAATGCAACTGCTTTAATTATGTGACACACACACACACACACACACACATACACATAAAACAGAAGATATGTAATCTCTGTAAATAACTAAAATTTATTTCATACAATTCATAAGCCATAAAAGTGCTGGGAATCCAAAAAATTTCGCGCCATATGAAAAATGCAAGGAATGCGCCAAATGGAAAAGCGAATAAATATTATATATATAAACTATGCATGCACCCACACAAATACATATAAATAGTTGTATATGTATGTGTGTGCGAGTGTGTATAAATGTAAAAACCCATTTGCTAAAGTCACAAAAACAAACAAGCCGCAGCAGCAGCAGCAGCAACAGCAACAACAACAACAATGAAAACGTAAAACGCAACGGCGACCAAACGCAAAATTAATGTAGTCTACTTTTAAGCGCTGACCTACATGTCTGTGCATGCATATATGCATGTGTGTACTACTATATATATATGTCTATCTGTGTGTGTTTGTATGTATGTCTGTGTTTGTTTGTTTGTTTGTGCACTCTTAAAACCAAAACTAAATTAAATTGAAATTTTAAATACACACAGCACAAAAAAATGTAACGTAACGTGAGAAATGGTTCAACCTACACACCCACACACTCACTCACACACTCACACACACATATACAGTTATATCAACTTTTTGATACCGCAAAGAGTACAGTTAAATAAAAAAAAGAAAGATATAAAACAATTTACGTTCTACGGGTGCAAAAGCAGAAGAAAAAAATGAAAAACCCGCTCAGATTGCAAGGCAAATGAAATCTGCAGCAGAAATAACCACAGCAAAGGCAGACGAAAGAGTGAAAGAGAGAGAAAAACAAACAACTCAACAGCTCAGCACTCAGCACGTAACGGTACTTGGTACTATAGTTTTGCATGTGTACCATATATATACATATGTGTCTGTCTGCGTGTGTGTGTGTGTGTGTGTAGAGAGGAAGAGCAGAGCCAAAAGATTTTTGCACGCACAGCAATGGCCGACATTTAAGGAGAGCGCCCAAAACTATCAGCAAAAGGGGCAGGTGGGGCATAAGGCATGATCATAGTAAAAGTGGTTAGTAGGGCAAGTGGTGTAAAGGGGGCGTGGCACAACTAATGTGTGTTAGCAGGCAGGCAGCTTCATTTTTTGTTTGCTCCTTTTTAATGGGTTAACCAAATTTGAAGTTTTCTTTCACTCTCCAACTATCTCTCTCTCTCTCTCTACCTCTTTGTACATATGAATTATAACTAAACATTTATTTGTTTTCATGAATATGCGGAAAGTGCTTTATTGCGGGATCAAAAGGTTTAGAGTGTTAGCGCTTACACTTAAAAAAAAGATAAAAGAAAACAAAAAACTAAAGAGAGAATACACTGAAAGAAAAGAAGTTTGGTATTTGCTATACAATTTAAGTTTTTTATTGCAAAAGCAATGCTGCTGCTTTATGCATCAATAGCAACAAGTGTTAAGTGGAAGATAGAAAGAGAAAGAGATGAATATATAGAGTGAGTAAGAGAGAGAGAGTGCGAGAGATAAAGTAAGAGTAAGAACAACCGCAAGAAAACTGAGCATCGATTTTGCTGTTATGCCTAAAATGGGCAATATTCATGACACTGAACGCAACAGGAAATGTGGTGGGGGAGAGGTGAAGGGACAGCACTGGGGGGTTAAGCTGAGTGTGAATGGACAGCGGGAGCTCTCTCAGTAGTTTGCTACAAGCGATTTTCATACATATTCATTAAAGTTTGCTGACCGCACGACTACACAATGATGATGATAGTAAAAGGAGAGAGGGAAGCAGTGGGGGGTAGGGTAGTTGGGAAACTGCGTGTGGCAGGACAGCAGAGAGAAACCCAAAAGGCACATACACATAAACATCAACATACATATACGCACAGAAAGAGACAGAGACAGAGACAGAGAGAGCGAGAGAGAGAGAGAGAGAGGTGCAGAGATGTGTGTGTGTTGTGCTTCATCATTTCTGAGGTTATGGCCATGACCAGCACAC
The DNA here is from genome assembly GCA_037044455.1 of Zygothrica quintamaculata. Lineage (NCBI taxonomy): Eukaryota > Metazoa > Arthropoda > Insecta > Diptera > Drosophilidae > Zygothrica > Zygothrica quintamaculata. Next base: position 137,170 of record JBAMBS010001301.1, read on the forward strand.
ACACAAAAAAGGCAAACGACGAGCATCTTTATTACACACACACACACACACATATATGTGTATACATACATACACATACATATAGATAACAGAAGATGCTGTTGCTTTAAGTGTTTGCCCCCCAAAAACTTGGCCCATTTAGCTATCTGCATGTGCGTGTTGCTTTGCTTTCTATGTGTGTGTGTGTGTGTGTGTGTGTGTGTATATATATGTGTGAATGACTATGAATGTCCAGCCAACACAACAAATAAAAGTGAAAGAGAAGTAAAAAGCAAAAAAAAAAGAAAATAAATAGAAACAACAACAACAACAACAGTTGAAGCTTCAGGCTAGCGCCATTTTTGTGGCATTTATGATGTGGCACATTATTTTTGCGTTTATGGGCGCACACACACACACACGCACAGACAACAAACAAATATGAATATGAATATGAATATATATATATATATATATGCATGTGTGTGTGTGTGTGTGTGTGTGTATAGGTTATCATGTTGCGTTTACCGCAGCAAAAGCTATAAATAAAATAGCAACTAATTTTATTTATTCTGTTTTGCTGCTGCTCTTTCTGCTATTCCTCTATGTGCGCTTTTTCTAGTTGTTTTTGCTCTTTTCATACTATACAGTATATATATGTATATGTATATGTATATATTTGTATATATGTATGACAATGCAATACAAATAAAATAATAATCATAATGTCAACACATTAAGTCCTGAAGTCATTGTCGAGGGGCGTGCGATAAAAATGATATAGAAAAGTGTAGAATCGGCTGGGGGGGGGGAGGAGAGGAAAAGTATGATTTTTATTTACTTTTTATAAGCTGTTATAGCTTAAGCATGAATTAGTCTTTATATATATATATGTATTAGCTGTATATAAGCTAAAATAACTCTTAACTTCAATTGAGTCAAAGCTGTAGCAGAATTTTGACTTGAAAATCCTTTGCAGTTGCATTCGTTGTGCTATGAAAAGTGCCAGAAAATCATAGAAAAAAGCTGCAAATGAAATCTAAAATCCTTAAACTGTATAACACTTTATAACTATAACAGTAATATACAGTTAAAGTTAGCACTAGAGTTGCCATTGTTTAAAGTTTTAGTTTTTCCTGCTGCCTTTTGCTTTTAATTTATTTCTCACATTTTAAAATATTTTTCCAACTGCAAATATTTTATGCAATCATTAAATTAATCAGATTTATAACAAATATATATATATATATATATATATTTTTTTTTAATGCTATGTAAACCATAAAGTGCTTTCATTATGAGTCCTGCGAGGCGTCTGCTCATAATTACCTTAATTATTTTAATAAACCGCCAAAGTGTTGAAACCAACACCCAATAGCTCTTTCTCTCCCTTTCTTATATCTCTATCTCACTCATATAGTGTATTACACATACATATGCAATTATGACCAACTTTTTGCGCAAATGTTTGCACATTGAACTTTATTAATTACATAAAATGCCAGCCGTGACGCCCAAAAGTATGCAACATGTGTTGTGGCATGTATATAAAGACACAGGCAGAATTGCAAAAGAGTGGGTGACTGAGGGAAAGGGGGGTTGTTACAGTTGTTTGGCTGAAATCTGAAGCGCTTGTCATGCAAATTGTTAACATTGTCGCCAGTTAATAATATATAAATAAATACACTCAACTTATGCAAATAATTTGCTCTGAAATCTATTAAATTCAATATGAAAAAAAAAAATATAAAATATATATAGATATATATGTATGTATGTATGTATGTATTTATATATATAGCTGTATATATCTGTAACAAATTTCATTCAGCAATTTCACAGCAATTTTGACATAATTTCATGCAATTTTTTTTCTTTTGCAACTCGCAATAAAATTTCTACCTTTAACTTGCGTTGCTCTCATGCATATTAAATCTATGTATCTGTCTAGATATGTGGCAACACTGACAGCCGCAAATCTTATGAACATAGCTGCTGTTACTAGTATGTATGTGTATGTGTGTGTGAGGTTTGTGTGTGTGTTGGTGTACGCATTAGTATTGACTGCTAAATAAATAAAATCAATTTTACCTGCTTGCAATTTCATTTGAGTTTGTGTCTAACTCTCTCCGCCTACTTCTGCCCCGCCCACCTAATGTGTATATATGACAACCATGCCCAACCCTCAAGTATGCAATAACAATCACAATTTGTGCTTATTATGGACAATATCGTGTTTCTACTTCGCTACTCCCGTACAGTTCTCCTTTGAGCGTTGCCCTGGCAATTTTTAATCAAGTCCCAAAGTATTTCGCAATGAATAATTTAATAAGCCAAATAAAAAAGTAGAAGACAAATGATTATATATATATATATACAGCTGATATATACATATATATATATAGGTATATATATATATATCTATATAAGGTACTAGCTATCAGCATAACTGACAGCTCTTTAAGCAAGTGCTAGTTAGAGCTGGGCTGCAGCTGCTTGTGCCTTGCATTGCTTGCCTCTAAAGGACAACAACGCAGCATATCCTTTTGGCCAAGTACAAGCAGTAGAAAGTAGATTTCATGGCATTTACATTTGATACAAGTAAACAACAGCTATAATAATTCGCCCCATTCTCTATCTAACTCGCTCCTACTCCTAGTTGCCTCCTGCCCCAAAGCATTGCCTTTACCATTTTCATTTCCATTTCCATATCAAAGTCAAAGAATATCTGCAAGTTTCTGGGGAATATGAGTAAAAATAAGACTATATATATATATATATATATATGTATGTATATAGCTTTGTATTTGTAGTATATTTGTTTGGCTTTGTTGCTATCTCCCTCTCCCTTTCTCTTGCACAACATTTACTTTTTTACGTGCTTGGGCCGCACAACCCTCAAAAGCGTAAGCGTGTTGTAACTCCAAGAGTTTTCCAAAGAGTTCATAAATAAAAGATTCGCATACGTACGATCTGCTAACCACCTCATTTCCACCCCTAGTATAGTATATATGTATATATATATATAGTCATAGCATAGAATCACATTGTGAGCTACTTTTTATTGTAAATTGCTTATGCCAGAAAGCAGGAAAAACCCTTACACTTTGAATGTTGCCCCAAAGGTATACGCTTCTGGCCAGCAGTTTAAGCTTCACAACCTTAGACACACACACATACATATATACACACTGCCTTGCACCAAGTGCCAACTAACATGTATCCCTAACCCTCCCTCTCTTTTTACCTCTTACCATTTTTCAAATGGTTTTTCGTTTCTTGAATTTTCTGTACTTGTTTGCCAAATTGTATGACACTCCAGGGACTCAATGCTGGCCATAGCTAGCCATAATGCTTAGAAATCAAACATCACGCTTAAAGGGTTAAAATACACACACATGCACACACATACACACATACACAAACATATACACAACACGCGTTGATTTCATTTTTACGCCTCTTAAGTGAAATGAAATGAAATAAGTTGAAGACGCACTGGAAAATGTTTGTTCTACTCTGTGGCAAATCTTATGTATATGTGTGTGTATATATGTGTGTGTGTGTGTTACTCTTGCTTTTACATTTTTTATGCTGTTGGCTTGTGCGTCATCTTGTGGCATGCCACATTATTTAATTTACTTTTAAGAATAATTTACAAGGCACAAGGCAGAAGGCAGAAGGCAGAAGACAGACACAGACACAGCTCTGTCCTGGCTAAACAACAGGCAAAAGCAGGAAGCCAACGGCTCAGACAACGACTCTTAACCTCAATACACACACATACACACATACACCAATACACACATATACCCTCACTCAAGCAGGTTAACTTTGTTTCTAGCTAAGTTTCGCAACTCTCTTGTAATTATTTGAACTCAGTCTCTTCGCACTCTCCCTTTTGTTTGCATATTCGTAAACGTTTCGTAATGCATGCAGTATTCGGCTTTGGGCACATGTCAAAATAGGCTAACACATTTTTAATATTTACATACATATAAGACAAAAGCTATTCTGAGAATCAGTTGAGTTAGCTTTCACTTTTAAAGGGGGGGGGGGATGATGTGACTTGGCCTATGACCTCTGCCTCCTCTCTCTCTCTCTCTCTATCTGTGTACATGTGAGTTTTTACGAGCGACTTCCGTTTGACAACGCAACATGTTTACCTACAAGACATTACAAGGCTGACAGGCAAGACAAGCTGGCTGCTTGCCACAGTAACTGCCACACCATTGCATGCCACTTTGTATACCTTACCCTTGGGGCATGCTACGTGGCGTCAATTTAATTTCACATTTTTCATTATGTTTATGCTGAGAATTGTGAATTCAAGAGTTTGCCATATGCCAGCCACGACTTGTTTAACATACAGTGTGTGTGTGTGAGAGAGAGAGAGTGAAAGAGAGTATGCGAGAGAGAGAAAGAGCGAGTGTGGTTGCTATAAGTATGAGCAGCAGCTTGAGGATTTTAGCTGGTTGTCTTTTGCCAAGGGCAACACTTAATTATGTTCATTATTTTCATGGCACGCGGTTCACCTCCAACTCCAGTTACCCCCCCCCCACCCCCTCTCACCATCACACCTCCCTTTCCTCTCTACCTATAGCTTCACCTTCCAGCTCCATTGAATTTTGTCACTTTGACATTTTTGCTTAGACTTTTGCTGCTTGTCCAAGTCCTTGTGCTAGTCTTGCTCCTACTCCCGGCTACTCCTTCTGCTGTGGCTGCCTCTTATGGTGATTATTTAAATTGAATTTTATGTGGCACACAATGTTGCTTGTTGCTTGTTGTTGCTGCTGCTTTTATTCTGCTTGAATTCTTTATTAATCAAGTTGCGGCAGCTATTTTCAAGGACTAAATGATATATATTTGCTGTTACTTAGCTGCTTCTTCTACTCTTCTTTCATTTTATTTACCTGCATTACATTGGGCATTTATCATGTGTCCAGCCACGCCCACAGCAGCGCATGCAGCCCACATTTTGCAGCCATTACAAATCGATTTATCTTCTGGCTAGCATCTCGTCTCTTGACCAAAAACTTATGGCTCTATTAAGCTGAAGCTGAAGTAGCTCTAACAGACACAACAACTTCATTATCATCATCATCATCATCATTATCATTAACATTATCATCTTCATTATCAGCAGTTGTATATTTCTTACCTGTTTTTTTTTTCTACTTGCTTTTAACTTGGTCAATTAAAGTCAAATGAGTTGCTGCCAAAGCTTTAATGAGCTGAGAGTGCGCTCTCTTTCCCTCCCTCTATATCTATCTTTGTCTTACTTTCTGCTAGTTCTAAGCTTTATTTATGTTGCAAATATAATTTAGCTTATGCTTAACTTGCCACATTTATTAATATGCAATTCTTTCTCTCTCTTCCTCCGCTCTCTTTGCAGAAACAAACGTAAGGTGCAAAATATGTTGCCCTGTAAGACGCCAACGCGTGGCAATCTAAGTGGTGCAATGCCATTAGGTGGCAGTGGCACGCACAGTGCGCAACATCATCATCATGCCATGTACGAGGATCCTGATGCACATTTGGGCCATCATCGTCCATTGGTAATGCGGCATCATCAATATCCACATCATCATCATCATCAGGCGCATTCGCATCATCATCATCATCATTATCAGCAGCATCCACATACCGAGGTTAGTATTATACATATATATATAATTCCCCCTTCCCCTCCCCCTTGTTATGCTTAAACCTTTGTTCTTGCGACTTGTCACTTGCCTTAATTGTTGTCCAGGAAGTTTAAGCGATTTTGCTGTCAGCTTTTCAGTCTCTTTTTCCTTTGGCGCGTAATGTGAGAGAGGCACAGTACATTACGACAATTGCTGTCAAAACATTGCACACTCATTGTCAACTTGTCACACACACACACACGCACACACGCACACACACACACACATGTGTGTGTTTATATACACACAATTCAATTGTCAAAATTGTGTAAAATGAGACCGCATTTCCTTAGTGCCTTTATCCTTTTTTATTCGCTTTATTCATCCATTGATGTCCTATTGCTTTATTTATTTACTACTCTTCTCTTCATTCTTTTCTTTTCTTTTCTTTTCTTTTCTTTTCTTTGCTGTTATCCTGTCACTCTCTGCTCATATGCTCCCCCCTCCAGTCGCTTCCTATCTCCACTATTTCTGCTGCTGCTTTTACGCTACGCCTCAATTTACACTTGAACTTGACATAAGGACAATACACGCACACACACACACACACACACAGACACAGAGATACACACACACACATACATATCGACCCAAAACCAGTTCATATTTATGTTATATGCATGTATGATATCTTTTTGCCTTTGGGCTTAATTTTTGTGCCTTTTGTGTCATTTTTTACGACTCTGACGCCTTTGGGTCTGTCTCTGCTCCTTCTGCTGTTTGTCCTTTTTTTTCTGCATCCTCTTTTTTTTACTTTTCTTTCATATTTCTTTATGCCGCTTTATGGTCCATTTTGCTTTGGATCTCCTGTGCTGCTGTTGCTCCCAAAAATGAAGTGCGTGTTTATTTTATTGTTTGATAAACAGCTCCTTTAGGCCAATATTGGTTATGGCCAGAAATGCCAGGCATTCTGTTTGGCTTGAGATATTGCAAATCCTTGTCTCAAATCTGCTTAATGTGCCACATTTTCCAATTATTGCATTATCCTTGTGCAGCTATCCTTCTCCCCCTTTCTCTTCCCCTGCTAATTGCCAGCATATGGAGACCCAATCAAAACTGCTTTTTTTTGTCCTGCTTTAAGCTGATTTTCAAGCTGTTTGCTCCTTGATATCCTTACATATTTATTGTTAGTTTCTTGCGGCATTTCTTTGCCCCCACCCACTCCTTCACTTACCCCTCAATTGTAATGCTTTTGACTTTAGTTTACATCTTTTATCCTGACACATTTTTCATTGTGTTTAAGTTTTGCCTCGAGGCTTCTGTTGCTTTTGTACTCTCAAAACGTTTAGTGAAAGTTTTATACATTTCTCTTATTTTCTTTTTGCTTCTTCTTCTCGTTTACAGCTGCTGCAGGGCAAAGGTATACACTATCCAAGTGGTTATCCCATGACGCGTTCACCACCATTTCTGGTTAGCTCCTCACCCGGACCAGATCCCTATCGCTCCAATGATAATGTCTACGAGGAGTTGGGTCCAGGCCGTGTGGATTCTGATGGTGAATCGGAGCCGCCATTGCATTCGGATGATGACTTTGCCGAGGATGAGCTATCACTGCCTGGCGAGTGCAGTTTTCACAAGGATGTTACAACCACAGTCACCTTAGCCATACCACCTGCTGGCACACCTTATCATGAACGTCCTGCCACCAGCAGCAGCTCAGCAGCTGGCACAGCAGCAACAGCAGCAGCTGCTGCTGGCAGTGGAGTTGCTGGTAGCAATATGCAGGCAGCTCCATTGGAACGTCATAGTGTACTTAGTTCTGGTTCCTCGACAGCACAGGATGCCTCAACGGCAAGTGCTTCAATTGGTAGCAACAATGCTAGCAACAACAACAACAGCAGCAACAGCAACAGCAACAGCAACAATAATAACAACAACAACAATGATTTGGCGACAGCATTGACCAGCAGCACATTAGCTAATCCCAGCCAGCAGCGACGCACAGCACGCAGCCGCCAGCAACGTGTACAGGAGGAGCTGAACAACAGCAACTCCACGGCAGATATAGCAGATCTGGCACCATTATACGACAATCGCAGCAACATGATGTCCCTGGGCTATCTGGCACGCTCACCAGCTCCCCAGTTCTACAATACGCTGGAGCATGAGGTGGAGCGTCGGAATCGCATTAATGCACAACTAAGTCAGGCACCAGTGCCACCTCTGGCCACCATCTATAGGGAGCGCATACGCTATCCCAGCGTGCAGCAATATGCGCCGAATAGTGCCAATGGATTGCTGGCAGCCACCATGCGTACACGCACACAGCCACGTCTGGTGGATCGTCGCCTGGGTGCGCATCAGCATCAGCATCATCGCATACATGTAGCACCACTACCCCCCTCGGAACCGGCCTATGGCTATGCGGAGCCCATGTACAATGCCAACTATTACTATGAGAGCGCTGGACCTGGTGGATCGGCGCGTCCCTATGCCTCGACACTGCTGCCCACCAGCGATTACAGACAGCCCTATGGCGACTCTAGCTTTGGCTCCGATTCAGGCTATAGTCATCATACACCGGCCAGCTCTATTGGCCGCCAGGATTATGATCTGACTGAGCCACAAGTGCAGCTGCAACAGGCACCAAAGCCAAGCAAACTTAGCTCAGCGTTAAGCTTCGGTTGGCATAGAGGCAGAAGAGTTCCTGCCACCATCACCACTGGCAGCAGCAGCAGCAATCAAGCCACCAGCCCCAATAACAACACCAATGTCTGCCCCACAGTCACATCTCAGCTGGAGAATAATAATGCAGCCAGTCTATCTCCAGCGTAGATCCAAAGGTATATCAAGACTTGAGCCATGTATATAACCTAAATATATACGAGTATAATCCAAAATTTTGAGAAAACTTTCTCAAAGTCTCTTTCCTATAAGCTATACTCTATATATACTATACTCTCCCTATATATATATATATATATATATATAGTAATATATATATATGTATTGTGTACAGTTAGTCATAGTTGCAGCAGCAAATAGTTGATAAGATCCTGTATTAATTTATGTAAGTTTGTTGTACAACTTAACGCTGCGTGTACATCGTAAAAGCAATAGACATATTTTATAAATATGCTAAAGTTAGTAAAGTTGCCCGCCCCCCTCCCTTTACCCCATCATTCTATACCTTATCATCCTATGGGCCTGCCATAAAGTCAGCATAACTTTAGTGTTTAAATTCTAGAAAGCAAAGAACTTATAGCGCCTAAGTGTTTTTTCCAATGTGATTGCCAAATTCTACATATACTATATACTATATAATAATAATTAATTAAATTGCTAATTTATAATCTAATATGGTAAATTATGAAGAGGAAAAACTATTTTTTATTTATCTAAGTTTTCAATGTATATAATTTAAATGGAATTTTTTAATTTTTGTTTGTTATTTTAGTTTTTAAGCAAAGAACAAAATGAAAAACAAAACAGATGAAAACAAAAAAAAAAAAAATATAATTCAAAAACAAAACGAAAAACACAAAAAAATATACCAAATTATTAAAAACAAAATTGGCTTTTTGATTTTTAGTTTTGCAAAATTTTACACTTTAAGTTGACAACAATATATATTTACAGGGTATTTAGATATTGAATATATCGATTAAAGAATGTTACAGATAAAATATGGTACAAGTATTAGTTCATTAACAAAATGAAAATGAACCAGCAAATGTTTGACTGTATTGATAAAATGTGTTGCATACTTTAAAGCGCAACATATTTAAACAAATGGCAGCTGCAAGTGTCAAAAAGTGTAGCATACTTTTAGGATGCTATAGTAAAGGTTTATAACATTTGTGTGGACATTCCCTGTTAAGTTTTAACTATTTGTTAAATATTTTCCTACTGAGTTAACATTTTCTGTTATTTCTGTTAGTTAGTTGCAGCCTATGAAACGCATTTAACTTAGCCTTTGCTGCATGAAGGCTTTTATAAGACTGTTTACCTTTAAAAAAAAAATTATTAGAAAAACAAAAATATATTTCACAATTTGTGTGCATAATAAACTATTAGGACATAAAAATAAAATCAACGCATATTATAAAAAAAAAAAAAAAATTGAATTGAAAATTAGTTATTAAACGCTTGTAAACAATGAAAATCTAAACACCCATAGGTATATTGAGTGATCCTTTTTAGTGCTCTCAGAACACGTGTAAAGGGTGTGCCATTATTAATGGCCCCGCCTCCGCCAATCGTAACACTTACTAGGTTGTATCAGATATGTATATAGCATGCGAAAAGCAACAGAATTTCCGTAACTATGAACTTACTGACCCATTTACCATATAAAATACATAAATATTAAGAATAACTAAGGAACTGTAAGATGCGAATGTTAAATATTACTTATATGAGCACAATGCAATGTATCCTATAATTACTAGTTTATGCATATACAAACCACAACAATACATATACATATATATAAACATATAAATAACTGTATCATGAAAATAATTAAGCTGTAAATACTAGATTCTAATATTAATGGCATTTAGCATATAAAATAAACTTTAGCCCCTATCATACATTATTCATATGCATTAGGAAGAGTATTGTGAAGTCGTTGTGATTTTTGAATATACTCGTATACATACATGCATACATACATATACATAGCAATATGACAGTAACTATACAACAAAATTGAATAAAATTGAATCTTTGTGTTAGTCGTGTATATTCATAAGAGCCTATAAATATTGCAATATTGAAATAATGAAATATCGAGCGGAAATATAAACAATGCAGAAGCACAATCATACAAACGAGTGACAAAAATAATAAAGCAAACGATTTCGAGCAGCCAGACAACTCTATATATATATATTTATATTTACATAACACAGTATTATTACATAATCTATTGGAATTAGAATATTTAACTAGGATTATTCAATTCTTATTTATTATTTTTGCTTATTTTCATACGTTTTCGTCTGTTATTACCTTTATCCCTTGTCATTGCTTAATTTTGAATATTACATATCAATTTTTGGGATATTAAATAAACCCGTATTTATGTAATATATATATATCTATATATATAGCATACCTGGTTTCCAATACTATCAATATCAGTACAAAAGGTTTTACTGTGCTCTATCATAACTGAGAACTCGAAGAAAATAATACACTTTAAATAACATCTGTAAATATGACAAGTCAATAATAACTCGTAATGATAATTGCTGTAGTTCTTCCAAACAAAAAAAAAAGCAAAACTAAATTAAAAATACATTTAAAAATTATAAAAATATTAACTACTAAACTGTTAATCGGTATTTTAGATATTTGTGTTGATATTTCTAACTAAACAAAAAAGTCCAATTGAACTTATTGTAAATAAAAATTGTTTTTGTTAGGTTTTTTTTTTGTTTTTTGTTTTTTGTTTTTGATAAGAAATTTAACGGCATATCAGCATTGGGTCTGTACAGGATCTTTCGTATACCGAAATTAATTTATATCCTACTGAAAGCTATATACTATATATACTATATATGTAATATATACTATGGAGGCTCTATTTAATTTATATTTTATGAGACGCAAACGATTTAATCGAATTTATAATGTTAAACGCCAGTTAATCATATATATAGATATATATGTATGTATTAATATCAATTAAATTTTATGATTAACATTTATGCCAAGTAGTTAGTTTATAAATATTTTGTAAAACCAATTAACAATTAGTTCTTCTTCTGTATAACAATAAGCAGATATGGATAATAATTAAAATCAAATTATGAATATATTAACTTTGGCCAATTGTTTATTATTTAACTGAAACTGCAAGCAGTGCACTGCTTCTTATTGAACGCATAAAAGAACTGCTTCCTTAGGTATTCTGTGAACTTGTGGAATGTATGAGAGAACATACAAAATGTGATCTGGCTTTCAGCCTACTTTGACGGCTGTTGTTATTGGCCCATCTACTTTGAATATGTTGAGTATGATACATTGTTAAGTTATACTTACTTACCTCTCAATGAAATATGCATAAGAAATTAAAAAGTAATAAGTAGCAAAAAACAAAGGCTTCCTATAAGAATGAGCACTTTGTGCGGAAGGGTGTAAGCTGGAAGGGTGCTGTGAGCAAGGCAAAATATGTCGCATGCCATTTTCTGTTTGTCTCTTTAGGGGAAAGAACAAGGCAAGAGGCAAGAGGCAGGCAAAAGGCGTAAATCTGCAGCAAATTAAATATGCGCGCGTGTGTATGGAAGAAGAAAGAGCGCAAAATATATTGAAGGGAAATGGAAGCAAAAGAGGTAAGAGTGTGAGTCGGAGTGTAATCGTGTGTATGTGTGTGTGTGTGTGTGTTTTGTGTGTGTGAGTGCGTTTATTTTATCGCTTCTGCTTGCAGTTAATGTGCTTATTTTAAAATTTAAATTGGCTTGCGCAATGCGCACTTCAGCGAGCCCACAAAAGTAAAAGAGAGTGGGCTTAAGAGTAAGCAAAGTAAGAAAGAATGACTGTACATATGTGTTGATGTGTGCTGGCGTGTGTGGGTGTTTGTTGTGCTAGTTTCATTTTAATAGAAAGTTTGCATTGCGCCCCTCCCTCTTTCAGCTACTTAGCTATATGCATACGTCTTTTTTTTTCTTCTTGTACTTTTTATATGAAAGGCTGGCTCCTTGTGTAATTAACAGTTAGTTTCAGGAAGAGGAATGCTTGCATTAAGATAAACAACTTAATTATTTTACTTGGGTGGTTGGGGAGACTATTTGCATATATGCATGTGTGTGTATGTGTGGGTATGTGTATGTAGACATGTATATAACTATCTTCACACACTTTCCTGTGGTTCTCAATGGGCAAAGTTAACAGACTTGCGACTTAAGACTTGAGTACGAGATATGCATTTGAGCCAGTTACAGTTGCAGTCATGTTAACTCTTCTACGAGCTGTTAATGAACGCAGCAAAGCTTAGGCAGTAATTAAATACACACACACAAACACTCTTACATATGAAGTGTTTGTGCATACTCATGTGTGCGTCTGCTTCATATTAATTGCACCAATTAGAAGCTTTCAATTTCCCCTAGATAAGCGCATAAGTACTATGGAGAGTATGAAGCAATTTAACACTATTGAAACGCAAAATTATATCAGAATAAAAAAAATACCTTTTGACTTTCACTGATAGGTAAAACAACAATGGATTTGTACTTTTCCCATGCAAACGAATGTAAAATATTTTGCACTGCTTTGCTAAGTTATTAAGCTTCCCTGTCTGATGAACTGCTTTATATCTCTGTTACTTTCTATATTATAAATTTTTATAATAATAATGAGTAGAGAAAATAATGTAACCTAACGCAAAACTTTCTAAACTGTCAATAGATTTAGCGATGATATATATATATATATATATATATATATTATATTATATTGATATTATTTATGGTTGCCAGCTGTGTTCTGTACTTATAGACCATAACATAAGCCTATTAACCTAATCTAATTTAGTTAAGGTCCTCAGTCAAAATGTTAACAAAGTGTATACTATATTATAGATAAAAACCACTTCAATTTACATACATACATCCTGTAGAATTATATTTGCAAATTGATATAGTGACAAGGGCTAAAACTAGCATTATATACTTAAACCACATGTAGATAGTTGATCGTAGATAAGACAGTTGATAAGCTCTTGATAACACGTTCAATAGGACGCACTGATCGACAGATATTACAACACGTGTGGTACAATGTATGGAAAGGGTATGTGAATAGCTAAGATTATCAGTTCAGGCTAATAAATTTCACCTTAAGTGCAATTAACGCGTTTTCAATAGATAGGTTAAGATAATGGAATCGATCAGTTTAACTATTAAGCATATCTCTTACAATGAATTACAGTTTTGTATAGTTTACATATAAGTCGACTTTAGTTTAAGTAAGCCAATTGGCAATTGAAATTTTATATGCTCCCTTAACTGTAAAAGTAATTACATCTTGGCCTAAAACAAGCAAAGTTTTTGCTACTCTCTATTCCACTTTAGGTTAATCAAAAGTTTTTACTCCCAAAAGTGCATAAGGAGATCTATATATAAGATATATATATTTTTGTTGGACAGTTTCTATTCATTAAAATTTCACACATGGCCCAATTAAATTGTTAAGACATGCGAACCATGGAGCCAAATAGATGTTTGTTAACTTGTTTTTTTGTTTTTGTTTTTCTGTCAGAATTCGAAATAGTTTTTAATTAAATAACAGGGACAAGAGCTGTGAACAGTTAGTTAGTTAGTTAGTTAGTTAGTTACCTGTTACCTGTTACCAGCCTTAAGCAAAGTCAAAGCAGCTGAGGGCGTGGCATACAACTGTATATACACATACACACACATATGCATAGAAAGAACGTTTTGCAATATAAAGTTTTCGGGTGTCTAGGGTGCCGTTTACCCGTCTATGTCCAAAAATTACTGTAAATGTGTGTCAACTGTAGCAGAAAAAGTTATATTCCAATTATTCCCTCCTCCCCCCCTTTCAAACTATGTCTTAGCCTATTTTCAGATCTTGTTGCTTAAACGTGTAACTCGTTTATATTTAATGTGCTGAACAGTCATTAACTTAGTTCTGTTCTTTGTTGTTAGCAAACACTGTTATACTTTGCTGTTAACTGTATAACAGAAAGACTGTTCTACTTCTATATAATTGCTATATAAAATACTGTTATAAAATTCACCTTGAATTGCATGCAAAAAAAGTGCAGTAAGAGTGTCGTTTCTAGGAAAATATTTATCAATTATATTTATATTATTGTCAACTTGATAACAGAAGTGCAATCTATACGGTATTTTATTGCCAATTTTGTATATATAGAAGAAAGATATGTAAAATGAGTTTATAATTCTTATTTGTTTACTTATTTTATCTTCTTCTGAATATAATTTTTATGGTAACAAATATTTCCCTTATTAAAACCAGTAACCGTTTAATAAGAACCCAAACAATTGGCAAAACAATTAAATTATCATATCATATCATTATATGCCATAGGCCATAACTTTAATATACCCAAATCAACTGCTTCCACATATATAAACTGATATAATATTAGCTAACTGATATTAAAGCAACTTGCACTTCAAAGGGCATATTATTGCGTCAATTGAATCTTCAAATCACAACAAAATGTTTGTAGACCACTTCAAGGTTTGTTCTGATATCAATTTGTTAACTTTTTTCAGTTATTGGTAGTAGCTATGGGCCATTGAATTGGCCTATCATTATCACATGATACAATGGGTGGAATCTTTGATGGTTGCACGCGCAATCATTTTACACTATTTACCAACACTATAGTTATTAACACTGCATATGGATAAAAAATATATTTATCAGCATAATGATATCATATGATTAATTAACAGGTAATTAGTGTGTAATGTGTGTGTGGGTGTGTGGCACTGATTTGTGCTGGACACAACATAAAATTGTCAGTAGCTTCTATAACCTAACCCAAGTCAGTTGTCAATATATTTCCATAATGTCTAGACAGATTCAAGTCTATATCCTACTATTAATAGCTGTAGTTAGTGGTCATCAGGTTATAGCACAAGATGCAATTCCAGTGGCCTGTAATGTCAGCAGCAGCATGGCACTTGATCTGGAGAAGGTATTGTACCATCAATTGATGCATTTTATGGAGTTTATATAATTGTTTAGAGAGCACTCCTTAGTTCTCAGGCACCTGGTGGGAGATTGCACGTCAGCCTGTGGGTGTGAACTTTTGCACACAGATCAATGTTACAGTATTGAATACAACCGAGGATAATGTATTGATCGATACGACCTATTCGAATACACCGACCTATCCCTGGGTGAATCAGACAATGAATGCCACATTCACGGCAGTGAATGGCACCGAAACACCTGATGGATATAACTTTACCTACTGGAATCCACCAAGCTATACACCCTATACAATATTTAAAGTGTTGGATACGGATTATATAAACTATGCCTTAATTTGTGGCTATACCAATGCTACCAAGAATACAACTGCCTTTGGCATGATCATTGCCAGAAATAATACACTTTCCACAGATTTCCTGAATAGCCTAGAAAGTGAGAGCTCTACGAAATATGTTAATTTTCTCAATGGCAGCATGGGTCTCATAACACAGGGTGACACGTGAGTACCAGTATTGTTATACTCTTTGAGGTATATAAGTTTTATATAGCATATTTCCTTGTAGCTGTGAGGGCAGTGGAGCTGAACAACCTACAACAACCTTTACTATTCTTTATAGTTTCTTTGCTCTGGTCATATATCTTTTAACCAAATAAATTTCCTATCAAATAAAGATAAATAAAGATAATTTGCAATAATAAGCAAATTCCAGTTATTTTTCGTTGCCTTTGTGTTTCCCTCTGTTTACATTTTTTTTTACAATTTAATTTTAGTTATAAAAAAAATTACAGTTTTTGTACTGTATATATATAAAAAAAATACCCAATAAAAACAAAGACAATTTCAGTTTATATTAAGATATGACATAATCAATCTTAAGTCTCTGACAGTCACAATATTTTGCTCGTCATCAGGGGAAACACAATATGAAAATTTAAGCCTTTATGCGCTTCCTTTATTTCTGGGCAATGACGATATTAACTAAATTCATGTCTAGAATATGAATATATATCTTATCAAGCTGTCTAGATAATGAATGCATAAACTGATAAATATGAATTTTGACCGTTTACCATTTACCATTGATATGCAAAAATATGCAGAAATTTATTAAGTCGCATCAAAATTGTCCTCTTCAAGCAGAATCTATAAATCTAAGGTAAGTAACTATTAGTAGCATATAAAGTAGTATATATTAGTAGTATATCTATAGTAGTATATATAGTAAAGATCATAGTTTCATCTTCATTATGAAATTTTGCGCAAATGTTGACTCATTCTGGAAGATAAGTTTGCACTTGGTCTAGATGTCAAACTAGAACTGATAATACTATTTGATTTGTTGGGGTAAATTAAAAAAATTTCTCCTGCCAAAATGCTGTTCGTTTTTATTAAAAAAACAAAAAACAAAAAGGTTTAATCAAACCTTACACAATGCAAATTTTACTTTTGATACCTAAAAGTAAAGTATATGAAAATAATTGCAAACTTAAGTCTGTTATATAAAACTATATAATACGATATTTACTTGTAAAATTTATTTACAACTGTAAACGTGGAAATGTTATTATATCTTTAGTGTGATAATAACGCCATGATGTCATTATAACAAATATGTTATTCTTAGAATTTATAACAAGAACTTAGCAAATGCTAAGCGATTAATTAATTAAAAGACAAATTTATTTTTCTATGGAACTAATCAATGTTTTTGGTAGTTGATGCTTCTGGGTATAATACGTTATAAAATTGACTGTGGGGCACATGTTGACAATTAAATGCTTGCCAATTGATAATTTTGCAAAAAGATAAAGAAATCGACAAAAAATATAAAGATAGAGGTAACTCTGGTACACATACACTCAATTGGGTAGATGATAGCCTAAGCTACTGCGATTAGTCATTCTGTGCCATTTGCAGTTAAAGTTAAATAAAAACACAATAGCCATAAGCAGTGTGTGTGGGTGTGTGTGTGTGTGTGTGTGTATGTGATAAGAGCAGCACTACAATAACAACAACAACAAAAATAATTTATCTGATTGTTGCCTATAAAAACATGCGAGCCCAAGTTGCAAACTTAGTATTACGAAGACCTCCAATCGAAACGGTAAACGACAAACACGTGTGGACAGAAAAGCCGTTATTTTGTCTATATTGTGTTTAAAACCGATAAGAAATAAACGTTAACAATTCAAGCAGTGAATATGTGCAAAATTTTAATTGTTGTGGTAGCCGCAGTGGCTTTAATCTCTGGACAAGTTTTGGCCCAGAATGCTGGCGCAACTCCTCAAACCTGCGCGAATGCAAAGAGCATCGATTGGAATAATACAGCAGTAAGTATAATATACTTACTTATATGGAATTGCCACATATTGAGCAGTTATCAATGTAGTATTATATGTGGCAACTCTTATATTTTTAGCTCTTCGGTTACTGGCAAGAGTATATACGTAATCCTATTGGAAATACTCCAGCCTGTGTGGATTTCTATGCTAACCTGACCAGCAATGTCACATTAGAAATTGTATCCTCATTCTCCACCACAAACGTATCCAATATTGCTGATCAGCGTGCCACAGCCAAGATTGATCTGGTTGTAAATGCTACCACTGGATACAATGTTACCTTCTCCAACAAGAATTCTGGCACATTTATCAAGCTGCTAGACCTTGTCGATAACAAATATATTGTTGGATGTGGCTATACTGATGCCACAAATACTAGCACCAGCTACGGTTTTATTCTTGGCCGCAACTATAATGCCACAGACGTTGGATTGCTGAACGATGCTTCATCCCTAAAGTATACAAATTTCGTCAATAATACTTATGGCAACATTACCCAACTATCGTAAGTTTCAAAATTCAAAATATCGAAAAGAGAAAATTGCATAAAAATTTAAAAACTGCAGAAAATATTTTAAATTTTTTTTAAAAATTTAAAAAAATATTTTAATATATTTTAAGAAAATTAAAAAAAAATATTTTAATATATTTATATTTTTTTTATTTCAACAGAAAATTTTTTTAAATAATGCAATATTTTTTTTTAAATTTTTTTAATAATTTCTTTTATTTCTTTTATCCCATAGCTGCCTGAGATCCTCAGCCGATAAATCGATGCCTGTGTTAACTGGTGTCTTGGCCTTGGCATTGCTATTGATTAAGGCATATTAAAGGAGTTAAAACCGCTTTCTAAGCTTGTTAATTCTTTGCTTTTGCTATGCATTAACTACCTATTAACATATTGGTCCGATTTTTATTTAGTTTTTAGTGTTTATTTAAAAAACGGAGCTGTGTCAATTAACAAATGATTTACCGACGTCACTCTGGCGAAAACCAAAAACAAAAACAAAAAACCAAAAACAAAAAAACGCAAAAAAATCAAATAAAAAACTAGAAAAAAACCCAATTTTATGTCTATTACTTTGTTAGTAGCATTGAGCTAATTACGTTTGTTGCTTTAGTTGTTTTCGTTTTGTTCGGAATTTTTTCCTTTTATTTTTTGTCTGCAATTGACGTTTCAATTTGGTGCTAACATGTACTAGTTACTACAGATAAGATAAAAAAACAGATACTGATAAATAAACTTTGATAAATAAACAGGTCACAAATACCTAAAAAAAAACATTGATTGTTGTACGCTCAGACAAACATAAGAATTTTGCCACTTTTTCAAGTGCGTTGTAAATCAATCATATATGCCTTAAGTAAACTAACAATCGACAGCCAACAGCCAACAACTAACAATTGATAACCTTATCAACATACATACAAGATATCTGGAAAGTGCATAGCACCAGAATATTTATATATTTGATGCCCTTATTTATTCATTTAAGCATATAAACTTGAAACATGCAAAAAAATATGTATTAAGCTAGCAATAAACAAGCAGTACAGCAAGCAGTTAATAAAGCAGTACACAGCAAGGCAAGTGAAACGCTTAGAGACGATCTGTCTGCAGCTTACTGAACTTAAAATGTATAAGCAAATACCTAGGTTAGGGTTATATAGCAGTTGGGCAAGCTTGTTTGGCAAATGCTTAGCAAATAAAATTTATCAACTCAACTCTCAGCAACTTAATTATATAGCTGCTTAATTTATAGCTGCAATGATTAGAAAGTAATTTATTATTTTTATAGTACAGGTAGTTTTAGTGTCTGGGAACTATGAGTAAGGTATAGCAAAACAATAACAATTGCACACACACACGAACACATAAATATAAAAAGCTAATATCATTGTGCTATTTATATAAATATTATACCATATTTTTATAGAAATCAAAGCAAAAATTATAAGGATTTAGTGGAAATAGTTCTACAACCAAAACGTAGGTAAAAAGTAACTGAGAGATGGGAAGTGAGAGGGGTATGTAGAGTTGATAGAACACTATAAATTACAAAGAAATATTGGGTAAGCTAACAATTGACAATCATTTACAGCCATACACAATGTATACACTACACGTACCTGTGAACTTGAATGAACAAAGTGTTTGTATTTTATCGAGCTCAAGTTGTCTGATAACGATAACGATAACAAACAAACAAACTGTCATGTCAGCAGCAAAACTACTTAGAAATTGACTTTGAAGTCATTCAGTTAGTGGAAGATACAGGACTGAACTCAAGACACAACTGCCACTTTGTCAGTTATGTCACAGGTGGGGAAAAGAAGTGGCAGAGCAGAAACAGGAGTAAAAGTAGAAGCAGAAGTAGAAGCAGATGGATAACAGCATGAGAATGTAATACTTAATGACAAATTCACACAGTTGCTTAAGACACTTAATTGTTTTGCTTTGGTGGCAGATTCCACACGCTGTCGAGTGCTCTGCAGGATTAAGGATTGTAAGGATTGTAGCTACTTTGTTTACATTAGTCAAATACTTGAAGACGGTATGCGCTGTCGGTTGTCGGTTGTCGGAATACGTATCCTTTGTAGTTTCATTTATTTGTCTGCCCCTTTTTCATGCACTTATCAATTCTAGCTAAACACAAGTCCTTTACTCTCTCTGTCACTCTCACTCACTCACTCATTCTGCTCAGTCTCTTGCTTTATTACTGATTTCTTGGTTTGCTTATTTGCTTCGATTCAATCAACACACACATACACACATAGACAGAGAACACACTTACATATACTAAGGACAAGGCACTTTCTTTCTTGGCATTTACACGCATCCTGGCAAGTCCTTTTGGCTCCATTCTTGCTCCTGTTCCCCACTTATTTTGTGTACGGTTTCTTTTGTTGGCACTTGACCCGCGGCATGCCTCATCTACCACACCAGAGCTACTTCTACAACACCAACTCCTGCTCCATTCTCATAGTTTCAGTCCCTTGCCCCATTTTTGCCTTCGATTTGCTTCCTTGCGGTCCTTCGGTTTGTTTATGTTTATTTGTTGATACAATTTGGTTACATTGTTTGCTTACAATCTCAGTGTTGTTGTCGCTGTTGCTGTTGCTGTTGCTGTTGCTGCTGCTGCTGCTGTTGCTATTGCTATTGTAAATGTTATTGCTGTTGTTGTCGGAGCAGCATTGAATTCAAGTTTACAACGATTAAGTAGCTGCTAAAATCTTTGACAAAAAATCCAATAATAACAAAAGCCCAAGAAGTTTACTTGTTGATTTTGGATGATTTCCTACTGAAAATTGAATGAAAATTGAGATTGTTTTGATTTGAAAATCTTTCCCTCTTGTCAGTGAAAACAAAATCAAAAAAGTAGAAGCAACATAAGCTTAAACTTTGTTAACCGTTAACAACAAATACAATCCCTAAATATACGACTTTATATACAAAGTTCATCAAGTATTTTGGGTACCAACAAAACTTTTCCGTAAAAGAAAATAGATATAAAAGTTATAAATTTAAGCGTATTATGAAAAAGGCCTACTATGGCTTAGTCTATTAATTTGTTTGTTAATTAATTGTTCACATTTTGTAAACTTTTAAATTTTACAACAAATAAATTCAAATGCAAAAACCAACGTAAGAGTCCAATTATGCTTGAGTTCAACTTAGTCAGATTTCGCTCTTTATGTACATAAACCAAAAGTAAAAGTGAAAGTGAAAGCAAGGCTCTATTTTAACAGGGTATAACTCTAGCAAACTTTTCATTTATAATATATAATATCTGTTCTATTTTGGCCAACAATTTGAAGCTCCTAAAACAACATTCTCTCATTATATATTTTTGTGTTTGAAATCTTACCGATACATACATCTATATATATATATATATATATGTATATGTATATATATATATATATTAGTATTGCATGCCCATTTCATTAAGTAAGCTGCATTACAACAAATACTCATTTGGGCCATAAATAAAGTGAATGTAATGAATATTTATGCTGGCTCTAACTTATAACATCAAGTGCGAGTATCTGTATCTGATGGCTAGTTGAATAGATCTCGATTGTGTGGGCTGAGAACTGTTAATTGAATGTAAATGACAGAGTCCTGCACAGGACTCATTCAATTACCCCACCTGTGGGTATAGTTACCAATTTATATCTTACACACGCATACAAATACATATCTTATTTATACATACACATTTGTACAAAATGCGTTTTACTTCTGACTAAGATCAAATTGTGTTTTTGAGCTTTGCTACAATCAAATCTATGCAAATGCGCACTGAAGTGCTGTAATTTTCACAGCATGATACCTCTATATATATATACATATATATATCTACACATAAATTACCCACTTAAGATACAAACACACACTCTACACACACATACACCTACTAAACACAGCCAGATCAACTTATTGCCAACGGGCACAAGTCCTGACAAACATCGAGATTTCCAGTGCAAGAATTTTGCAAGATTTCAATTTGTTTGATATCATCGATATAGACACCCTACCCAACTGGAATCCAGCACTTAAATTTACCTAAATTAAGGCCTAAATTTCAGTGTAACTTGTGCATGTGCTCTGTCTTTTAGCCAAACTTGTTACATTTACCCAATTACCATGTATGATTCATTACGTTAGTTTAGAAATGTTTACAACTAGCAGCCAAGAGCAGAGAATTTGGTAGTCTAGCTATGGGCCTATATACATATTGAATCCTGTTACAACATATAATGAAAAGCTGTGAGTAAAGCTTTGATATAATGTAGATTAAAGTTAAAAGCTGCTAAAAGCTGTTGAAAGCTCATAAAGATGAACTTTGTCCAACAAATGGAGTACAAATTTGTATAGTTTATATTATATTTCTATATTTTTAACTGGAAACCAAACTTAACTGCTTATTAAAAAGCTTTTAAAGCTCACTTTAATATGTCTACTTCAAGCATTTAGCGTTATATTAAGCAATTATCAATTGCACTTTAGCGTTGTGTTGTGTGCATCCATTGACACTTTAATCTCATACCAACGATGTCGTTTCGATATTGGTTTTTACTTCAATTCAAATGTCAACGACAAGCGGTGCTCGAGTCAGTGTCCTTATGAGACGTCTATGTCCTGCGGTTCCTACAACTAGGAAATTAATTAATAGTTTTGTCTGCGCATCTCTGCACACACACACACACACATATCACAATACATATACATGTGTGTATATATATTGTATACCTTGAGTATTCTGGCTTTTGGTTTTCTAAGCACTTTGAGTATATTGTCCACATGCCACAAGCCATATAAGAGCGATTGCTATAGCCGTTTGAGTGGAGTAAGCCATTGTTTGTCGGTCGTTTGAACAGATTATATATATACATATATATACACACATATATATAAATAGGGTTTTGATGGAACTTTGGCATATGATGCCTTGTTGAGGTCACTGCTAATGATAATTAGCAATCTATCACATAATTGGAAATTGACCAAGCAATGATTAAGTATGGAGTAATTGTTGCTAATTGTTGCTTAAATTTCAAGCTTAAATAAAAAAAATTATATAAATCAAATTGCTACATAGACTGATATATAACTTTCGTTATTTCAAATAAATTCCCTAGTATACTTAAAGCTTAATAATCTATAATAATTAACATTATATAAATTAACTTTCTGGCATTTAACTGTAGCCTTTTAACATTAAAGTATTAAATAATGATGATACATTTGAATGAATGTTTATGGAATGAACACACTGACAGATTATTAAACCAATTAATTAAGTTTAAGTTAAAACTCTGTCTCAGAAGAGAAGTGTAAAAGAGAGAGGGTGGGAGGGTGTATGGTATCATTTGAAATGCCAATTACAATTGAAGATACTTCTGCGTGTAGGTGAACGCATCATAGCAAATCGACAGACGTTAGAGAAATGAGTTTCAGTAGGGGGTTAGGAGCAAGAAATGGGGGAGCAGCAAGCAATTTGCTGTAAATCCATTGAAAGGCCTCGCACTCTAAAGCTAGAACCTAGGCAGTATACGCTGTGTGTGTGTCTGTTTGGGTTGGTGGGTATATGGATATAAGCTGAGTGGAACCCATAGACGTCATGTGCTGTTGGCATTGGCATTATTTCTAACGAGCGACATGATCATAAAAATAAACGCAAATATAACACAAAATGCAAACACAATGATGGGGAGTGGCTTAGTTTTTATTTTTACACCTGTTTACAAACACAAAACGTTGCTTAGATGAATGGGCAGCGGGTGTGTGTTAGGTGTGTGTGTGTGTGTGGTGTATATGTCTGTTAGAAGGTGGTAGGGTAGCATCCATATGCAGAGACAGAGCAAATTTGACTGTGCTAGCACGCACACAATTAAATTTCCGGTAGAACACTTAACTCCAGGTGTGTATAGCGGGGGCTATGTGTTGTTGTGCTTGTGTGTGCATGTGTGAGTGTGTGTATGGCTCAGTGGAACACTTTGGTATCCGTGCCAAGTTTTTTTTTGGTTGCGCTAGCGAAGCTGGTAGCTCGTATGTTTGAGCCATTAAAATTACGCCTAACAAGAGTCGTAAAAATTTTCGGCTCACAGGGCGTATGAGTATTTTCATCTCTTTACTGCACGTTTCATTACAAATCCATGGCACGTTTGGCAGCAACAGCAAAAATAGACGCATCACCAGGAGACACACACACATACATACAGGATAAAATTTTCAATATTTGCCACACATACATATATATAAATATATATATATAGAGAGAGAGAAAGACACAAGGTAGGCGTGGCAGGTGGTGGAAATAATGCGGCGTCTGTCAAAATTGGCAAAATCGTCGACGCTTCGTTGCCTTTAACTAAAAATCAAAGGCGTCGCATTTGAGTGGATACCAATGTTTGTAAATTGGGATGAGTGGGCGTGGCACTGTGTGTACGTGTACCATAATATTTTGTTTGCCTACACGCGGCGTATACGTAATATTTACTTGGCTTTTTATTATATGGGCAATTGCCAAACGCGTCAATACCGACAATAAAAACATACACACTAACACACACACACACAAACTGACATACACATACAGAAAACACACTCAAAAAACTCTAAAATAAAATTTCGTTTAATTTCAAATTTCATTACGCATTTTTTATGATTGTGTCAGGTGTGTTCTCTCTGAGATGTGTGATAACAGTTTAATTATATGTTACCTTTTGGGTGTTTCCAAAAAAAAAATAAATAAAAATATATATATATATATATTTTATATTTTGTAAATAATAATTTAAATTTTAATGTTAATTTTTATTAACAAAATAAATGAAATGTTGTATGAACTTAATCGAAAGCAGATTTATGTCAGCAAATTTTTGCAGTAAAAATAAAATAATTTTTTATTTGATCTTCTTTCCAGCGAATAACTTACGAAAAATATACTTATAATTCTTATCAATTGCCTATTTTATTTTATTTATTTATGACAATACTAAATATACTCTCTATGACTACATATTAAGTTAGGGCTGGTCATAGATTTTGGCTATTTATGATTCCCAGTAAATAGATAAAGTGAAAGCTTAATAAATCAATTAAAATTATTTAAAAATTTTCGGGGACTCACTTCAATGTGTTATAACTAGCTACTATCTCCACAATTATACTCTCTTTATCAATCTTAAGAATCTTTTCTCTGAAAACCCAATTTAAACGCCTTCATGACAAATCTGGGTACTTCAGATGATAAGAGTTTTAGCTGTGAATCATCAGTTCAACTGCTGATAAAAAAGTGTAGGAAATTGAAATGAACTTAAGTTCAACTGCTGATAAAAAAGTATAGGAAATTGAAATGAACTTACTAGAGTAAAAATGAAAAAAAATAAAATTAACTTGAGAAATTATTAATTAGTATTATCTGTAAAGTAAATTGAAGATTAATTCTAACTAAAATAAAAATAAATAAAATATTTGTTAAATTTAATAGTGAATATCAATTGGTAGACAAATTTCTTGTTTCTTGAAATGAAAATATATTCAACACTTAATGAGGATATATACTAAACTCTCTCATTGCTTTAGATAATTTGTTAGCTATACATAAGTATAAATATTGATTTATCAGTTGTACAACTCATTATGTAGTCAGAGTTATGTTGCTTCTGTTGCATAAATTGACAAACATTTTTGGGTGGATTAAAATAAACATCAGCAGAAATGTTAACAAACAAAATTAAAGTTCAGAATATAAAAGAGCGAAAACATTTTGGCATTTAAATGATGTCTGGCATTGTCTGTAGACGAGCAGAGTACTCAAAAACTGGACTAGTCTCTAGAGACAACCTATGTCTAACCAACTGTCTAACAGTCTGTCTATTTGTCTCTTCTGTCTGTTTTGTCTGTTTTGTTTGTTTGTTTGCAGACTAATGGTAGCTAGTCAAGCAGCTGCTGGCAGGACATTAGCTCATACAGAATGAGCTGCTGTTGCTGTTTTTGTTGCTGTTGTTGCTACTTGCTTCAACATTGTATGCAAGTCAGGTGCGTTGTGAATTTTGCTGCAACAGTCATTATAATAATGCCACAATGGAGTGTGCCTGGAAATAATAATCAACTAGTTTCACTCACTCTCCCACCCTCTCTTTCATTGTATTTTCTCAATGTTTTTCTTCACCTGCAGCTGATGCTGGGCACTTAAAATTTTATTTAAATATGGCTTTACCACACACACACACACACACACATATACTCCCATTCATACACATAAAGGCATCGTTAAATGTGCAATCGTGCGTTGTGGCAGTTGCAATAATCGGCTGAAATAATAACTTTAAGTGCATCATTTTGTAAACTTTTGTTAGACCCAGTTATTTTTGTTGTTTTTGTTGTTATTATTATGATATTTTACTGTTGTTGTTGGCCTGAAAAGTACGTGCGAAAATGTTATAGTTTTGCATTTGAAAAGCAATTTTCAAAAATTGCATTAAAGGTACTTGCACGTAATTGGATTCCAGTTTACAATCTGAAGTATATAAAACACGTACTATATATATATAAAATCAAATTGCAATTTGATACTTCAATATACCGTATTAAAATATAGGAGATAAATGAATGAAATCTCAATAAAAGTCATGAAAAGCATTTTGTATATTTTTTTAAAAATAAAATTAATCTAATTCTTAGTGGAATGATTAATATTTTGTATGAAGAAGTATCTAAACTAATTATTAAAGATAATATGAACAAAGGTTAAAACAAAAGAAATATTACAAAATCATAAAAATATATAAAAATAATCGCAATATAATTCTTGATTTATCTGAATCTAAAATCATTCATTTCGTAAAACTGAATTGATTCGCAAACTCAAATATTCACATATTGTTGATGAAAAGCTACAATTCTGATATAAATTACGCATACGCCACGGTGTGCCATGTACAGGCTATGAGGTTTGTAAAGGCAATGATTAGTAGTAGTATTATGGGAAACATTTGACTGCATCGCTTTGGGGCAACATTGTGGTAATATGCTGCACGCATAGCTGAGCTCTAACAATCACAAATTTGCATTTCGAATTAATTGATTTTGTACAAATTTGCAGCAACTTGCGCTGATTTCGCATCTCATATCATTTTATATGCCCAATTCCAGTTCCAATTTACCAAAACAATTTCCAGACAGTTGTTGTTGTTGTTATTGTTGTTGCTGCTGTTGTTTGCATTATGCAAAATGCATTTAGCCATAATTGTTTCAAGTGTTTTTTTCATTTTCAAATTCACATTTTTTCTAGCTTGTCATAAAATTATTTACATGCATAGCGAGGCCATTGGGATATGAAAATGTTGCAGTTGGGCTCATTTGATTGGTAATTTATTTATTTATATAAAATTTTGTTGCACGTGTTGCAATGTACATGAAATATACAAAACCGTTTTGTAACACCCAATGGCCAATGGCTAACTGAATTGTGATTAAAAAGAGATTTTCCTGCATTTCACCCTGACAACACAAAGTACATACACACACACACAAACACAATAAGAGTATCATAAATAATAACAATTTCAGTGCACACAACAATTTCCATAAGCGAGAAATCATATTTTACATTACAAATGAGCAGCTTAACAATAATCGTGAATCCATTCAAAGCTCGCATTTAAATCCAACCAAAATAAATGCAAAAATAATTATTTTACATCTATATTATATTATTATATTATATATATTATATATATAGATATATATAAATCTTTTTTTAATCTGATAAAATAAATAAACTAAGCAGATTGAATGCAGAACTTATAGTTCAAAGACTCAGCAACATTCTATTAAAGTTCAATATTAATCTCAATAAATAAATAAAAACTGTTTAAAGAAAATTTACTAAATTTTAAAATTGAAATATAAAATAATTATTATAAATTTTGAAATATATTAAAAAAAAAAACAAAACGACATTTAAAAGTAGAAAGATAAACAAAAATAAGTTAAAAATTTGAAATGTGAATCAAAGACAAGTTGATAATATTAAATTAGTCATAGGCCGCTTGGAATTCCCAATTAGTTATACCAAATTTATGTTCAAATCGTCATTGTCGTCCAGTTTAATGTTAAGGTTACTTTGGTTTACCTTTACATAGTTTTGGAGTATTGTATATTTCTCGTTAAGTTGGAGGAATAGCTTTACTTCTTTTTTTTAATAAAAAAGTTTCGTTTTTTTTTTCCATGTTGTTACTCACAAAATAAGGATACACTCCTTTAGGCTGCCCTAAGGTCAAAAAATAGAATAAGTAAAAAAAAAGAAACAAATTATATTCTAACAGTTATAATAGAAAAAAAAAATTAAAGGTTAAACTTTAATTGCACTAGAATAAAAGTTGAAAATTAGTTTAAAAATCAAAAGAATTAAAATAAAATAAGTAAAAGAACTTTGGTGTCAAGGAACACACCAATACCAATAAATATATAAATGAAATGGATCTATAATCATTTATATTTAGTTCTTATATATATTCAATATGATAATATACATATATCAGCTGATTTCTTGTATATCAGCTGCTGCTAGAGTAGGAAATCGTATAAAGCTAACGCTGAATATTTGCCAAATATATTGAAGTATTCTGCACTCATCTATAGTCTAGGGTATTTGCAGTAAAATAAGGTATTAGTATATTATTTTAACTTGTGTTTTTTCCACTCAATAATCATAGAAATAAATAAAAGGTTCTTAAAATAAAACTTATTCAATTGGTTGTTATTTATGACGCATATACACATATTCACAAGATTTATTTAATTTTCAGCTCCCTTTTTCCTATTTTGCAAGAGGCAAGGGGGCTGATGAATTTTTTTATTTTGTTCGGCAATAGAATTATCAATCTTCAAACAAATTAAAAAAGAACAAAAATGTAATCAGTTTGAAGTTAATCAAAAAAAGTTTGAAAATTTCTTAATTTGCATTGAAATTAACGCTGAAATTTATTTGATTTCCTTTCTGAGAATCTTTACTTTTGCCACAAACCAAACAAATTTCCATATACTGAATTTATATAGGATCTGTATAGGCTTTTTTGTGCTTCTTGAAAAACTCCAAGCAGACGTCACTTGCAGTCAAAGTTTTATTGGTAAAAGTCGTAGAAGAAAGAGAAAAAGTATTTGCATAATTCAAAACGTACAAACAGCAATAACATTAAAATGGAAAAAGCACGAAATAAAATTATTAATCATACGCCATGTGTAGCAATAATTACATTAAAGTTAGTACTCCACACTCGACACATGTTGGGAAATCATAAAAAAATAAAACACACCAAGAAATTAATTTCAAAGAAATGCAAATTATATAAAGGAAATGTATAAATTTTATTTTCTTAAAAGAAATTTTATCTATAAAATAATTGCAGTCATAAATTGATGTTTGATATGATAATAGTTATATATATTTATATATATTAATGCATGTTTATAAATTGTTACAGTAAGTGACAGTCTGACTGTCTGTAGCATTTATTATGGTTGGCAAATAAAAATTAATATATCAATTTCAGTTGCAAATAACATATGCAAATTTACAATTGGAGGCACGCCGCCTGGTACCACTAGCCACAGCAGCAACAAAAAGCTACAAAAACAGTTAGCAGCTGGACTATCAATTTGTTAGATCAACAGTTGAAATGCAAAAGTAAACTATGTACATAAAGAGCCATAAACAGCTGATACAAATAACATATTCAGCTCAAGTCTGTACTAGTCTCAGATAACTCTCTTAGTTTCACTCTCTTAGCATCTAATATCTCTTAAGACAGTTGTGTTGCGTTAACTCTGTAAATACAACTAAATTATCAATTGAGCTATGAGAAATATTCTGATAGTTAAGGCAAACAAAATTGATTGCAAGCTGTGTTGCGGGGGTGTTTTGGCATGTTGATTCAATATACACGAACCGCGATCTGAGCTGCTATCTATTTTAAGTCGTTGATCAGCGCATTGGGTGCTATTATCAGCATCATTATCAAATCGCGACTTGTTGAAAGCAGACCTATCTTGCGTCGTATTTTAAAATAGCATCATGTATCCGCAGCTGGAAGTTGATCCGGTGTTGGAGGATAAGGTTACCATGGTACGACTACTGCCTGCCAGCAGTAATGTCAAAGGCGGCACAGCTTCTGCCAACACGGAGCAGCTGCCCAGTATGAAGAAACATCCCAGTAAATGGAAACGCGCTCTGTTACGTCATGTGCCAGTATTTGGTTGGCTGCCCACATACAATATGGAACGCAGCATTGATGACTTTATCAGTGGCATTACTCTAGGACTAACCATAATACCAGAGAGCATTGCCTGTGCTCTGCTGGCTGGCTTACCCGCACGCTATGGCCTGTGCTCGGCATTTATTGGGCCGTTAATCTATTTGATATTTGGATCCATTGATAAGGTCATCATTGGACCCACTAGCCTCGTGGCGCTGGTCAGTTTACAGTTCACTGTGGGACGTCCCATAGAGTTTGCCATTTTACTCACTTTTCTCAGTGGCATTGTGCAGATTATAATGGGCATACTACGTTTAGGTGAGTCACTGCTTATTGTACCATAATAATTAAATATAATAAAATAGTGCTTGTAAAATCTATAAACTAAGCTCGTATAAACCATAAACATTTCACTTATTTGCCTACAAATTGAAGTTAAGGCTACAAACGTGTATTCTGTAGTGAACGGTACATCCAGTTACATGAAGAGCTACAGAAGTGAAAGTTTAATTTAATTTATAAAATATTGTTTCTACTTACTGATGCATTAATGCACTGCAGTTAGGGTACAGTTCATATGGTATAAAATGTACCAAAGTGCCAAGTACCCAAGGTAACGTTACTGCCAGTTAAATAGATAAATCCATTAAAGAGTGTAAATTGTTTTAGGTTTTTTCACACTTTACCTATTTCTATGACTGTACCCATTCGCACTAGATGTACCATTTACCGGTAGAAATTAATGTCCCCATTTAGTGCGTTCTATTGTCAGTGTCAATTGACTTAAGTGCGACATATGTCAAGTCGCTTGTTGTCATGCTATGCGGGTGTCTCTCATAATTCCCTAGATTTAGTATAGTTTCTTGATCTCTTCTTATATATCTTATATATATCTGGTTTATACGAGTATTTTATAACAGCCTAACTAGCCCTGAACTTGAATGTACAGTGTTGATTAGATGCACGAACGCGACGCAAACTATTTAAATTATACCCGAGTTCAACCGATTTAAGGCAGTTGAATCAACTAATTGAAAGCATACGCAGTCTATTAAGAGGCATACAAAGTAATTGAGAGACGCTTAGATTATGTCTTATAGGGTTATTTAATTAGCAACTATATAACACTATAAGCAAACAACAATAATAACAACAAACAAACAACAAGAACAAGGCAACAAAGTATGAATAGCACAGTTTTAATTATAATCAAATTGTTAATGGATAATTACAATGTTAATAAATAAAGAATAATGAATAATGAATAGCCCTGAATGAACGAGTTTATCAAATTAGCAGCACATTTAGGTAAACAAATATTTTATATATATATATATATATATATATACTATTTAAGTTCCTGTTAAGTAAATAAAAAATCCTGATCTAGTTCAATAATTTACACCTTTTCGATTATCTTATGAATAATTCATATTGATTCAAAACTCAATTTATGACAGGCTTTATCTTTGAGTTCATATCGATGCCAGTGATCAAGGCATTCTCATCAGCTACTGCCATACTGGTCATTGAATCTCAGATTAAGGTGCTGCTGGGAATCAAGTACTTAGTTCCAGGTCTAATTAGCTCGGTGAGAGAGCTGAGTTCCCGCATTCATGACGCTCATATGGGAGATTTGGTCATGGGCTCATGTGCCATAATATTTCTGTTTCTACTGGGGGTAAGTATGCAGCTTATACAGACAGGTCAAAAGGTTAATTTAGTATTTTCTATTACTACTTTTAGTTGCTGGAAGGCGTGGCCAGAAATAAGAAACGTGGCAAGGTGCTACGCATCTGTTGCAGATACCTTTCCACATCCAGGAATACGCTTATAGTATTCATCGCTGCAATTGTTTCCTACATTTGGCTGTGCTACAGAGAGAAGTTACCCTATGCTCTTGGCACAAATGCACCCTCCACTTTACCAAACTTTACCATACCCAGCTTGACCATTGAAACGACCCAACGCACCTATACCTTTTGGGAGATCCTGCGAGAACTTAATGTGGGAATAATAGTGATACCAATTGTGGGTATACTTACCAATATATCCATTGGAAAGTTAAGTAAGTATATAGTAATCTAACGAGTAGCTTTGCATTACTTTTTATACGTACAATTACAGCTCCTAAGGGCTTAGTTGACACTAATCATGAGCTGCTCACTGTGGGCTTATGCAACATGTTTGGCTCCTGTGTACAGGCCATGCCCTCCTCAGGCGCCTTCACACGTTATGCCATAAGTACAGCCTGTGGCCTAAAGACACCTATGGCC
The DNA here is from genome assembly GCA_037044455.1 of Zygothrica quintamaculata. Classification (NCBI taxonomy): domain Eukaryota; kingdom Metazoa; phylum Arthropoda; class Insecta; order Diptera; family Drosophilidae; genus Zygothrica; species Zygothrica quintamaculata. Next base: position 169,886 of record JBAMBS010001301.1, read on the forward strand.
AACTTATATCTAGGTAGCGAACGCCTTAAATACCTTTTAAAGGATTAACTAATTTAATGTTCCATTCACAGGCATCATAGTACTGCTGGCTCTTAGTTATTTGAGTCCCTATTTCTATTACATACCGGAATCAACGCTGGCGGCCATTTTGATCTGTTCGATCTTTACGCTGTTGGACTTTAAGCTGCCAATGCGTCTGTGGCATGAATCAAAACGAGACTTTGGCATTTGGCTTATGTGCTTCTGTATATGTGTGCTCTTTGGCGTGGAGGTGGGTCTCTTTGTGAGCATCATTGTGACTGCCTTGCATTTGTTGTTCCTTTGGGCACGTCCAGAGATACAGGTGAAGATACAGAAACTTGATGATATGCAGTACATATCTGTAGTACCTGGCAATGGCATATACTTTCCGGCCATCAATCATCTGAGAGGGCTAGTACTCAAAGCCATAACACAGGCAGATTTTAAGATAACCGTCGTGATTGATGGCCATAAGATTACTGGCCTTGATTATACAGCAGGTCAAGGTATTTCAAAGCTCTCCGAAGATTTGTGTCGTTCCACGGATGCGGCTAGCTCCACCCTCTTGGTGCTGTATAGATTTCCCGCGCACCTGCAACATCTCATCGATCTAACGGATAATTTGGTATTCTGCGAGAATGAGGCCAAGGTTAAGGAATTTCTAACACAGGAATGCCTACGCAATGGATATATTAATCTTAAGGATCATATACGCGCCTCCATAGATCTAGGCTATAAGGTGGATATCGAATAGTACCCTCTTAGTCTTAGCATTTAGTTTCCATTATTTATTTAATGCTTTCGTTGTTGCTCCCATTTGCATCTCAAATATATCTAACATAAATTACTGAAATATTGTCTCGCCCGAAAAAACCCGGAAAAACCGAAATAGCAATGAAAAACTGGAGCAAATTCGCTGATGACAGCAATTTATAAAAGCCACACTGACCTCTGCCATTCATTTGCACCCAGCCACATACAAAGCTTAGTGGGTGGCTTAGCAGTAAGTGTATGGGTGAGTAGGGGGGTGTATGAGTGGGTGGCTGGGTGGAGACCTGTGTGCCACTGGCGGCGCCGTCAATGATTGCCAAGCTAATGGATTTCTGTTTACTTTTTCACTTAGAACGCCGAACGCTGAACGCTGCACAGCGGCGAAAAGGAAAAGAAAAAAAAAAAATGTGAAAAATCGTGCAAAGAAATTAGATAAAATAAAAGCGAATGCGAAAAGCAAACTTAACGCCTCGGTTTCGCCCACCTACAATTCCCTTTTATTTTTTTTTATAAAAAGAAAAGAAAAACTAAGAAAAACTGCGAGAAATTAAACTAAAATCCTAGCGTAAAGTGGATCAAACTAAGAAAGACGCAGCAAAAACAAGCAGAACATCAGTAGAACAAGAGAATGAAGTTAGATGAAATACAGAGAAAGAGATAGATGAATGAGAGGGGAAAAAATGTGTAGAATGGGCAAATGTAAAATGTAATTGAAGCAAGTTAACAACGCACTTTAAATACTCTTAATAAAATTATATTTGTTTGTGCTTAAATTGTTAAAGAAAATGAATTAAAATAATATATTATATGAAGTCATATTAAGTCATAATTATCCTTTAAGGAAACCTTTTAAATTATAAGTTAAGTATTTATAATTATATATATGTGCATATACTTATATATACTTAGAGTATATGGCTGTAAATAGAATGAAAAGAAGTGCAAAACAAGTTAATTACGTAAGGTTAAGCGTTGCCACTATGCCAGCCAACCAGTGTCAGGACATTCAGTGGCCATGGCATAAGGATAAGGGCAAAGACGCAGCACTCAATTCTGTTGTAAAGCATCTAAGTAGATTTCAGGCACTTGAGGCGTTGCAAATGAAAGTCGGCGCCTTGCTTGGGCTCAGCTTTAGATTTCTGCTAACATTTTTACAATGTTGATTGCATTGGCAAACGAATTAAGCTGATTTAATGAAATTTAAAACGCTGTCCAAAGTTGGCCAACAGCAACGTGGAAAAGCCCAAGCCAAAGCCATACCCCAAAGCCAAAGCCAATGCAACCACAGGCTGTTGGTACATACAGAATTGCAGGTGGTGTTGGCCATGCAAATGTTGAGTTGTTGCTGGTCAGGATATGCCCACGGTATCCTGTTAATTATTTTCATGGACTTTATTTGCAAAGCCTTTCAGCTGACTTGTCTTCAGTACTTTTCTCAGTACTTTGTACCCTTTGCCTGGTTACTTAACATTTTCTGCATTGTTGAGCTAATGAGCTAAAAGGGAATTTTACAATTCCAATTTAAAAGGAAAAATGGATAATGATCAATACGCATACTATTAAGTGCTTGGGTAATTATAATATGTTATTATCTTAGTGTAATTAGTATAAAATAATTGGCTTGGCACTAACAAAAGACAGTTAATAGGTAAAGTAAGTATAAATACAACAACTTACACTTCAACAGATGAAGTAAATTCTATACTAAGTAGAGACTCATTCAAATATAGTTTACTGCAGTTGTTTGTCTTTTTCTCCAGAGTGAAATCTATATTACCAACAACTATTACCGCAAATAATAACTTATTTATAGAGCAAACCAAATTGGTTGACAAAATTTGTGTATCAATGTGTTTAAAAACCAGAAAACCAGCAAAATATCATTCAAAATGCGGTGCGCGCAATCAAAATGACAAAAATTACCATAAAAATGGAAAACGAACAAATGCATTGCATACTTTTAAGCGCTGCATTGCTCACGGTTGCCGCCATCGAACACAGCCGAAAACAAGGCAAACCGCATTTGCCTGTTTGTGTCAAATATGCAATAATTTTTCATATTTTATAATGCCTACGGCAATATCACATTTCGATACCCTAGAAATCTAACAAGTAGTGTTTCATTGGGTTAACGAAAATTCTGTGCCCAAAGGAATTGCCTTACAGAATTTCATCATTTTATCTTTTCTATGTTACTTAAAAGTAACTTATTCATTATTAAGAAATATATACTATATTGGACTTTAGTAGTTTCACTTTACAGGGTGTCTTTTGCACACAATTGTGTCTGATTTGATTTGCTTCTTGTTTCTCTTTTATTTTTTGCTTTTCTGTTCTTGTTGTTGCTGTTGTTGAGGCAAACCTAATAATATTTATTTTCACATGCGGTTAGAAACGTAAAAACCATTTGGTTTCATTGCCTGCTTTTCTGACTGCCGCAACTCTTCATATCAGCCAGCACTCTTCCCCCCCCCCCACACCACCAGTCGACTCCATACCGCAGAGCCATGTACATTTTGTACGGCCTAACAAATTAAATTTTCATATGAATTACTGTGCTGGTCACGTAGCAAGTGGGCAATGGACATGGACATGGAGACGGTGATGCTGACGACCACGACGACGACGACGATGGACAAGAGGCATGTACATGTACATGTCCTGTCCATTGATACGTATTATGTGACTCTAGAACAGGAGTGGGAGAGTGGTAGAGTAAGGGAAGAGAGTAAAGTGACTGGGTATACATTACGCCCTCATGCCTTCCAATACCCTGGCGATCCACTGGCAACTTAATTGCGTTGCCTTTAAATGCGACAAAACGGCAAAAGACATAATTAATAGGCGCCGGGTTGGAGTTGGAATTGGTGGTTCAGGAGAGGAGTGGGGGTAGGTGGGTTAAAGTTTGGTTTACTCATTTATCGATTTCTTGTTTTGCTGTTGTCCTGCGGCAAAGCTTTCAGTAGTCGTTTTTCGGCGTGCAGCCAAGCCAATTGGCCTCTGGTCATAAAGCGTTTTAATATGCGTTCCAAAATACTCGCAAAGGAACCAACAAAAAAGGGGGCGTGGTAAATCGAGTAGGATGATGCAATTGGGACGTCTGTTTGTTGCTTGTTTAAATTGTTTAAAATGTCAATTTGATTGCGCTTAATTAAATGCCCAAAAATCCTTAAGGACAACAAGCATTAGACAGCAGCAAAGACCGCTTGTGAAAGAGGGGAGATTGAAAAGTTTCATAATAAGCGCAATGAAAATAATTAACAATTTGTTCAAAATAACAAGAAAGTATAAGTACAAAGTAAATGATGTCAATGAGCCACACACAACAGATGCCAAACACGCGAAACTATGAGGGTACAGGACCAAAAGGAAAGCGACATTTCCTTCAAGTTAAATGCCAGACAAAGATACTATAAGGATGCTATAAGGGTTGGGTAAGGAACTGATGCTTTTGCTGTTGCTGTTGCTGCTGATGCTGGTACTAATGCCAACAACTGACATAAAGATGTCACGTTTCCAATGTCCTTCTCAGTCTGTTGGTTTCTTTGTATTTTCAAAAGGGTTTGGGCCAAGCGTTGCTCAAAACTTTCAAATCTCCTTAAAGGGTAAAATCCTGGCATGGAAAGTTAAGTTACCTAAATAGCTTGTTTTACTTCTAAAGATAAGCTATGCTATGTTTATTATAACCATTGTTATCCTTGAGCTGTGTTCAATATAAATTATAAATCAATTTCTTGTTAGACAACAAACAATTGAGTTCTTGGGTTGTATATTGGTATATATCTATATCAGGTGGTAAAATTTGTTTATTTATAATAATTACTTAAATAATTTGTAAGTGTATAAAAGTTGTGTTTTGTTCATTTAAATAGTGTATCCTTGAGAATAGCATTACACATTGACAAGGACACTTCAAATATATCAAAATATTTGCTCATATTTAACTCAAGTGGAGCTCGCTCTATGGTTCTACTTTGTTCACGCTTTCCCCACAGTTTTCTTATACTTTCTCCATTGTTAGCTGTAAATTAATTATATATAAATATATTTATAATTTTCATAAAGGATTTTTGAGATCCTTAACAGTTGTAGTAACAAACATATTCATATTTCTATTAATAATAACTTTATTTCTGACTTTCACTTTGCATGTTAAGAGAATTTGTGGTCAAATCATGTGGCTTTTAAACTTATAAGTAATTAAGCTGTAGTGGGGTGTACTCGACTATGAGTACCCTTTTGCCCACATACAGACCTCACAAGTAAGCAAGGGGAAAACACATATTTTTGGTACTTTTGCAACTTTGCTTGCGTATAACTCTGGTAAATATGAATTGTTTTCTAAAGAATATACTTCTCGATTTTGTACTAATCCAATAGCTCCTTATTTAGCTTTATTCAAAAAGAAAAGGGGACTAAAAAACATTCTTGATTCTTCATTAAACTAAAACTTGCGCAAATTATAATTTTAATTAATTGCTATAATTCTTCAAGTTTATTTTTGATGCAACTACTTTAGTTGGCAGTTGATTGTTAAGGCAAATAAATTGCAGCTGAGATTGATTGACTTCCATATATCCTACAAGTAGTTAGCTTTACTTTTATTTCATTCGTTTAGCAATTGGCTATATCATAAATATTCTAAGTAAAAACACTTGACCAACTTGTGTTTGATTTTACCCCCATCAGAGTCAAGTTGTTTTGTACCACACACACACATACACATATACACACTTCAATTGGTCTAAAAGCCGGCTACTAGTAAATGGCAACATCTGGCACATTACTCGCATTATGAGTGAGGCTTATGAATTGTGAGTACTTGCGAGTACTTCATGTAATTATGAATGCAGCAGCTTGAAATGATTGCACTTGACTTGACTTAACTTTTGCCATTGCTGTTCCCTTTGCCTTTGCCTTTGCCTTTGCCTTTGCCACAACTTTAAGTAACTACCAAAAATGTTGGCATTGTTCTATCTTTAAGATACTTCATCTAAAGCTTGTGGGAACGCCAGCACTTTGAATGCGGCTTATGAGATTTAATGGTTGCACACACGGACAGCAGCTGGCTAGTGGTATTGCTTTATGGTTGCATGTGGCACCTTTTGTGCCGGCTGTTGCCTCATATTCACCGAAAAAGGAGGCAATGAAAACACACAAAGAATACGCACAAAATGCGTGTCCAATAAAGTTTTAGCCAAACTTTATATACTCTCACAAAGGAAACTACGAAAATTTCAATCAATATGTAACATCATTTTTTATATACTATACTAAACTAAGGTAATTTCCTCGTGGAAAGTGTATTCAATATTCTATGCAACATGCATTATTTTTCTCTCTTTTTATTTATCTCAATTTTTCTCTTGGCCAAAAGTTAAACGCACATCAAAGCCAACTAATTTGGCTGTAAAAATAACATTAAATCACATTCATTTCTTTAAGGCTAATCATAAAAAAGAAGCCGAAAGTGAAAGCGAAAGCGAGAGGGGAGATATACAGAAAAGTAAAAGTAAATGTGCCAGCAAAATTGTATTGAACATTCACATGAAGACTTTAAGTAACAAAGCATAAGAGGGGCAGAGGAAGATGAGTGTGGTATGCCAAGGTAGTTGGATGCTACCTTAGATGGTAAGGACTTACTATATAACAGACAACCCCATACGACTTGGTCTTTAAGCTTATGTTGCACTTGACTGATTTTTATGCTTTGATGCTCAATGATTTTATTATTAAAAGCAACTGTCGTCTGGGGTTGGGTTGCTGCTGTTGCTTATTTCCAGGGGGAATGTCTGACACACACACCCACATACACATCCACATACACACCCCCAACATGCAACAGACACTAGGCATGCAAAGTGGACGACTTTCACTTACCCTATAAGTCTTTTACTATATATACTTCTCATGCTAGCTATGCTTATACCCCATAAGCTGTTCCTAATGCCTGCAGGATATATAAGAAAGGGATACAAAAAACTGCTGCATACTTTTTTGGGTGGTTTACTTTGTAGACGTTACTGCAAAATTGCTGTTGGCTGCTGCGGCTGGCTGTGGCAATGCCACTTCACCTTTGCTTTGTGCTCCTGTATATGCTACACTTGGGAGTCGCTTAGCTGTCTAAATATGTCACTTGAATTTGACGACGGCCACTTGCGAAGAGCTATCCAAAAAAAAAAAAGGAAAATAGAGTAGAAAAAAAACACACACACACACATACGCAAAACTGTTGCCAACCTACCGTTTGTGCAAAAAACCACCACACACAAACACACACTGATTCACACACACATATATGCACATGTGTGTATATTGCCACCCTTCCTGGCCGTGTCTTGTTTTCTTAAAATATTAGTTTCCTTTTGCGTTCGCTGTTTTTTCTGACTTCCAGCAACTGAGGGGGATGGGTTGGGTAAGGAGAGAGGGGGAAAATTGTTTTACTGCTTTTTATTGTCATCTTTGTTATTTGTTGTTGGATGCTCTACACTCACGTGTGTATATATAAATGTTCATTCTACCCCCTCTCCATCTCTCTCTCACTCTATCTCGCTCTCTATCAACTACGTCTGGTATTTGCTCTGACTCAGTTACAACTAGCAAAGTCGACGACGAAGAGCAAGTTGTCATGAATAATGAAAAAGCAACGTGAATACATTTCTTCTTCTACTGAGCTCATAGTGGCAGGAAACGTAGCATGGGGATTCAAGATTAGGGATTGCGGACTGAGGTCTGGGAGCTGGGTGCTGTTTGGAATAGGTATGTGACCAAGTTGCAAGTACTAGCGATGGAAAGAGTACACAACAGAAAAACTTTTTTAAGTTTTGTGTGAAATCCATTGAAATACTTTATACTATATTATATATAGTTTTTTGCAAACCTTTTCCATTTTGAGGTTTATGCAGTGAAAACTATTTTGTAAATATTTTTTGCAGTAAAAAAGTAACTAAACTCTTTACTAACTTAGCACTGATATATTTAGTTTATTTAGTATATTTAGTTTAAGGTCAAGAGAAAGTGGCAAGAAATTCGGACCATTTACTGAAAGTTGCAAAGAAATGTTAACTCTTTTCTATTTACATAGAATTTATTTTAAAATATTATTTAAAACTATATAATAGATATAAATTTATTTAATATTTCATATAAATTTCTTGCAGTGTATTGCTTTATACATTGACACTGCCAGCGAGTATTGTTTTACTTACATCGAACACACGACATCGATATTAACACAAGCATCCGACACTCAATTGCTAATTCAGTATGAGTAACAGTAAGAGTAACAGTTAGAATATTGGTAACAGTAACGGTAAAACTAAAAGTAACAGTCAGAGATGTATTGATGTTGCCTGTGTCTTCGATTGTGTTTGCTTTGTCCAGTCATTGTCACAGTCCACATGCCCAAGACAAAAGCAATGGCGAGGGTGGGGGTGGTATGGGAGGGGATTGTAACGGCATACCAAAGAATTCAAGTTTCCCTTATTTATCTTTCAATGCTTACAGGCGTGCTCATAGTTCGACATTTGATCCCCCCCCATATGTATATATATATATATATATATATATGTATGTAAGTGTGAGTGTGTGCGTGTGCGTGTGTGTCCATAGCCTTAAGCTACTACCAGTGACAGCACACACACGCCCCCGCACACATATTGATGATGTGCCCACTTTCAGTTGTTGTTGTTGTTGCTGTTGTTGCTGTTTTGTTGTTTGCATTTCAAATTCGTTGCGCAGTCGATGGGAAAATCGAAATCAACAAAGCAAATAAACATTTAATAAAGCGCAAAAGTGTCAATAGATTTTTGGTCATTCGCCTTAAGAGGGCAAAAAAAAAAAATATCAGCAGCAAAAAAAAAAAGAGAATAAATAAAAATAAATAACTGTATAGCTGGCATGCTAATTAAAAACGTAGCCCCTACACCCACCCAACCACACCCCGCATGAACTTTAAAGGAACTGACAGCCCCCAAATGACAGCTTCAGTGTCAAGTGAAATGCTGCCTTGTGGCAAGTGCGGGGGTAAACGTGGCATAAGCCGCTTCAATTTCTGGTAAATATTGAGCAAAATAACAACACGCTAAAAGAAAACAAAAAAAAACAAAAACTTGGCCAAAAAACCAAACTTCTCTAGGCGTTTGTTGTAGCTTGTTGGGCAGGCGAGCTTCAGTTTTGGCCATACCACAATGAGTCCCGGAAGTAGTCCAAAATACAACAAAAAATTATAAGGCATAACCAAAGCAAGATAAAAGTCGAATTGGCAATACACTTACCGCCACTTAAACCTACTCAAGCAATCTGCAATAAATTATATAGAAAATCTCTCCAAAGGTAAACCTAAAACGCTTAATAATCGGATCAAATTTGTATATAAGCTAGCAATATCTTAGGCTAATGTTGTAGTTAAATCGATAATAATAATATCATAATACCTTAGGTAAGAGTATTATAAAAAGAAAATCTGCTAAAGCAATACATATTTCAACAAAGACAATGGATCCACAATGTGCTCAGTCTCAGCTAAGGAGCTTCCGGAGCACAACGCAACTCCCTATGGCAACCAAGTTTTTGGGGTTTTGGGTATTGGATTCGGGTTTGGGCTTAGAGATGGGTATGGGGTTTGGGTTTTGTTTGGCTGTTTAAACCGCAATACAGATAAAGGCCAAATTACTTTTTGGCCAAGACTTTACCGAGATGCGAACCCACGAACCAAACAGAAGAGCCACAGACTAAAAACTAAACACAAAGTTGCCAGTGTCAGAGTTGGGGCTAAAAACGTTGGCAACTAGTGGGCCAATTGCTGCAGACGGGAAGAGACAGCAACAAGCCTGACAATGCATTGCCAAAATATAGTTTTAATGCGTGTTGAAAATGGGGTTAACACGAACCTTTAAAGCCCTTCAAAAGACACTACAAACCCAGTCATATAGCCTGGTTTATAGTGAACCTTGTTGACATTGGCTTAGAGCGTTGTAGTTAAAAGGGAACCTTAAGGGATTTGGCTATATAGTATATAAATAAATGTATTAATAGAGTACAATAAGAATAGATTGGTAAAGGGTAAAGGGACAAAATCCAAATAGTTAATTCAATAGAAAATTGTATACTAAAGCATGGAAAACATGGGAAAACTATATGTAGTTTCCTCGTCACTTCTCATTGAGCTGTGTAATTTTCCCAATAGCCATACAATATTTGTGTGTGTCTGTGTGTGTCTACAACATTGCTGGCCATATCCATAACAATTGTAATATCTGGCAAGCCTGGCCACAAGACTATCACAAAACTGTTGGTTACCGGTTGCCAGTTGTCTTTAGCCACACCTATAAAATGCCGCAATGTTGCAAAACGAAAATCTAAAACTGAGGCCCAATGTTGTGCGAGAATGAGAATGTAAATGTGTGTGTGAATGAGGCTCATCTGATTGCAAATAGCGCTACATGCAGTCAACAACAAAGCAACAGCCAAAGAAAGGAAGAGGGGGAAGGAGCAACAAGAGCCACGGAAATGACAACCATGACCAGAGCTTCTGCCAGGACAATGTAGAGCGCAAAAACGACAAACTTTGGTTGTGCCACACACAATTGTATGGCAGCAGCAGCCAGTGGCAGAGTTAGTGGCATGGAACAGAGGTGAATGCAGTTGCTGTTGTTGCTGTTGTAAAGCTGCAACCACAAAAATAAGTGTTTACAGCATTGATTACAAGCGTGGGCGTGGCATTTGCAGAGAGATTGCAACTGTTGCCATTGCTGTTGATTAGAGCCCAGAAGGATTTTTGCATTTTCTTAGAGCCAAAGCCAATAGATTTAACACAGTGTGACCAGAGTCAGGCAGCGTATCAGTAGTGCCAAGGGAAATACACTGACAAGGCTAAAGTCGCTAGTCAAGCAATGAGCAGGGGGGGGGGGGGAGAGAAAGGGAAGTAGCAAAGGGTGTTGCTTCAGGGTGTTACATTGGTTTAGGTGTCCACTCAACAGCGAAACCCTTTTCTGCCACTTCCGCGCGATTGTTTACAAGTTTACAACCCAACAATGAAGCTAACACACAGCATGCACAGTGGGACAAATGAAGAGAATTTCAGTTTAAATATATTTGCCGTAAACTTAATGCAAAATTTACATTTACAACTCAGTCTAGTCTCGTGCCTTTTGCTATATAATATTTATTATTTTCATATTAAATAAAGTAAAATAAATTGTTTTTGAGCCACTGTACCATGCCTAACGTTGCCAGTTGCGACAAAAGTTTATACACAAAGCATTTGAACTGCATTTCATTATGGGGAAACCTGCAAGGCTGAACCAAAGCAAATGCAAATGGCTTTGGCGCCATATTGAAAACTCTGTGGCAGCACACACACCCGCACACCTACTGAAACACTTAGAGTAACACACAGCCAGCACACCCAGTGACACCCGATACAACCGCAGTGTCAGTCTTTTGTGGCATGTGGCATGGTGTAGCTGTAGCTGAAGCATTGGGGAGCGTGCGCTCCAAGCGAAGCGTATAAGTGGTCCTTATCGTGGTTGGAATTGGAGTTTTGGTGTGCTACTTGCTAACTGGGGGAAACTCAAAACTGAGTGCTGGCTATAGCAGGATGCGGGAGGTGGAGAGGGAGCTGAAAATGGAGTGTATCTGGTATAGACCCTATATAACTGTATATGTATATATGTTGCACAAGTACTTGCACAAGTATATATTGTATTGGCAAATATTCTACTGACAATAGGAATTTTTATTGAATTTATGCAAAAATTGCAAATTTCATTTGCCATACAGTTGTGCATTTTGTTGTTGTTGTCGCTCTTGTGGTTGTTGTTGGTTGATTTCTTTTCTTTTTATATTACTTTTTATTATTTTTTTTAAAAATTGTTTTTGCATTTTGTTGTTTATGAGAAGTTGAGAGCGAATATTGGCAGATTGTTTGTGACTGAAACTACAATACAAAATGAATGAAATTTAAGCTCAAAGTTTTTAGTCAGTAGTAAATAAATATAAATAAATATATGTATATATATATATTCATATATAGATATAGATATATATAATGAGAACCATACGCAACACAATATAGTTTATATATTAATTTCTATTGCATTCCTTTTAGTAAAGTATAAAATATTATATCATAAATCGAAATTCTTAGCCAAAAACCAATTTATATTAAAATGCATTTGTTTTGTTTAAAATTCCGATCGCATTTTCTCCAGAAACTGATCAATATATTCCGAACCAGATCTATTGAAACGGCGTGCATTATCCACACAATACTGGAAACCAGCGTCATCGTTCATACGCTTCATTGCACCGGCTTTATATAGCCAGGCGCGTAGGCATTTGGGATCGATGTGATTAAGCACATAATCAAGATCCAATATGCCGCGTTTGAACTCACGTTTTCTACAAAATACAATTAACAGCTGTGTATTACAGTTGTGTATAACATTTGTGTATAACAGTCGTGTATAACAGTTGTGTATAACAGTTGTGTATAACAGTTTTTTTATACCAGTCGTGTATAGCAGTTACTCATTGTAGTTGTGTATAACAGTTATGTATAACAGTTGTGTATAACAGTTGTGTATAACAGTTGTGTATAACAGTTGTGTATAACAGTTGTGTATAATAACTACATACTTGATGTTGCATAGAGCTCGATTCACATAAAGCACTGGCGAATCGTTGATATAGTTAATGCCCTTCGAATAGAACTCAATGGCTTTATCATAACTTGTTCTACGATACTCAACATTACCAAGTCTATATGATTATGGTTGAAAAAATTATATAACAGCTATATATACTTATATACTTGTATAGTAGTTACCTGCGAAAATTTGTAGCAATGTGTATACGTTCCAGACGTGCCTCTTTACGTTGCTCTTGGGTCACATCGATCTGACGCATGATGGTCATTTGATTCATATTTGTGGAAAAGTTCAACGTTCTCTTGGAGGCGTTTCTACTTCTTTTGTGTGTACTACTATGCCTATTCATAACCATAAAACTGGTATCCGTAACGCCAGCACTGTAGTCCACCTCTTCTTTAGTTTCTTTGGTACCTCTAGATTGAGTAGTAAGAACATTAGTCATATATATAGTATATTGATATATATATGTATGTATGTAGCATAGCACTTACTCCATTTTGTTTGATTTGCCCATATCAGCCAGGAACCTAAGGATATCATCTACCTTTGAAGGCAACTGTAAAAAATCCTCCTCAAATTCGCTATGTCTTAACGAATTCATATTTAATATTTATATATATATATTTTACTTTTTTATTCTATTTATATATTTAATATTATCTGATTAGTGTTATATAGTGTCATTGATTTATATTTTTAAACTGAATTATATATCAGTTTTTAGTATTTCGAAAAGTCAACTTTCATTATAGGTATATAACTTCTTGGCCAACTTAGCTAATCAAGCGTAGAGTAATAATAATCATTTTGTGCATCTGCTAAATGCGGTTGCAGTTAACGTGCCTGAGGTTGCAGCATTCCGCACCCCCCACTGACACTATCACTATGATAGTTGGCTTCTGCTTTAACCCAGTCAAGTCGGTGGCATGCAGCAAATTAGCTTTGCTGCAAATTTCCGTCGAGCAGCTGGCTCGTTAGCCAGCATGTGGTTTTTAGGATTAACTCAATTAAAATTTTGTGGCATTAAAATTGTCTTGCAAAAAGAAGCATTAGAGTTAAAGAGGGAAACACAAGAGGGAGAGGAGAGGAGAGGCATAGCAACTGTAAAAACCACATGTATTCTTAGAACTCCCCTTTAACTCCTTTCTATCTTTTCTCTCTCTCTCTCTCTCTCTTACTCTCACGCTCTCTTAGAGCATTTGTATAGGGCTTACACATATTTATTTGTGCTGAAATTATTTAATTGAGTTTGTTTGAAAATTTCTTTTAAATTAAGAAAGTTTTTTGCACGTGACTCTTTTGTGGACAACTGGCGAAAAAAACATGCTCTCCCTATTTCTCGCTCTTCTCTCTTCGTCTACTGCTGTTGCTTACACGGCACGACATAGCACGTGCTGCAGTTGATAAACTTATTTTTCTGTATACCTAATATATATATATATATATATATGTATATAGATATACTGTCACAGCAGTAGACAATCAAAAGAACAATAATCATAAAAATCACGCATACGCCAAGGGGGAAGGTGGAGAAGAAAACTTATTTTGACAACTAATAACAAAAGCCGATTGTGGAAATGCTTGGCAGACAAACAATTGACAATATTTACAAAAAAAAGTGAAAAAAAGAAAAGTACACGAAAAACCATAACAAATTTTTTTAATTTAAATTTGCTCAGATTGAAATGAGTTCAAATTATTAACTGCAATTCCCGAGTTTAACTATGCTCTAGGCTAAAGAGTTAAGGCAAATAAGCAGAGCTGCTACATAAGATATATATATATATATACATATATATATATATATCAGCTGATTTCCTATATTTTATATAGTTAGCAGCTCATAGCTTAACCCTTTGACTCTAGCCAAAATCAAAATTTATTTAAAACTTTTGATAGCAGCAAACTGCTAACTATTTCAGCCATTATCCTTATCCTTTATCTTTGTATTATATATTATTATATAGTTTTGTTTCTCTTCGCATTCCTTGCCATATTGATGTGTATTATTTTCAATTTTCATAGAATGTCGCTCACGTTCCGTAGAATTTGCTCATTAATATTTGTTAGCAGTCGCCTGCAAGAAGCTGTTGGTTTTTTTTTTTTTATCTTTTTGGCATTCTCAGCTTGACACACTGGCTGTGGTCATTGGCACAGAAACCCAGTGTGTTGTGGCATGCAACATGTCGGTTATATAGCGGGCAACGGGTCAAAATGTGCGAATACTGCAAAAGCGTGGCATACTTACGGGCACTGACGCCGCTGACGCCATCACGGCGACATTGATGACTGCGTTGACAAGTTGCCCTGCCAGCAGCTCCGGTAGTAGCAGTTACGGCAACGAACTGAACGACGTGCGGCAGTCTCCAGAGAAATGTGTCAAGCGTGGCAACTTGAGCTGCATAAGCAAACAGCTTATGCGTTGCTGAAGACAGTATTGGTGGCATGAAGAATATTTGGTGCACAAGTGTGTGAGGTTAGGTTAGGTGTTTTACAACTATTTTCTATCTTAATGTAAGGTTAGCCATTGTTGCCAGCTTTAAACTTTTTCTATTTTTTTTTTCTCTGCCTTAGCACTCTTTTCAAGATTCTTTTTGTTGCAACATTCTTTTCTTTCAACAGCCCTTGTCAAAGTTTAGCAAAAGTTCAAGTTAAAGTTAAAGCGCTGACCGCCGCGGGGTCTGCGTTGACTTTGTAACTCGTCTTTTCACCTTGTCGGCCAAAGTAATACGAATTTAAGCACGATTTTTATATAGGATGAAGATTGTATACTCTAATCGTATTATAAGACAAAAGTATATATCAATATATATATGTTTATATAGATAACTGTAGCTAATAATAGCAACTAATTTACTTTACACTTATTATAAAGTACTTAAAGAGTGCAGAGAGTTGCCCCACTGAAGTATACTTAGAGCAGCTTTATCAAGATTTAAGCTTGATCAGCGTCTGTTGTGCTATTTGAAAAAAGTGTTAAGCTCCTTGACAAAAAACAGAGTGAGAAAAAAATGAGGAAAAAAAAGTATTGCTCCCTGGCAGAAGTTGAGCAAAAGGGCAAGCCGGCTGTTGCCTATGACTGAAAAGACAAGCAAAAGATTATACCTGGCCCAGCCGCTGGGCATGCTTTGTACTGATATACAGAAGGCAGCTGATACTGATGAAGATGAAGATGGAGTTGCTGAATGGGGAACAAGGGAATGTACGGCATAGCTCGTTTGCACAGGAGGAGAGGGAGAGGAGGAGGAGTGGGAAGCATGCAGAAATAAATTGCATAAACGTTGGCGCATGTAACAACAAAAAAAATCAAAAGTAAACATGTTTAAAATGTTGTTATTCACACACACACACACACACACCTACACACACACATTCATATACACATACACAGAAACATACTAACATAGAAAACATCGCGCCTGCCGCAGCTGAGATTTTTCTTCTTCTATAGCAGGTTGAGCCACCATTTTTCCGGCTCTTTGTGCCCCATTCCTGTGCCTTTTGTAGATTGTGTGCAACATTGTTTGTTGGCCTCTTTGTGTTTTTGGCCGCTTTTCTTTTTGCGCATTCTCTTCCCTTTTTTTTTATCCTGTCACCTTTTCCTTTGGCGTGTTTTATTTACCTTGTTAACCTTTTCATGTTGACAAACTGTGTATATACTTCTTACTCTGTCTGTATGTATATATATGTATGTGTGTGCTTGTTGAGCGCACAAAATGGCGATATGAATGAAGGGAAATCTGTTGAAATTTGTTTCAACCCAAAGGCATTTGTTCCGCTGACTTACTGCAAAATGTTGCAAGGAGCAACCCAAAGCCCTAGTTTTAAAGGGAAACCCATTGTTCGATAGACTCCATACAGCGAGTATACCAAAAGGAGCTCTTATTTTGTTATTAGTGCTATTTGCTGCAGATTTTCATATTTCAAATCGACAGTTCTAAAGTGACAAGTATATAAACATGTTGCTCATGTACTTTCCAAGATATTTCTATATATAGAAAATTGTTATTGTTTTTTAATAAGCACAAAAAAAAAGTATTTTATGGCTTCAAAGTTTAACTAAAGGCAGCAAAAGGAAACCAGAAAGAAAAAAAATAAAATAAGAAATCAGTTGTTGAGTAAATTCGACTACTAGAACCCCTTTGCCAACATACAGTCACATACACACAAATACACACACATATACACAGTTCTACACGCACTATGAGCTGCTGCGCCCACAACTAAACTCGAAACGTTGATGCGATGCACTAAACCAAAGTGGCCTGTTGTTTATGTGCAACCATAAAGACGTATAAAAGTAGAAAGAAAAAGAAAAATAAGATAAAAATGTGACAGGAAAAGCAAGAATTAGTTGATAATAAAAAAAATGGCAACGTGCCGCTTGTAATTCCAAATTAGTTATACCAAATATATGTTTAATTCATATTTATCGTCCCGTTTAATGTTAAGGTTACTTTGGTTTACCTTCAAATAGTTTTGGAGTATTGCATATTTCTCTATCATTTGGAGGAATAGCTTTACTTCTCTTATTTTTTTATCATTAAAAGTGTATAGACTTCCTTCCTTCCTTTGATTAATTCCTGGAACATCCATAATGAAAGAAATTGTATACAAACAGTTATAAATAAGAAAAAATAAAAGTTTCAACTTTAATTGAAACGATAATAATAATTATAGGTACACCTTAATGGTTAGTCGAAGCAGAATTATTCGAATCAAAGAACACAAAGAGGTCTTCAAGGACCTCGAATTTCTTAAAAGAAATAATAAAAAAAGATAATAAATAAATAAATAAAAATATTGGTAAAATAAAACCCATTGAATTGGTTGGTATTTATGGCGCATAATCACAATATTTATTTAATTTTCAATCGTCTCTTCTATTTTAAATGTCAATGCGCCAAATAAAAACATATAATAAAGCAAGTAAGACATCTGTAGTCGAGTGTACCCGAGTATACACACAAAAAAGAAAAGTTTTCTAACCAAGCAAAAATCAAATTACTTTTTTGGCCTTACAATAAAATTGAGCCAAAAAATATATATTAATATGAAAATTTCTCAATTTAATATGCATTTTATGAAATTTTCTTAAAAGAACCTTTATGAAGACAACAACAACAATAACAACAATATACGTTTAGAAATTCATTTAAAATTCATAATAAATTCAGCAACAACACAACAGTAAATTGACTCAAGAACAGCATTTGGAACTGGCAGCAGCAAGAGTAGCATATTGGCACGCATATTGCGTATACGCCATGTGTTGTATGAGTATGAGTTTCATACTCAAGAAAAAATTATATACATATATAAAATTTAAAATTAAAAAATAAGATCAAAAGGATTCATTTGTATGTGTGTGCTTGTGTGTGTAACAGCTTTTATTACATTTGTATAGAACCACAGAAAATGAAGCAAAGATTTCGTGAGAGAGAAGTATTCTCATAGAAGGAAGCAATTTTTAATATGCCGCCAACGAATTTACATTTCATCATATTTGCATGCTGACTGAGTGTAGAGTGTAGTGCTTTGTGTGGCGTACAAATAGGATAGCAAGGACATGCGACATATTAACATGCAAGGCATATTAAGAATAACTGCAGCCTGGTTCCAGGCACAAAAACCAATAATGCGCATATTAAGCTTGATGATGATGATGATGATGATAATGATGATGGCGTTCACAATGATATCTTTTGCTTTATCCTTTGCCTAAAAAACATTGTCCTGCTGTTTTGACTGTTGCAGTTTTACCTCGCACACACACAGAGACACACACACACACACACTCATAGAAATGCAAACAATCGAAAAATTCGTGTTATCCTGTCCATTGTTTCTTTCGAATTGACCGCACTGCAAATGCTTTTCATCCATTTGCAATGCTGCAGCAATCGCTATGTGCTGCATGTTGATGGCAAAACAAAAGCATAAACTGACTGCATGGGCTCACTGACTGTTGTTGAACTTTCAACACCCTCTCCCTTTACCGCTGCACCCTTTCAAGAGATATGAGAAGGTACTTCCTCTAAGCCAAAACGTGCAGAGTCTCTAGCAATCAACTTTAATAACATCACAGAATGTCAATAAATCTACAAAATGGTTGGCCTCGTCCTTGTTGTTGTTGTTGTTGTTGTTATTGCATTTGTGGCTCTCCCTGTGGCTTTGGCATTGCTGGGCATCCTTTTTGCTGATGATAATGATGATTATAGTTGCTGCTGCTGCTGCTGCTGCTGCTGCTGTTGTTTCTGCTGCTCTTACTCTAGCTTTGGTGCATGTCCAGCAAGAGTATCATTAACAAAAGGAACTGCGTGCTGCTGCCTCTACTTCAGCTTCTCCCCCTTCTCCATGCTACTAGCTTGCTTTCGACCTGTACGTTGCTTGCTACAATCGGATGTTAGCAACTTGAGCTGCTTAGTTGCAATCCTGGGTCATGATCCTATATCCTCAGCACAGTTGCTTTTGATATTTTCCTTTAGCTTTGTGTGCGTCAACTGCAATTGATGGGAATAAAAATAAAAAGTTCACACGCTCGAATTATATAACGGGATTATAAAAAAGTTTTCTCTCCAATGTTTTAATACTTCAAAACCATTTTCAACAGCACAAAAGACACGCCCAAAAAAAAAAATATATAAAAAAAAACACCGAAAATAAATTTACTTTTTATGTCTGCAACAAAAATATAAATTTAATTCTCAAGTTTTATGAAAGTCTTAAAAAATAAAACTTTAAGCAATGAAATAAACTTTAAACAATTTTCTTTATATAACAGCAGATGTCAGTTGCTATTTTAATTAAGTTTATTACGTAATCAACAGCAGGTGTTTATTATGTAATTAAAACTAGCTTGATATTAATTAAAATATAAAACTTAAGCTTCAAAAACAAAGACTTTGATATAGAAAACTATTTGCTAATATTTTAATATAAAAATTGTAATAAATGCTTATACTATTAATGAAATATATAAATAATAAATAAATAATTAATAAAGTTAAATTTAAATTGTATTTAATTTAAGTAGAAAATATGTTAATCTTATTTCAACTAATTTCAATTTAATTAGTTAAAGTATTAAACACTTTTGTCTCATTTTGCGAAATTTACGAGATGCCAAACAAATATTTGTGCAATTCCAAAGCGCAACAAAAGGCAGCTGGAATTTGCCAAGATTTTTCCCCTCACCCCCTTGCCATAGGGTACAGGTGTGTGCAATTTATCATTTGTGAATGCATGCAGAATGTCCTTTTGCTCGAAGGCGAACAATTTGTTGATTAACGTGCCTATTTTCCATATATTTTTCTGATCTGAGGGAGCAGCAAGTATAGGCAAATTTACAGTAGACCCCCACAAATCTCAACAAATAGGTTTTTTATTTTTTAAATAAATGTAAAATAAATAATATGTCTGTGTATGTTTATGGAATGTGCTATACAGTGCTGGCTAAAATAAAACAATAATAAAAATAAAATATTTATAAATTTTATATAAAATATTTATAAATAGAGCTACATATAATATAAATAAAATTATTGAAATAATTCAAAAAAATATTATTAGTCCCCATCAATAAATTTTCATAGTTCTAATTGAATGTAATAAAAAACCAAAAAGTGAATTCAATTTGATTAAAAAAATAAATAAAAAATATATAAGAGGCAGTCAGTTATCAGTTCTCTTTATTATGCTTAAGCAGTATAAATAACATATATATAATATATATATATATTTATGTATATTTCACAGACATAAAACTGAATTGTCTATAAAAAATAATGAACACACTTTGCTCTTAATTTAAGACTGAAAAAAATAGCTGAAATAAATATGGAGAAAAAAAATAGCTGAGTTGGCAACACTGGCAGCAGTGCAGCAGCAGCGCCGCAGCAGTGATAATAAATTTATTGCAATGGCACTAAATATTTTATTATTGCTAAATATGCAACAACGCTCCAATGGGGCTGCCCCGAAACAATCGCATATAACGACTGAATGCGCAGTGCGTGAATTGATGGCTGGACAGTAGCATGGCTAGGTGTGTGTGTATATATGTGTGTGTGTGGTATGAGTATTTGTTGTTTTAAGGGTTGAGGTGTGTACTGGCTGTACCTGTGGTGTGTGTGTGTGTGTGTGTGTGCTTGCTGACAATGCGTATAAATTATGAATGCGATATGCACTCAGTCGCACACTCATTCCAAGATAAACACATTTCCATGCAGCGAGATTGTTGCATAGATAGTATGGTATGTGGCATTTTATAAGCAGCAGTGAGGCAGCATGCTATCAATATTCTCCTTTGTATATATATATATCGGCAACACATTAAATAACGCTTTAATGCTTTTTAAGAGGGATTACAGTTCTGTGTTTTTTTCTTTTGTTGCAATTTTTATAGCAAAAAATTTTTGTTTTTTTTTCTATTAATTATGGTCAAAATATATCGAATATAATATCCCTATTCAAAGTTTTGTTTCCGTATTTATCATTGTTGTTGGTTTTACCTATAGAATGAATACAATTTATCAATTTATAAGCTTCTTTCATAGCCACATATTGAGATACCAAATTTATGGTCTACCCGCTTGGATCGTAGCTGCTGCTTAAATTTTTTCAAGATTTTTATTATGGGTTGTAGTCAACTAGTATAGCATTACTTTTTCGAATAAGAAAGCTTATTATTTATAGGGTATTCAAAATGTTTCTATAACTCTAATCTAAAAAGTAAATACAATTTTTAAAGGGTATTTTCAAGTCGAATAAAGAAAATAATATTGTTTGCGTTATAAAATCTGTGTGTTAATCTAATTTTCATAAATTTGTAGCATTAAATGATAGCAGTTCCTCCTACGCAAAACAACTAGCTATAAGAGGCCAGTGAATGCATTTTCCAAAAATTGCATGCAATTTGGAAAACGATTGTCGTTGATATAGGGATACCCTACACACTTCCAAGCGGGTAGAACAGTTACCTAAAAGCAATTCCTTATTTAAATAGTCAAAAGTAAGAAAAAAAAAAAATTCACACTTAAGTTGTGATTATTATAATTGCCTTCAAGTTTCTTTTGAGTAATAAAAGTAAGTGCAGGGTAACTAATAGTCGAGTAGTTTTTTTGCTTGTTGTTTCTTTTTTTTTTGGGTGTTTCTGTATTGTTCAAGTACATGCAGACAAACGATTAAAATTTTAAAATTTACACGCAATTGTGCAAATGGCAAAGAGTTGGATAAATAGGGAGATTTATGGGCGGTGGAATGGGTTTGCTGTTGGCGTGGTCGTCGGAGCAGTTGACCAAACGGAAGCTTCGTTTATGATTTGGAACTAATTGCAGCGCATTGCACAGCAGTAAATATAGCATAAAAACAGCAGGGCGTGGCAAGAGCTGGGATTATGCTATATGCTATATGCTATATGCTATATGAGGGAGTATGGGGTTGGCGGGGCACTGCACGGAAACAGTTCGGGTAATTACAATTGCATTGCGGTTCAGGGGCAAAGCAAACGCTAAATCACTCAACGGGGGTGGCCACAAGGGATGCATGGGTGCGTTGCTTAGCTTTGGCTTGGCTTTTGAATAATGCAACTGCAGTGCAGCCGCCTCAAGCGTTGGCAATCAGCAGTATGGGCAACTGAAATTGTTGCAACAGCGTGTACCTGCTGCAAGTTTTGGCCAAGTAGGCAGCACATAATTCCAGGCTCAACCGTAGGTTGTTGACCAAATGCATAAATCAAAATGCACAAATAACCTGGCGGCAATGCCATCCATCGATGGAGAGAGACAAATGCAAAACTCAAATGGCTTCAGCTGAGACACCTCCCAGCGCAATTGCAGACGCTGCCCCCTCCAAGCTTACCCCCCTCCCACAGTAAGAAACAAAACCCTCGTATATGCCACACATTTGCCAATGTTAATGCCATTATGGAAATTCTGTTGACTTACACAAATGAGCAAATGCCGAAAATGTTGTTTAATGCCACGACATATGCAATTCTGTATAAATATTTACGCGAAGTAGGCACTAATTTATAGGCTATAGACGTACCAAAAGGGGGGTGGTTAAATATGTACCAAAGGCTTAATTTATCTCTTAAATAAATCTTTAACTATTAATAGGATTTCTGAGTATTTTTATATAAAATTAAATTATTTTTTAAAATGTTTAAAATTCAAATAAAAATGCAATATTTAAGAAAACTTCTTAATGAAGTATTCAATTTACAATTTACTTTATTTATATAATAATACAATAACTTACTTCTTTATATTGCTTCTACAATAAACAGTTAAATTATACCTACAATAATTTTGTTAAATGTAAAATGCTGCCGACCGACCAAATATTCTATTTTGGGCTGAATTCCATTATTAATTTATTTCTTATTTAATGCACAAATATTAGTTAAATTCAATAGTTAAATATATTTATCTTGCAAATGTTTAAAATATTTGAAATTAAATAGATAAATTTGTTAGAACATACATAGATTAGCTAAAATTGGTTGGTTTTAAATTCAAATTATATGAATTCAATAAAATTTTATCAGCTTTTATTATTGTTACATTATTTATAATAATCTATAATATATAGCAAAAAAAAATAATACTATTCCTGCCTAGACTTTGACTAAGCTACAAAAATAAATACTAACAATGAAATATACAAAATTATGCTAAAAAGCCATATAAATGCATAAAAACTAATGAACTAAAACACGATTTAAACCGACTATCATATATACTATTAATATTATAATATAAATAAAAAATATATAAAATTAATAATATTTTATATATAGTTACTTAAAATAATTTCAACACCCCAAACTTAACCTTTTATTTATATCCGTAGAAGTTCACTTTTAGTACTTTTTAGTCATATTTCAGACAAATAAAATGAAATAAAAACTTAAATTTTTATTTTATATAATTAAACAAAGTTTTAAAAATATGTATTACAATATTAAATAAATTATAGATCATAGTAAAATTATTATTTCAAATATTTTATTAAGCATTAAGTTTAACCTGCTGCCTGATGTACTTCATTAACTGTAGTATACCCTTGGTTCACGATTCAATGGCTAAGGCTTAAATATATATATATATATAGAAAAAATCATTATCTGCAAAGCATTAACAATAAATAATTTAATGCATAAATTGGAATTCCTATTAATTTATGCATAGCAACAAAAGCAACAACAACAGCAACAACAATAATAAAATAACTTCATATGTCTGTATAATTAATAAGGCTCGGTGCAGTTTTTCGACTCATTTCATGTTCAAAATCGCATAAAACAATCATCAAATTATATAATTAAATCAGATTAAAATTTTTTGCCTGTTCGCACTTATGGCTATTACATTTATAACTTGGCTAACTCTTTGACTCAATATGGGAATGGATATAAAATCAAATCAAATTAACAAATTGTGCACTCAATCAAAGCGAACTCGTTTACAACACAAAAAAAAATTTTAAATGATTTATTCCAAAATTGCAAATTGAAAATTAAAACAATAAAACAAGTATTAAAGCTGTAGTCGGGTTTACCCGACTACGAGAACCTCTTTTCCTACATAAAGTAACATAAACACAAATACACACACATACACACAATTATACACACACTT
Organism: Zygothrica quintamaculata; assembly: GCA_037044455.1. Lineage (NCBI taxonomy): Eukaryota > Metazoa > Arthropoda > Insecta > Diptera > Drosophilidae > Zygothrica > Zygothrica quintamaculata. The sequence goes on from JBAMBS010001301.1 coordinate 193,980, forward strand.
TAAGCTGTTGCACGCGTCTTTTAACATATTTCCATTAGCTTCCTACTTCATTTTTCCAAAGGCAATAGGGCTAACAATAATATTCTACATCAAAATTCTAAATTCACAGTTACTTTGGTGTTTTGTTAAAATATAAAAAAAAGTACCAATAATTAAATACATTTGAAAATAAAACTCTCCCTCTCTCTCTCTCTCTCTCAGCGGTTTGAACCCAACCTCAAACACAAACTCGAAACGTTAACGCAATGCACTAAGCCAAAGTGGCAAATTCTTTTTGCGTAACCATAAAGACGTGTAAAAGTAGAAATAAATTTAAAGATAAATTAAAAATGTAACATGAAAAGCAAGGATTAGTTGATAATAAAAAAAATGGCAACGTGCCGCTTGTAATTCCCAATTAGTTATACCAAATATATGTTTAATTCATATTTATCGTCCCGTTTAATGTTAAGGTTACTTTGGTTTACCTTCAAATAGTTTTGGAGTATTGCATATTTCTCTATCATTTGGAGGAATAGCTTTACTTCTCTTATTTTTTTAACATTAAAAGTGTATAGACTTCCTTCCTTCCTTCCTTTGATTAATTCTCCTGGAAAATCCATAATGAAAGAAATTGTATACAAACAGTTATAAATAATAGAAAATAAAAATTTTAATTTTAATTGTATTTGTAGAATAAAAGTTGAAAATTGGTTTAAAAATCAAAATAATTTAAAAAGCTAAAAAAAGTACTTTGGTTCCAAGGAACACACCAATAAATACATAAATGAAATGGATGAATAATTATTCATATTTACTATTCATATATATTTATAATGATTATACACATATATCACATATATACACAGTTGTATACGGACTTTCAGCCCAAAAAAATTGACTAAAAATATTTCGATTTAAAAGGGAATATTGAAACATTTTTAGAACAAAAACTTTATTAATTATATTGCAGCGCATATTGAGTTAATGAACTCAATGTAGTTGAATATCCTGCGGGTCATATATAGCAAAAATTTTAAGTATCCAAATAGCAGCAAAGGATTAAAAGAAATTTGTTTTGCTGTTGTTTTAATGGATTCTCTCTCTCGCTCTCTCTCGCTCTCTCTCTCTTCTTTCTTCTCTTTTTCTCTTTCAGATGCAGTTTGATGCGGATACATTTTACTTGATTTTTTTGGTTTTATTTAACCAGACGCTAAATCCAGACACAGACAGCCACAGACAGGCCATTCGCATAGACAAATAAACAAATCTCGTCAAATGCTTGAAATATATATACACACATACACACACACAGCTACAAATACATTATTTGGCGGATAGTCGGGTAAATGTGTTTGCGTTTGTCACTTGTGGCGCGCCGCGTATGTGTGTGTGTGTGTGTGTGTGTGTGGCGTATGTGTATATGTATGCGTATGGCTTTGACAGTGGCTCGGGCTTAGCATGCGTCAACATTTTGGCAACAGTCACCCACTCATCCAGTTGTTGCCACTCGATCCACGCAATTAATTTCTGTATCACAGCGACAACTGAAGTGCCCCCAGGTGGGGCACACACAGTCATACAGGCCGCAAGGGTTGACTCCAGACTCGAGCATTAAGAATGGAACCAAAACAAACAGCAAACTGCAAACATCAAAAGCTGCCGAGAAGCAGTTAAAAAAGAAGAATACAAAAAATTACATATATATATATATATATATATGTATATGGGCAGTCAGGCAATATCCGGTGGTCATTTGGGTTGGGATTTTTACCAACTAAGTAGCGGCATGTGGAGGCTACAGATGTCTGCTTTTTAAGCTGTCGTTCAAGCGGCTGCCACAAGTGGTAAGCACATTTGTTTATATGACAGTTACAGAAACATTTTGTAACCGCCGAAGCTACTAAATAACCCAAAAAGGTTTGCTTAAAACATGCCCCGAGCAAAAAAAGGTTCAAAACAGAAACATTTAGTTTACTTTAACGTTAGTAATAGCATATATACAACTTATTTTATACGTGTCTATAACTGCATTTAAACCTATTAAAAGGTGCAACAATGCAGGACATTAGGCTGATGCCAAAAGCACCTTACTTTTCAATGTTTTGCTTTTTATACCCTGTAAACATGGGAATATTACGACAAAATGTACTAAAAATAGCTGAGCAAATATTTATATTATAATTATAATATTTATCAAAAATGTATATAGTAAACTTAATGCGCATTAAGTAAAATCAATACTAAAAACTTTTAAAAAAAGAATTTTATATTTTTCCACGAAATTTTTCTATGTAAAAAACTATAAGGTATTTCCAAGTGGAATATTATTTTACATTAGGTTTTTCAAGGGCTTAAAGCTAAAGCTGCAGCACACGTCCAACTTGGTACAGACCACAAACAGGGCTAAAATCAGAGGCAAAGCAACAACAACAACGACAATAACAACAACATGAAGAACAACAAAAACAAATGCAGAACTGATGTTTTCACGCGTGAGATTTACGAGCGATGTGCATTTTGGGTAAAACGTAAACGCACTTGAGTTTCAATGTTTTTGAAAGAGTATATGTATATGTATGTGTGTGTGTGTGTGTATGTGTGAGAGTAGGTAGGTGTATTGTATGAGTGTGTTTATCTTGGCTGGCCGCGAACTGGCTGGCTGGCTGGCTGGCTCGCTAGCTGCCTGGTAGGCTTTCACCATAAGAGCAGAAACAAAAATGCGGGCAGCCGCTTCAAAAACTGGCAAATAAAACATCGAAATGCGCTTTGTGGCGTTGCACAGAGGGCAGAGGCAATGGAGATGAGGATGGAATTGGAGTTGGAGTTGGAGTTGTAGTTGATGGTGAGAGGATTGTGGTGAGCGATTTTATAGCGTTAACTTTAAAAGTATTTAAGCAACTGTTTGGCATACCATTGAAACATTTAATTTTCATTCGGTTAAAGGAAAACAATGTCGGTTTTAGCCAAAGAAGTTTGTGGTAAAGCAAAAGAACTAACCAACTCACGGCATTGGGTAACATTAAAAACTTCCGTTTCCGGACACAGGCAGACAGACAAAAAGACAGGCAAACAGACAAACAGACAAAAGAAATGCAACGGAAATGCCACAAAGTTCAAACAACCAACACAGGAAAACCACCAAAGCAAACACTAACAACATTAAGCACAACTACTGCTAAAAGTTGCAGCAACAACATCACTTGCAACTTGCAACATACTCTTATGTGCAATATTGCACACACCACTCTGCACTCTCATTACCGAAAATTGCAATAAATTTTTAGTGTAGAAAATTATTTGAAGTGCCCGCCAAACACACATAAAAACGTCCATTGAGAAATTTACGAGAATGCATTGGAGAAGAAGATGAAAAAGAAAAAGAAGAAGACGACCAAGTAAAAGACTCAAACAGTTACCGTTAGGCAAACCGTCGAAGTGATTGGAAAACCCAAACCAAAGCAATACGAAAAGCAACGTTTTAATTGCTTTTCAGCTCACAATTTTCCATCCCCCACCCATATATATACAGACAGGGTGCAACTTGGCTTCTATTCGTATAATGATGAATGAGTTATGGCTTAAACTTGGTAAAATTGAATTTATGCTATTGTCTAAGTTTTGGCCGAAAGGTAAACCTTATAGATAACATCAATTTGCTATACTTTAAGCCAACTCTTTAAGTGCTTAAAGTTGACCAAAAGCTGCACTATTTGTAACCTATATTAATAATATGTATATGATAATGAGTGAAGTGGTCAACATTATCAGTTGCCAATTGCCAATTGCCATATGTTGCATGCTACATACGAATGTGCATGTAAATGTGATACAGAATTCAATTGAACCTTTCATATTTTCTACAGTTAAATAAATTATGACTATACAACGACTTTTAAAAAGTTAATTGAACTGCTCAACGCCACTATACAATGAACCACAACAACAACACACACATACACCCACCCAATCGCACACACACACACACACACCTACACACATCGTCAGCTGCCTGCATGCAATAAGCACACTCATTGCAACTCTTTGTGCTCGACTCATGGTGCAGCACTTTTGCGTTGATTTATTAATGATGCTTATTATTATTGCTTAATTGCGAATGTGTGCAATACACACACACACACACACACACATATATATATGTATACTGTGGGTGTTGAAACGTTGTGACATTGAAGCAGAGTTTAAAGCAATTCCGAACTGCAACTCAATTCAATTTAAAACAAACGCAAAAATAATCCTTTAATTTTAGCCACAAGTTTTCGTATAAATGAAAATCAGAAATTTTCAGTATATGAACTTTTTTGGGATTTCGCAGGATTTGTTCTTGGTTGCATTTTAATTATTATGGAATTTTCATTTTAATTCGATTATGTCACAAAAATACATTCCCAGTTTGCTATGTGTCCTTTTTTTATTAAATATTTCATGAGTTGTACTAATAGATATCCTGTAGGATAAAGGGTATAAAAACCTAAAAATCCATTAAACAATAATTTATATTTGAACTTATTAATATATATATTTTTGGGCGCTGCTGACAGGTTGCTATATAAAATAGGGTTGACTAAGTTTTTTCTTTCTTTAAATTATGCATACCCTATGCAATTTAATATATTCTCTGTACTATTGTAAAAAAAAGAAAGGGTATACAATTGATACAATAATCGTATGGAATTAAATAAAATTGAAAATTTAAACAATTTCAGGTGAATAAAAAATTCAAAAAAAAAAAACTCCAAAAAAATGTATTTAATTTTTACATATTTATATTGAAATTATTGTCTTAAATGCTTAACTTAATATTTGCAATATATTTAATTAGTTGCATAATCAATCGTTTAACAATTATGAAGTATGAGATGAAATAGTTTAAGTTCAATGAATAAACTAATTAAATCTTGTTAAAGCATGCAATTTATAATTATCGATTAACTTCTACAAAATGTTGCATCAATCATAAAATGACATCCAGGCAACCCTTGCAATAAATGTCAAATTGATTTAAAAATTTCTAGCAAATTTTTGGTAGATTTCTTGCGTTTCCTTGCAAAAAGTGCAAATTGTAATCTAATTTTAATTAATTTAACATTAAATAATATTTCCGCAATATTAACAATTAAAATATGGCAAGTTCAAGTTCTGCCTCAGATTCACCGAGCGGGTCCACAGCTGCAACACTTGCAACCAACTTTGCAGAGATTATAAAAGAATCGAACGGGCTAGATGAGACTGTTAACTATTTGTATGAATCAATACTCGATGATACAGTAGCCGGCATCTTTATAGAAACACATCATTTGCATAAAACCAACAATTTTGCAGCACTTGAGGGTGTCGAGGATGACAATGCAGAACCTACTGAAACTTGTGACTTGCCAAAAATGGATATATTTGGTATACCAACTAGAAAAAAAGCAATGAACTGTACCTGCCCAAACTGTGATAGGAAAGTGGGCGCGGCCAGATTTGCCGCTCACCTGCAGCAATGTATGGGTATGGGCCGCAACGCGTCTCGTGCTGCAAGTCGAAGATCGGCAACAAAAGCAAATGATAATGCTACTTCTAGTTTAAAGTCTAGTGGTAACGCATGTGCCAAATATGATAATGATGATGACGATGATAATAATGATGATGATGATGATGACTGGTCAGCTAATAAGCGTAAAAAGAAAACGACAAAGAATACTCGAAAAAATGCATCAAAAAAGAAATAATGGAAAAACTTTTTTACTTTTTTTTTTATTTTTATTATAACTACTTAATGTACATGATTATTAAATAATTATATAATAATGATAAAATTTATTAAAAAAATTTTTAAAATTTAATTTTTAGTTTTTTTTTCTTTTTTCTTCATATTTGTTAGCTGCTTAGCCAATCAGTAGGCTAGAAGCTATGCAGCTTTCAGATTTTAATTCTTCTGAAAATTTTTCTAGTTTTCTATTTGATCTATCATAAGGTTTTTCCATCCAGAGCAAGGCGGAATAATTAAATGTTTTTGTAATAAAATTATTCATTAATTTTTAACAGCCTCCGGTTAATGTGTTTGCATTAAAGCGTTAACAAAAGAGGCTTTAATATGAATACCAGCATTTCATTTGAATGACAATCAGTTCTTAGCCAGTTTACAGGGCAGAATAAAGGCATTTTTTGATTCGTGTCTGGCGTTAATCAACGTACTCATACCTACAGGACGATTGTCCCCCATACAGATCATGGAGCACATGGAGCACATGGAGCACACTTTATGGCCATTGTTGGCGCATTGTCTTGCTTGATTATGCCCGACAGATTTTGATTCGGGGAGCCGTTTTTTATGCGCGAGCTTCTGACACGCAGACACATAAATTTCACAGACTCAACTCAATGCAGAGCCAAGGGGACTGCCGCAACGATTTACATTTCACACATCGAAAACAATGCATTGTTTCTCTATGAGTCTCTGTCTGTGTGTGTTTGTGTGTATAAGATACCCACCTATACTAAAATATACCTCACTTGACATAGTCTGTATGGAAACCCCTTTATACAACTCTCTCCTCTCCATACTTTATAACAATTTGTTATCGCAAGAATACATAGACGTAGACATAACTCAAATACTTGGCAAAGACTTAAAAATAATTAGTTATAATCCTTCAAAAATTTATGCATATTACGAAAAGAGTATAAAGATATAATATGCAAAGGTAGACACATTAATTTTACATGTAAAAATTAATTAAAATTGAGTTTTAATTGAATCGAAGTAAACCTCAAGCTTACCATATGAAATGAGCCAATTATTTGTCAGAAAAGGCTTAGACAGTTGCACATATTTATAAATTGCAGACTAGAATAAGATACAATATACATTTGTATATATGTTTTAAGAAGATACAAGTCAAATCGGTCATTAATTTATACAGTTTTTGACCTGAAACTACAGACATGGCCAAGTAGTTATTAAAGCAAACCAAATGAGCAGCAAAGAACAAGTTCAACGGCATATAAATTGAATGTCAGAAATGAAAGAGAAAATGTTGTGCACATATATGTGTTGTGTGTGTATGTATGCATGTGTGTTTATATATATGAGGGTGTGTGCGTTAACCAACCCCAATAATTTAAGCAGAATTTATGGCATTAAGCTAAAGATACACAGAGCTGGCTACAGCTGAAGGAGGCTCTACCAAAAATGGCCAATGATCCAGACAAAAACACCAGGCAAATGTTTTGCGTTGTGTATTTAGTTTTTTTTCTCTTTATTTTCTTTTTTTTTACTTTGGCTTTGTTTTGTCTGCTTCTAATCCTTACAGGACACTCAACCAATTCTACTCTGTAAGTAGAAAGAGTAACTGTATGCGTATGTCTGTGTGTCTGCGGCAACATTCATTTGGCATAAATCAAATGCCATGGAATATGTGTATGAGTGTGTGTGTGTGTGTATGTGTTTGTGTTTGTGTTTGTGTGCTTTTGGCCTTTGCTCGTTGCGTAGTGTTAATTAGTATTTAATCTATGAACCATAAATAAATCCCATTTGGCAAGGACACTCAATTTCCTTGCCGCCATGCTTTTGTTGCTCCTTAATAAATTGCCAATTGTATGTCATAGAAGTTAAGTCAACTAATTGCAGCATTTACTTTCCTTTTGAATGGGTGTAGATATGTATGTATGTGTATGTGTGTGAGTTTCCTTTTTTGCTTGCACAACTCGCTAAATTAAAAAGGAGTATAAGTTGACAAATCGCTTTCAGATTTACAAGAACTTTGCCAAACGAAGCATTAGTAGTAGTAGCGATAGAAACTCAAGAACTTATTTTATATACTTGCAGCTTGAGCGAACTAGTGAAACCACCACAACCACTAATAAAAAGAAGATATTTTATGCGTTAAGCTATGTTTTATACCTTAATTATTCCAAATTGTAAACTACAACACATCTTTTATTTGCCTCTACGTTTCATTACCATTTCCAATGTTTTTAAGCTGTAGCAAGTGTGAGATCGTGTTTATATGTGTTGTGCGTGTTTGTGTGTATTTTGTATACTTTGAGAGTTACGCAAAGTGCCAATAAAACATTTTAATTGATTGTTCGCTAAGCTGTTGCCAAACACTCCAGGAAAGCAGCCATTCCATTTGCTTTTAAGGCTGTAACCCCATTCAGGGCGAATATGTAAAAGTATTTGCGCGGCTGGCGCCATCTGTTGGCGGATGTCTGCCACTAAACTAATGCCTACATTTGCATTGCAAATTGCGCATTTTAAAGAGCGACAATTACAGTGACAACGCAAGCGGTCACACCACACTCTTTATTACAGCGCCCACCCACACACACACACACACACGCACACAATAACACCCAAACCATTCAAGAACAAACCACCCACCAACCCAAACACTTCCTTTGAAAGCAATTAGCGATTAGCATGCACAACTTTTAAGCATCAACTTTACCCTAACATCACATACTATACACATACTAACAAGTAAATACAAGAACATATATGTACATATTCAGTTTATGCACAACCATAACTATGCCTTTAAATACCCTGTGCATAAAGCAGTTCACGTCAAGCAGTGTATACTTATGTTTAATACTCAGTTCTAAGTACATAAACTTATCAATATTTATTATGAATATAAGAGGCATATTTCAGTAGAACATGCTAGCAAATAGATGAGTATGAATGTCACTAAAGAACTAGTTTAACTTATACTACAGGGTATCTATATCGTAGTACATTTTCAATTTAAATGTCCTTACTTGTTGACAACATCACATTAGTCTGATTCGTCACAGTTTCTTTTATTTGCAGTTGTTGTTGCATTTTTTTTCTCTTTTTTTTGTTTTATTGTTATTGTGAATGTTGTTGCTATTATCATTGTTGTTGTTGCTGTTGTTGTTGTTGCTACTGGCACCACACAATTTGCAATTTGCAATTGCTCATTGATTTCGTTCATCTGATTTTCTCGGGGAATTTAAAATGCATTCGCAATTTCCTGACTTGCTGTTTTAATTGTGTGCATTAAAATCAGCGCATTGATGCATTTTTAATTCAAATTAAAAATCACTCAATGCGAAAATCTGTGGCAACTGTATGACAGAGACAGACACACACACATACACAAACATACACACATAGATAGAGACAGAAGGTTATCAATGATTTCACATTGAAGCCAAAGAGATTTTTGCTTATAAAAATAAAATCAATTAAGTCTATCCAAAATAGAATTATGATAGCTAAATTAGCATTAATATGCTCATGATTTCTGCAAAGCAATTTAATCCAATTGAATCAAAATTAAAAAAAAATAATAATATAAAACTATTAAAGTTTGTTTTAACTATAAAGATATATTATTCTGACACTAAGAATTAATTTAAAAATTCAAGAAAAATAATTCCTCTATTAATTGTAATTGGATTTATATGACATTAAACTCAAGGCTTCATATTATGTATAATTATAAATAAAATACAAAATTTCAAATAATTTTAAACATAGTAAGCATTGAAGAGAAATTTTGCTACCTAATAATTTTTAGTACAGAGAGAAATCATTCCACACGTAAGCGCACACTTGAACACTACAAAAAAACGTTCCATAAAATAAAAAAAATTTAAAAAAAAAATTAAAAAATTTAAAAATTTAGAAAAAAAAAATAAAAAATCAAAAAAAATTAAAAATTTGTATTATGAACGCCGATTGTTTGTTTTCGTTAGAGGATTTTTTACAAGGACCAAACAAGGTTGTAGAAGTTATAGAGTTTTTAAAAGATATACAAGATGGTGACAAAAAACATGAGTAAGTCTCATTTAGCTTAAACTCTTAATAAATATTATTAAAACGATTTCCCCCCCCCCCCCCCCCATTTAGTAAAAAAAAAGATGCCCCAGAACCCGTGATTGATATTAGCGCTGGTGTAACAGACAATAACTTTTATATCTCAGGTCGTGGCAGATCTGGTCGTATGTCAAAAAGGGCTAGATCTAAGGCAAGGCTAACAGATGTCAATACAGAGCAGTTTACCTTTATGCGGCAAATAGACCGAACCCAAGAGCAACGAGCCGTAGCGAGATTGGAACGAGAAAGAGTTGCCACCAACTTTCGCAGGTTACTAAACTTACATATAGTTTATTTACTACTATTATATACTACTTATTTTTGGATAGATTGGGCAACACGGAATATCGTAGAGATCGCTTTGCGGCTGCAATAAATCTCTATAGTAAGGGTTTGGATTATATCAATGACACGCCAGTATTATACTTAAATCGCGCCTGTTGCAATTACAAGTATGTTTTGAAATGATCTAAAACTATATATATATTCATGTCTATACATATATATATATAGGTTACGCAACTATAGGGCCGCTATATTTGATTGTAATTACGTTATATACAAACTAGACGAAAAAAATGTACGCGCCTGGCTGTATCGCACTGCTTGCTACAAACGATTAGATGATGAGAAGTCTGCAGATATTGCATTTTCTCAAGCAAAACTGCTTGCTTGGAAGGAAAAGGAATATTTTGAAAACTTTGTGCAAAAAATGGGAACGAGTTAATAATGGAAACGCAGTTAATATTACACACTAAAAACAAACGAAAATCTAAAAATATTTAAAATAAAGAAAAACGCTATTGCTATTGCCACAAAAAAAAATTGCCGCTAATAAAAATTGTACTATATATACATATATATATTTTCAATATATTTGTAGTATTCTTAATTTATATAGTAAGAACTCAGTCTATTGTTAGCCATAGTAAAGATGCTCTTAGGCGGATGTGGAGTCTAGTCAACCCTTTTGGCTGTATAGAAAGAAACAGCATTGCCATCATCCTGGCAATCATTTAGGATTACCGGCCATCCATGACTGTCCTGGCAGTCTGGTTTTTCTTCTATTTTTTTCTCATTTCCGCCTCAATATGGCTTGCCGGCTTATCGATGCTATCGTGAGAGCTGCTTGACAGCCAGACAACACCTTTAGGACTTGAACAACTTACAGTTGATTAGCTCAGGACTTTCTTTCTCTAATTAACTGCAAGTAACTTCAACTCATAAAACTCCAAGGAGGAAACATTTAAGGAAAAACTGAGCAATTGATTTTTATGGTTAGCACAAAATGGCAAAAAGAAATAGAAAAAGAAAAAGAAAACGAAAAAAAAAAATAAATGAAACGCGTCTCAAAATTTAATTGAAAACCATTTAGGCCACTTCCGTTCGAAAAACGAAAGAAACGTGAGATTTGTTCAGCAGTGTAATAGTAGGAAAAGTACGAGTACGAGTCGAGTACGAGTATGAAATGCAGTCAACGCAAGCAGATAACTGAAATGGCGTTCAGGCCATTAGGACTTTTGGTCTAAACTGGCCCGCATACCAATTGGACAGGTTGAAAAATGTGCCTCCTAAATATGACTGCAGCTAATGCCCAAGCAATGCTGTCTCGACCCTTGGCTCATGGCTCTTAGCTCTTGCCACTTGGCTGTTGACTGTTGACTGTTGACTATTGGCTGTTGGATGTTGGCTGTTGGTACTTGGTACTTGGTCTAGATTTTCGACTTTGAGTTGCTCCTTAGACTCTTTCAGTCAATTTGATTTTTTAATTAAATTTATTACAGCAAACAGCATAAAATTTTATGTGGCTTAGTTCATTTCTGGGTCACGTTGCTAATGACTCTTGCCCAAGAGTCGCACTACTTGTTTGGTCAACGATGTGTTCTATGGAATTGCAAGCAGCTGTATCCTGGTACTATGCCTGCTGCTGGGTCCTTTACAGTCAGACACTAATCTGTTGCTAATGCTTTCTACTTCGTCTTTGCTTCAAAATAAAACTAAAAATGTTTTCTGCCATTCTGGTTGTTGGTTTTAGCTTGTTGTTTTTGTTGTCGTTGTTGTTGGTGCTGGTGCTAGTGTTGGTTTTTTTGAGTGCGGTTGTTTATTCAATTATTTGTTATGAAAATTGTATTTTTCATTTGGTTTACTTTGGTTTTATGCAATTTATGTGCACAACAGTGTTTGCAGCGTGCAACATGCTACATTGATTTGACTTTTAGGTTTAAATTTCATTTTATTTAAATATTAATTCATAAATTTATATTCAGCTTTAACAAAGATTAAGACCTTGTCTTTTCTATGAAAATACTTTCACGTCAAACTTCTATAATTATTTTGACAAAAATAAATAAATTCTAATATAAAATAAAAGTTATTGCATAGATTACTTTGTTTTAGCTATCAATAGTATACGATATCAATCGAATAATTGTTGGTTTATAAATTAAATTGTTGCTTTGCGTTGGATTTTCGCTTTTATAATTTCCATTTAATTTCTTTAATCAACATTTTGCTTAACGGTTAAAATAATTCAAAGCCACAAATTTAATTTCAACTTAACCACAAAAGCAGCTTGAATACTCGGCAATTTCGCAGTGTTATTTGGCGCTTTTAATAAATTTTCAATATATAAACAACACACCTGGTCCAAATGAGCGAAACAGAGAGAGAGAGAGACAGCGAAAGAGAGGGAGAGAGAGTCTGAGTTCGGGAAATAAAATGAAAATGTAATTTATTGGTAACAGAGCAGAGCAAAGCTCTGGACAGTGTTGGATACCTAAATGTTAATACCCTGGGTCATATCTGTTAAGCGGTGTAAAGAATATATATATATATATATATATATTGGATGGCCACGCGCCATTTACGAGTCACCCAATTTAGCACATTGCGTATACGCAGCGTGTGCGTGCCGTAAACATTTTTGGCTGCAGTTCTATAGCGCATGTAGCAATAAAAGTGTGTTTAATTGTAAAGCAAAAAATACAATATAAAAAATGTAATTTATATGCCATTGATGCTAAACAAGATGTTGCTAGATGTTTACTTTGGTGTAATACTTAAACTTGTAAAATATTTTTAATTGAAGTGCTGCTTAGGGCTACGGATCTAATGGCGAGTCGCAAGCAGCGCAAGTATTGGAAGAGCTTTTCATTGTTAGTTCAATCGCATGGAATAATTTATTAATTAACTACAATTCGAATGAATGAATGAACGATTACAGTAGCTGCCAGTGTCAGTGGCACACACACACACACACACACACACACACACACACTTGGAGTCAGTAGTCACAGTCACAGTCACAGCCACAGCTACAGCTAGAGCAGCTGCTGCCAAACAGGAGTTAGCTGCTACAAGGACCAACAACACGTAACAGGAAAATCAATTAAAAGCGCTTTATGTGCGCGACAGTCTTTGGTTGGTTGGTTGGTTGTTGTTGTTGTTGTTGTTGTTGGGACAAGTTTAGCGCCTTGCCAAGTGGAACTTTGTTAGTTTCTAATTAATTGTAACAGTTACACAGAGCTTTTGCAGCTGTGACAGCACCAGCAGTGAACTTAGCTGTAAACAAAAAAAAAAGTAACAGCAGCAGCAGCAGCAAGTAGAGTCCTTCTTTTTGTTTCTTCTCATCCTGCGTTATTTATGTCAATGCTCAACATTATTTATGTTGCATATTTGCCGCATTGTGCGACTATAAGCAGTAAATTAACCACAAATTCTCTTACCTCAAAAATCTCTTTACCAAAGTGAGAGCACAGCTGCCAATTACTTTATTGCGTTTATAGCAAATGTCATAATAAGTTTACAGTTCTGACAATTTTATGAAGCTCAACTAATTTTGATTTCTTTTATTGGGGAAGGGGAGACCCTATTGAAGGTGTTTTAATATATTACTTATTGAAAGCAGCAACAAGCAGTTCAAATATTTTGAGACTTATCTATATAGAAGTTAAATAGTGACTCCAAACTTTACTTATTATTATTAATTATGATATAGAACTTTACCAATTTATATATCTTTGGAAATCTTTAAAAATATATAAATTAATCAAAGAACTAATTAAGTAGATATAATCCTTCGCCTCACTAAGTTACACAACAAATTATTGCTTTGAACTTTCATTCAATTCATTCTACTTTCAATTGCATTATGGCCCTTTATGGCCATTTTTCAATAAAAAAATTGAAAAGCATACTTTTTGCCTGCCTGCACACACAAAACACACCTTAACACACACACACACACATATATAGATCATTCACACACCTATCTGTAATTACCGGAAAATTGGCGAGCTATTGGCAATAGGAGGCCATACGTTCTGATCCCTTATACAATGTATACTCTATATAGAAGCAAAGCTATACAAAATAAGCTTTGTACAGACACTCATACATGTACACTCACATGCAGACACACATACATACAAGTACATATGTGTAAGTATACATAAAAAATTGAACGAAATCCCATGTTCATTTCCGCTTTTGGTAGCCCTAAAGCAGCATTATGTGTAAGTTTTGTGTATGTGTGTGTGAGTGTGTGTGGATTTTGAACTGTTGTCAATGCTATCAATAGTTGAGTCTCTAGGCGCCAAGTAAGTCAAGTAAGCTGAACACATAAAAAGGCCAACGGAAACGGAAAAGGCTTAACAGCTGCGTTTAGATGGCTGAAAGAGCTGCCATGAGCATTGTGGCAGGAGTCCGAGTTGGAGTCCTAGTTCTGGGCACTCATAGCATAAGCGGCATAATCATGAAAATTGTCAGTACATAATGCCTCAAAGGCTGTCATCTGAAGCCCAAAAGGCGAAAATACAAAAAAAGAAGGGGAAGAAAAAAATGTGCGAGAGAGAGAGGGAGATAGAGAGAAAGGTTTTTATTCGCAACTTTACTTACTTTACACGCTTGACTCTGTGAGAGAAGCCTGTGGAAAATTTGTAGAGCGGAAAGTAATTTTCTTTTACTTTTTTATTTGCAACATTCCCTTTTTTTATGAGTCGATTTTCGCTTAGTGTCCCGCCCTAAAGAATCTTGATATAAAGCAAAAAAAAAGGAATACAGAAAGTAAAAAAAAAAGAAAGTCACAAAATAGAATAAAGAAAAAGTTCACATGAAGGCCGCACTTTTATTTTTTTGTTGTTATGGTTGTTGTTGTTGTTGTAGTTGTTGTTGTAGTTGTTGTTGCTATTGTTGTTTGTCTGTTGCTGTTGTTGCTGCTGGCGTTGGCAAAAATCAACTTTTGCACGTTTCGATTGTGTAAAGTTTTTATGGCTTTTTGATTTTTTCACTTATTGGCCTTGGTCCCCGATGATGGTCCAACCAAAACCATATACCAATACCAATAACAGATCTGATATAGAAGTGAGAGTTACTCACCCTTAAGGCACTTAAATAATTACAAAATAATGGATGGGCCGAATCAACTGGAAGCACTTTGCTATAGCTACTTGGCCAAAGCAATGAAAGATGCCATCAAATTGTGAATCTACAGTCAATTCACAATCGTTGACCTAAAGTAATGCAAATCGTGCCTAAGTGCCAACTGAATCAGAAGCAGAACTCTTTGCTTTCACTTCACAGCCATTTCACGTGAAGCCTCACTTATTCAGTCAAATGGTATGCAAATATTTGTGAAAAGCAAAAATCAGTACGAGTAAAAGTGCCTCAGGACGATTCGGTTTGTCAAACTGTATGTAACTTTGATTTGTCGTCCTTTTTGTAAATATTTAATGGAGCAGAAATAAGAGTCAAGAGTTTGAAGCATGTGTTAACTATACAGCATAAGTATACAAATAATATTTAAACATTTAACTCAAAGCATAATAAATGTAAAAGGAATTAACTTTATACGCTTTTAAATAAATTGATTTAATATATTACTAAAATATATTATCGATTCTTAAGTTAATATTATTAAATTCAATGTCAAATTAGTTACAATAAACAATTTGAATTTTCAAATAATTTGTTGTATTTTCTACAAAGAAATAGTTAATGAAAAGTAAATAGACATTAAGGATATGTTGAAAGGATATATATTAGAATCATTGAATGCACTCAAATATGTCAAATTAGCTGTTTGAAGTAGCTCTACTAGTTGCACTAGATAACTAGATAACCTTGCATAAGCTAAAGCAGTTGAACTGCTTTAAATGCAAGCAGTGCATTGTAGCCACTAGAGCTCAAATTCAGTTGCGTTTTAATTGAAAAAAAGGAAGCCACAGATAATTGAATTAATTGATATAATATATATATATTATTTAAAAAAAAAATATTCAACAATCCCCGCTATTGTGTGAAAGACAAGAAAAGAGAAAAAATTCTCTTTGTTATTTAAACGCTGCATAAAAAAATTTACATAAAACAGAAACAAAAGAGAAAAAAAAAGTTTTATTGATAACGAATTTTGCTAGAGTGAAAATTGTCAGTTCGCTTGCTACTTTTGCAGTAGTTCGACATAAATAAAATTGATCAATGCAAATGGGCGCAATAAAAATTTATACAAAAAAAAAAAAAGAAAACAAGGAAATAAATAAATAAATACAAAATATTTAAAATTTATTACGAGCTTCGCTTGTGTTGTTGCAACATTCATTTTTATTTTTTCCAACGCGTAATAAATAAAATTACATTATTTGCTGAATCCTATAAAACAAAATATATATGAAAAAAAATCAAAAAAAAAACCAATAAGTAATTTAAAAAACAAACACGATTGTGTAAGTGTATTCAGAAGTAAACAAAAAAATAAAAAAAAGATATGAAGTGTAAAAAATACACTTTGTGGATTGCAATGCGATTGAATTTGTTTCGCATTTCACACATTTTTTTTCACTAGTTTTTACTGTTGCTTTCATTTTGTGCATATGAGAAATGTTTTACAATTTTCACAAACCAGTACAGTAAATATTTTAAATGTTGCTTTTTCCTTTTTATTTGCCATATTATTTGAATATTACAATTTTCATTTATATTATACAGGATACTAACTTACATTGCCAACAGTAGCGAGATGTGTATCCTCAAATAATAATGGGTTGTTTATTAGACCCTACCTTATTAATTTCCATATATAATATACATAAAATTTGACTTTACTTCTATATGAAATCTGCTCATACTATTATCCTTTGCATAGTTTTGTGTACCTTTAGCTTTCATCCCTTACCATTTTCATACAAAGCTCTTTATCTGTATATCTCTATAGTCTCTGTATTGTGGTTTACAAATGTTTTGTGGTCGCTTCTCTTTGATTCAGCATTTGCGGCTTGCAATTTGAGCATTTTAGCATATTAAATTAAAGCAAATGGCAGCAAAATCGCAGCAAATGGCAAGTGAATTTCAATTGAAAGAAGAAAATCCCATTCGTTCTTTGGACTGGGAGTCAGCTGTTTGTTTGAGTGACAAGATTTAAGTGCGACATCTAAATAAGTAATGTACTTCACCTTCTACCCAACTACCACTTACCTCCCTCTCCCAACACACTATCCAAGAGGCACAAGCAGACTTCAAAAACAAAGAACAAGGCTAGAGTCCAAGCCGCGACTTAGCTTAAAAATAAACAACTTTCATGAACTTCACTGGAAATCGGCTTAAATGCTCACCAATGGCAATGTATTTGAGCTTATACCCTAACCAAAGAAAAGCATATTAATTTGCATTATAGGTTGGCTGCGAAATTTATTTGTATAATGTCAAAAATATAAATTTTTATATCTGCAATTATTAACTATTTATTATTTACTTATTATTATTATTATTTATTTACTAATTTCAATGGGATTTATTTTAACAACCTTTTATTTATTTCTATGCTTATTAAGAGGAAAAAAACAAGTTTAAATAATCGCATTGGACTCCAAATACGCTAGTCTATAGATGAGTATAAAATATTTCAATAGATTTGGCAAATATTTAGTATAAAGCTTTATACGATTTCTTACTCTAGCAGCAGCTGATACAATCAGCTGATATATATATATAATAATTAATCATAATGAATGGATATAAGAACTAAATATTAATGCTTATAGATCCATTTCATTTATGTATTTATTGGTATTGGTGTGTTCCTTATTTAAATTTTTTTGATTTTTAAACCACCAATTTTTAACCTTTTATTCTATTTTTGTTATTTATTTTTATTTTTTGGTTTTGTTGCTGTCTTAACAAGAATCAACCAATCACCAAATATAAAATGGAAAGATCTTTATTTAACTTGATCTAAGTGAATCAATAAACAAATAAAAGACATGAAAGATTCCACTTTTAGTGTTAAATAAAGAAGTAAAGCTATTCCTCCAATTTACGAGAAATATACAATACTCCAAAACTATGTGAAGGTAAACCAAAGTAACCTTAACAACAACGGGACAATATTGATGATTTCAACATAGATTTGGTATAACTAATTGGGAATTACAAGTCATAATTTTGTCTTACCCTTAAATTTTTTTTCTACTTTTATACGTGCTTATAGTTATACATAAAATAATTGTCAATTTGGGTTAGTCGTGTACGTTAAAGTGTCGGGTTTGTCCTTGGGCTTGAGTTCAAGTCACAGAGAGAGAGGGCGTTTTATTTTTAAATGTGTTTTATTATTTATATTTTTTTTTTAAATTTTAATAAAACAAATTAACCGTGAATCTAGAATTTGGATGTATAATATGATTATTACCCCCTTTGCCTTTTGGAAAAAGGAAGAAGGAAAAATGGTAATGTGCTAAAATGCGCTTGCAACAGATCACATTGTGTTTGAACTGTGTGTATGTATGTTTATTTGTGTGTATATGAGTGTATGTTGGCAAAGGGGTTGTCGTAGTCGGGTACACCCAACTACAGCTTTTAAATAACATAAGTTGATTCTTGGAAGCCGATTGACTTTCTAAAACATATGTGAAATATTATTATCATAGAACTGGTATGTGCTAGAAACACTTTACCTGAATGCATCTGTTTTAGCCAAGTTATAAACAGTAAGCTGAAAGTATTTAGCATATGGAAAGTCTATATAAATGGCAAATGCATTAACAAAATAATTCAGTGTTTACAATGGGACTTACCAGTCACCAATTGGTTCTACATTTGATACTAATCTTAATCATTATGGATGGAGTACCAATTGGTATATCGGATACATCCCCTGATGATTCATTTTGCTATATAGCTCCGTGTTACTCTATGAATTTACCTTGTCAATATAAAAGTGTAAGCTCAATTCAAATAATTTGTTTTTTAATTATTTATTTATTTTTAATATTTATTTATTATATAGAATTTAAAATCATGTTCAACGAATGCCAAAATTTTAAAAGAGAATATATTAAAAACTAATATATTGGAAATTATAAATAAATTTCGCAATAAAGTTGCAAGTGGTAAATATAATAGATATTTACCAAAAGCTGCACGTATGGTAAGAATGACCTGGAACAAGGAGTTGGCATATTTTGCCAAGCTTGATGTAAGCCGTTGTATGGTTGTACCAAGGCCAGCAATGTGCTCCTACAGCTTTGTGCGTATGTCCAGTTTGGTTGGGTTCTATGCCTATCCATTGGGTAATGCAACGACTGTAGTTGATATTACTAAGAGCATTGCCAATGATTGGATTAAGGAAGCTAATGCTATATCACGATCGGCCACAATACATTTACCTTCAACACTACTGCAAGAGTATGTATATAATAATTAATTAAATTTAATTTATTATTTTATATTATTTTATAGTAAGTATTATTCATCAACTTTACTCTTGGATGAAAAGAATTCAAAAATCGGTTGTGCCATATTATTCTATGCGAGTAAATTACATTCTTACTTTATACTCAGCTGTGTATTTAGTACCGATATCGAAGAGAATGAACGTCTATATGAATGGGGTGTTAGACCAGGTGCAAAATGTCAGAAACGTGATAAAAAATATGTTAATCTCTGTGCACTAGGTGAGAAATATGCAACTGAAGAAAGAGTAAAGGATTTTAATAGAATGGAAAGACGGTGGTAATTAGATTTATAATTAATATACTATATAATTATGTTAAGTGATATATGATTGAAGAGTATATGTAACTTTTATAAAGTAGAAAAAATGAGTTTAGTTATCGTTAACCAAAAGAAACTATTCAAGCATATCATTATCCTTATGGCCAGCTCTGTCACTGATCCTTTAAAAGCAGCTTGCAACTAAATCAGACCGTGGCTCGTGGCAAAACATTAAATATTTCATGATATACCGAATCAGCAATGAGACAAGTCTCGGCAAGGAATACGTAGAAAAAAAAATAAAATAAAAGGAAAAAGGAGAAAAAAAGAGAAGCACCGACAAGGCAAAGTGTATGGCTTATAAATAATGTAAAAAGTGTGAAATGCGCCTAATGGCGTGCCAAAGGACAAAAAGGATGACAGCTAGCTCAGGGTACAATCCCCAGGAAGGAGCCATTCGCTGACAGGCATTCGGTTGGCATTGCATGAAATTGCGCATAAAATGACAATTGGCAGCTGATGTTGGTCCTTTCATACAATTTTGATGGAATATACGTGTATATACAGACAGATATATATATATATATATAGTCTGAGCCCAAGATGGAGTGTTAAGTAATCGGTCTGAAAAAAAATACAACCAAAATTTTAAATAATTTAGCAGCTGCTGCTGTTTTTAATGCAATAGACAACACCTCAATTTTGCTGCTTTATTTAAATATGTAATTTTGAATAATTTTATTTTATTTTTTAAAACGAAAAGATAATGTCAGATATAAAAGATATATTACCATATATCTGACAGTTTGCATATAGTTTTAATCTAAATAACATTTCGTTTACTGTTTGATGTCAATAAAAAGATTTTTCATATACAAAAACATTAACAATTTTCCCATATACAAATAAACGCCCAAAATTTCTAAGGCCCGAAGCAAACAATTCAGTTCTAATATATATTTCCCACGCTGTTTATATAGTTGACATAGTTTTGTGGCATGTCCTGTAATTCTTGTCCTCCCTTTGATGGCTATAAGTTTCCATCATGTTTTCAGCTTTATGGCGGCTCCTGTAACAAAAAGAATCCAGGCAATGTGCAATCCCTACACAGTCTTGCACACAATGTAATGCCCAAATTCTATGATGGCGTCGAACTGGACTATTATTATCGATTGGCACCCAATAAATTTCTATCGGCCGCCTGGGTATTGAGTCATGTAAGGGCCGCAGGTTTTCGTTTCGGCGGACTCTATACATTTCGTATGGCTGATGATTTTATGGTAAGTTTTTCAAACTTATATAATATCTATGATTTTTAATATGATTTTTAGCTAACACCCACAATAGTGGGCGATATACATCCCACAACATTGGCTGCCAACCTGAACGTAGTCTATTTTCCCTTTAAACCGCTGCGCATGGAGGCTGTTCTACAAAAACCGGGAGAAGATAAACCAGTAGAAACGCAATATACCGTTGAGTGGACGCGACCCAGCGATACCTGGACAGCTAATTTCTATAATGTCCGCAGTGACAATGGACGTTGCACTCTGTCGGTAATGCGTTCCATTACCCAGCATTGGGCAATCGGTGGCGAACTACTGTTAGAGTGGAACGAGCCTAAGAAGCTAATGACTGACTTGGCATTAGCTGCACGGTAACGTTATCAAATTATATATATTTATCTATATATATTTATATATATCTATTACTAATTTAATTCGATTTAGCTACTCACACCACAATTACTCGTTTGCGGCAACTGCCTCTCGTCAGGGTCTCGATGTTAGCTATTGGCAACGAATTCATCCGCATATCCAAATGGCAAACTTATTGGCCTGGAATCGTACCACTCGCAAAACTATTGCCACTATTTGTTACCAATGGAATTTTTGGAACTGCACGGTTAACGGAATGATTGATTCAGATGCACTTGTTGGCTTTATGTGGACAAAGTATGTTACTATCGTATATATAACAATATATCTATATAATATATATATATATATATCTTATCTTATCTTATTTTATAGATATCTATCGCATATGCCATTACAAATGGGCTTTAGTGTAGTTATGAGCTTACCAACAGATCGTTTCGCATTTGGAATGAGATTTGTACTCGATCCAAGCAGCCTAAGACTCGGAGACTGAAAACACTGTCAAAGATATTGAATTGTATATTTTTTACTAAATTATAAAATAGGGTAATATACATATAGTAAAAAACGTTTGGTGTTAAACAACAATACACAATTGCATTTTACTTAAGTTATACTAGAAGAATAAAATTAATAAGAATATTTCAAACCAATTTGATAAATATCAAAAAACTAAACTAAAAAGTTTGTAAAAAATATTTAATTAAAATATAAAATATACATTTTATATACACTCTTAAATTTTTTTATTTTATTTATAATTATATATTTAATTTTTTTTATTTTTTTATCAGCAACGAATCGATTTAGTATCCTCAAATTTATCCCTAAGTTTTTATGCCCAAAATGCTTAACACTTGAGCAAACTAATTGCTGTTTCCTGTTTTTCTTTAGTTCTTAAATACATTTGCGGTAGTTTGCAACAAACAGCTAAAAACTTGGCTCAAAAGCGTATAAATAAAATCTATAAAATGCCAGCACACATACTACACATTAAGTATACGCAACGCAGGCACACAAACATATACACACACACAAACACACAACTACATTAAGGCCACAATTTTATTTATTTTTTACACCCTGTAATTATAAACTTTTGGCAAAAGGTATAATAAAAGTTACATGTTTAACAAACATTTTATCAAATTTACAAAAATAAATGAAAAATAATTTATTATTAAGAGAAAAATCTTAGAACTGTTTAGGGAATAGTTAAAAGCTCACAAGGTTTTAAAGGAATTTTGAAAAAAAAGAAGGCTAAGATAGTTCTAATTCTCAGAACAGATAAAACTTCTAAAAGTATACCCAAGAATTAAAGTTTCAATCCTTACTTATAACAGTTTAGTAGAAGATAAGAAAATACAGATTGATATTTCTTTTATAAAGAAGATTTTTTGTTTCAGGGATATACAGGAAATAGATTTATTAAGTTTACAGGGTATTTGCAGTTGAAGCACTATTTAAGTGCAATTTTTGAACAGTTTCTTTTTTTTTTTGTGGGGGGAAAAAGTGCAGCAAAGAGTCTTTGGCCGATGCATTTGATTTATATGAAGGAAAGTCTAGACACAGTAAATATTTTTTAATGCCTCATGCTTGAAACTGTACAGAGATTTCGCATAAGAGTTAAAATATAAATCTAAAATAAATAAAATTTACACAATACATTTTTGGAATATTTCCTTATATATGTGCGTATTTATCTGTGTATGTATGTATGTGTGTGTGTCTGTGTGTGTATGTATCTCAGTTCTCAGCTGAGTGGCACATAATTTACAACATAATGGCTGTTAATCCGCCTACAGTCCCAGCTGGTTCATCAATCGAATCGAGTTGTGAATGAAGTGGAGTGAAGAGAAATTGTTAAGGTTTCAGTGTTGACCCACTAAAAAAACAAAACTTTGAATTGATTTTTCTTTTTTGGACATGGCACAGGACAAACTTTTAGCCCATTGAATTCCTTGTAACAAACATTTGTGGTATTCACAGATGGGGAAAATTCTATATGTGTGTATGTATGTGTGTAAATGTGTGTATATGGTAAACTTAAGGGTGCTCAATTGTGTTGTCCCTAAAACACACACACACACACACACACACATATATATAAATACATAGAGATGTTGTCTGTGTAGCTGGGAAAAACTTTGCATGTAAAGTTTTCAATAATTTTACACCCACACAATCACAAATACATGCATGAGGCAGGCTGATAAAAAGCAAATATTAATATTTCAATAAATGCGGAAAATCCTTTTCTTTACTTTCCACCAAATGTAACCCAAAGTTTTTTGCTACATGTTGTTGTTGTTGTTGTTGTTGTTGTTTGTTATTTGTTGTTGATTCTCTGTGCCAGAGGCACACGCTTATCACTGACTTTACAAATCATTAGATTTTCATATCCGATGAATTTTACAACAATTTTTAAAACATTTACCCAAACAACAGTAACATTCCCGTCCTGCTGCCCTGCTGCCCGCTGCCCCTTACCCGTTACCCGCTCTGCCCCGCAATCATCAACAATTCTTATTCATTTCCACACATTTTGTTTGCATTTTCGGCATCGGCATGTCAATTTGTTTGTTTTTCATATGCCATCTGAGAATGTCTGTATATGTGTGTGTATCAGTGCGTATGTGTGTGTGTGTGTGTGAGTGTTATGGAAAAGTGTCAGAGTGTGTAAGGTATAAATTTTATATATGCTGCATATGCAGACGTACTCGGTGCTGCCTTATTCATTTGCGTGTCGCCATTTTATGTTTATTTAAACTTCCTTGCAGGCATACAAAATGAATATAAAGAGAGAGGAAAAGAAAGAGAGAGAGAGATGGAGAAAGAGTAAGGCAAAAACCAACGCAATACAGTCCACTGAATCGAAAAAGGCGTCACAGTAAAAAAAAATATATATATATATAATAAAGAAATTCATCATAAATTATTATCAATGGCACAGCACAGGGAAAGAAATTGTGAAAGGCTTTTTCAGTGGTTTTTCCACTGCAGACATTATACTGTGTATATGTAAAATAAGTACACACACACACAGACACATTGAAATGAGTATAAGAATACTCATAATAATGTGTATAAATGTATTTATTAATAAAATTAATAATAAAGAAAATAAAAGATTTCATGCAACTGATTAATGAAATGAAGCATTGAAAATTAAATATGTAATAAGATAACATTCTGCTGACTCAAGCATAATTTTCAACAGTTAATAACAAATAACAAATAATTCTTAAACTTAATTTATATAATAATAATAAAATTTAAATTTTAAAATGATTTTATTAAATTTTTTACATTCAGAACATTTTATATATATTTCAAAAGAAAGGCAAGCCAAAAGTTGAAATCCTTTAAAAAGATTTAACCCCAATTTCATGTGCTTAAAATATTACACAAAACACAAGACTTAAATACAAATATATATTTATATATATATATATATATACATATATATATAATAATCTTTTAAGCCCTAAAGTAGCTCATATATAAGCATAAGTGTAAGTAAAGCAGCTTTTCTAACTGTTATCTGTTTTGTGATGTAAATAAAGATACAGTATATATCGCTTATATGCAAAACCTATATTGTGTGGCCCATCTAGCGTTTGCTTTTTGAACTATCGATAATTTTGACTTTAACATTGCGAATGTCATTGTCAATGTGTCAGATATTTAGTAGAAGGTTTGCGGTTTACGAAATGGTTAAAAAAAAATTTTGAAAAATATATACACGTTTTTATAGCGATTTTAAAACGCAAATCTTTCGTGGACCACCCTTAATATTGATGTTTTCTTAAGTTTATATTTTATGCTGTACGTTATCTATAAAAAGAAAAAAACAGAATATTAAATATAAAATGAGATCAATCAATTTAATATTGCTGTCCTACAGATTATAATTTGTTTAAAACCGATAAAATTTTTATGAACTGATTCCAAATGAATTTATTTTAAATATTTATACACAATATTTTCTTATAAGCAATTTTTTGCATTTATGAGGTTAAATTGAGTACTAAATAGTTTTATGATCTTTAAAAATAACATAATTTTGTATTTAAGCAATATTTGCATATAAGCAGTGCGTCTTATAGCCGATATATACTGTTTCATTTTTTGTATACATTGTTTAACTTTCATGCCACGAAAAGCAGTTTAAGTCATTAACTTAATTGATAACTGATTAAGTTAATATGTTGAGTATTTTTTAACAAATTACATAACCTTCGTTTTAGTTTCCATTAAAAATATTTGGTTATATATTTATTACTATTAAAATGCTCTTTTATCTTTAAAAATACATTGGAAATCAAATTTCTTATTGACCGTAGCACACACAAATTTTACACACATAAACTGAACTTAATTGTCACATTTAACCTTTCAATTAAGTAAAGTTTCAGCTTGTATATCGTTTCACATAGGCAAAGCAGAGCTAGATCCATTTTGACCATCAATCATACTAACGCTTCTTAAAGCCTTTTTCGTACAAGAGTTAGCCATGTCCTTTGGCGTGATTGAAGTGCAGTAAAGCATATACGGAGAACATATTTAGCAAAGAGAAGAGCACAAAAAAGAAATGTGCATAGAACTAGCTAACATAACGTAAAGCCAAAAAAAAACACATTGTGGCGACATTCTTTAACTTTAAAGAACGCAAAGAGAATGAGAGAGAGAAAAGAAAACTTGTTTGTTTGCCGCACCAACCAACATTTATGTTTATGGAAAAGAAAAACACAACCAAAATTCAGACACACACAAGCAAACACACAGCTTAGTTGCTGTTTTGCCTGATACCCTATAAAATTTATAGAGGGTATATTTTTAAAGCTAAAGTCAAGTAAAGTTATTGTGATGAAAACTTTAGATTTAAACATGAATTTGTATATATATTTTATATAGTAGAGTATAGGGCATATTTTAGTCATGCATAAACGACTGTCGAATGTTTCGATTTGATTTTCCTTTTCTTTTTTTTTTTGTTTTCATATCGTTTTGGGTTCGCCAAGTGGAAAACATATTTAATTAAAGCTATCCGCATATTAAAAAGTTTTTTCGTTGTTTTGTTGCTTTGTTTGCTCTGCTCGTACTTAAATTTTACACTCGGCTAGAGGTTTTTCTTCTTCTTCTACTTCTTCTTGTTCTTGTTCTTGATTTTGTTTAAGGGTAAGTATGGTAAGTAGGCGGGTAACAGTAGACTTAAGCTGCCACATTACGCGGCATAAACAACAGAATTTTAGAGAGTTTACCCCATTGGGAGTTTCTAGTACTTTAAAAGCATGAAAGTGCCCCAAGGCGCAACGTGGGTCACTCAAGTTTTTTTCTTCTTATTTTTAAAAATATGCAAAATTTTAATGAATTTTTGTTTACTGCCTACCCATATACAACCCCTGCCCCCACCCACTGTAACCCAAGCGCCACCATTGCGCTGGCCTTGAGGGTTGACGACCCATTAAGAAGCTTTAAATGCAGGTCAACTTTTCGCGCTACTTTTCATTTACGATAAGAAAAGTAAAAATGTAAACTGATGTTAAAAAAAAAACCATTGAGCAAGAGTAAATAAATGTTGCATGCAACTTTAATATACACCTTGCGATCTATGCAATAAATTATAAAAGAAATAATGAAACATAATTAATGAGGTTTTTTTTAGCTTCACTTTTTATATATAATAAATATATATATATATATATATATATATATATATATACGTTCTTTAATAGTTCTTAAGTGAAGTAATTGAAATTTTTACTCTACTTTTAGTATACAATTTTCAACTTTTGAGTGCGAGTCATAAAATCGCTATAAAACTTTTAACTTTTAATTTAATTGCCAGGTTGCTTTTCACTGAACTTTTTAATTCAATTTGAACGCACCGCAAATGCTGTTTGGCTTGGCAACGCATTAAATGGGGCCACAACATTAACATAATCAGCTCACATGTGGTAGATGATGATGATGAAGATGATGATGTGAAGCTATATATATATATATATATACGTATAGAATTAAAGCCGCATTACAAGTAGCAACAAGCAACAAGTGGCAAGGCAAAATGGAAGTACCAGCAACAATAACTGCTTTACAGGCAGTTTCTATATGGAACTGAATTACAAGTGAGGAGCTGAAGCAAAAGTAAATGCGCTTAAAGACCACAAAACGTTTGACCAACTGCTGGCCAGTTGAAGATGATGATTGAAGAGGGACTTGGTATCTAATACCCTTGGTTAAGTGCTGGACTAATGCGATGCCTGGCATTGGTACTGGCTTTTGCTTTGGCTTTGGCTTTACCATTGCCATTGATATGAGCTTAGGTAAAGAGGTTTTGGATTAGATTGGATTGCTACGATAGGTATAGTAGTAGATGCTCAAATCAGGCTTAAGTTTTAAGTAACTTTATACAGTATTTTGTTGCTGTTACTTAAACTGATTTAAAACAGTTACAATACACTATACTTATATACACTTATTTAGGGTATATTTGCTTGAAGAAGCAGACCATACAAAATGTGGCATACTATCAATGATGACCACAATTGGCGGCCAATTTTATTGGCTCTATCACTTTGGCGCATCCATAAGGAACAGCCACGACAGCTGTTCGCCTTATAACAGGAAACGGAAATTGCCTATGGTAGCCAAAGTGCGTTTTATGTCTACTTCAATGGCGCAGGAAAATAAAATAAAATAAAATAAGCGAAGAGAAAAGAAAAAAACTTTCTTTCGTTTTGGATTGTTAGTCCCCAAAGTGGCAGACACTTGGACAGTTTAAGTGATATCTATATAGGTTCTTTGTCTTATTGTTATTGTACTGGATTATTGTATAGGATATTGCCCATATATTTTCATGGCAAACATTTTAACAGAACTGTTTTGTTAAGGAAATTATTTTCAATAGGTGTGCGTTGAGTCTAGTATATATTCAATTAATTTTGATTTACCGCAGAAATCACTTTATTCAAAATAATTAAAATGTCAGAAAAATGTCATTTACACTTCGTGATGTAACAAACACATACCAATACAATACTAACATTTAAAGTGAAAGCTACAAATTGAAAATTGCATTTCAATGCAGCTAAAAATCAAAAAAACCTCAACTCAATGTCTATCTCCGATACAAAACATATGCAGCACAACTTTTTTAGTTAATTTTTCTTTTTTTTTTTATATTGCTAGTTAATCGGTTGAGTAAATAAAACATTTGATATTTAAAGAAAGAAAAAAAAAACAATATATTCAATAAAGTTAGGGAATTTGCTTTCATTTTATTTTTTGATTTTATGCAAAGTGCCAAATGCAGTTTACCTATGCGTATACGCAATATGCCAAAGTATGCAAAAGAAGGACGAAGGAGGGAAAAATAATAAAACTGTAAGCACTTGGCAACTTTTCAATTGGGCATATGAAGCAAAGAGCTGAGAACTAAGCTAAACTGAACCGTGCACAGCTCCACCCTGTCAACTTTTTTGAGGACTTTACCACTTGTTTATTTAACGCTTCGCTGCTTACAGCTCTCAACTCCCAGTTCCTAGCTACCAGCAGTGAGCTCTCAAATTCTCAACTGTGGCAATTCGCATCGTGTGCATCTCACCCGGCGGCACTCATCAGTTGCGGTTGCAGCTCATAAACGTTTCGCACTACATTAAATTTTATTTAGCGCAGTCTACTCATCGTGTGCAGCCCTCCCTCTGCCCTCTCTCTGACTCGTTGCTCTAGTCTTCGCTTGCTCCCTGTACTATCTCCTCTTGGGCCCGCATTCATATTCATTTGTGTTAAACGCAGCGTGTCACACACACACACTTATACCCCTATACTCTGTTACTATGCTACACTCTCACCCCTCCTAGCTGTAAGCCTTGAACTTTTATTTCTTTTTCTTTTTTTGTTGAGTACTGCAAACTTTACTGCGTCTTAGAAGCCAAAGTACTAGAACTTTAAAGTTGAAACTATTCAAGTTCCATAAGCAGCCGCGCATCAAATCTGACTTTGATAACAGTTGCCGTTTTATAAAGCTAAAAAATAAAAAAAAGCTTTCAGCTACAGCACTTGTCAATGTCTACACACACTCAAAAGCTGCTTAGCGTAAAACTTTATATAAATCTAATAACAAAAGCCTGATAATTGAGTTTTAAAGTTTTGTATATATGAGATCACTTCTGCTTGCATATCAATTAGCTTTTGTCAGCCTCGATGCAGCTCTATAGTTGTTTCTGTAAGATTTTTAGTAAGCTTTTAAAGCTCCTAGTAAAACATAAATTATATTAAAGTGTTATTGTTTTTAATATATATTTAAATGATATATTTTTTAAGATAAGTTCAAGTTTAATATTAATCTGTTATATCCCTTTTATTGAATAGAATAGATAGAAACTGAGGCTTATGTTAAGCACAAGTCAATGACAACTTATAGTTCAATGAAGAAGAAATAATAATCATTGTTATATATTACTGATTATTTAGATTGACAAAGTAAAATAAAGATAATTTACATAAAATAGCCTAGAAGGGTTAAAGTTCAAATCGTTAGTCTTCAGCACATTTAACCTTACATACAGTTAAGTTTTATAGTGTATGTAGTGTTTGTGTGTGAACTTACCTTTGAATTATCTATAAAATATAAAAATATATGTGCATGAAAGATACACTTGATATGTATTCTTAAATAAATGCTCGAAACACTATCAATTCATGTTGAAGCACGCACATCAAATGAACATTACGTATACGCCATGTCACATATTGTGAGTTGGCTGGCTAACAGCCAAAGTGAAACACAATAAACACACACACACACAGAGACACATGCAACAAAGGCTAACATTTAAGTCAATTGCCAAAAGCTAATGAACAACACACGCGCAAAGCAGCACACATACACACACCTACAAACACACAGACACACATATGTAGCGTAACATATTTATCCATATTGTGCATTAGTATGTGTGTGGTATGCCCATGTGTCCACTCATTCTATAGATATAGTCAACAACTCATGCAATTGCGTGCAAATTACCAAATTAGCCAACGCTCACCTCACCTCAACGCTTTCGCTTTACTGTTTTGCTTTCAATTAAAGCTCACATTCTCCAGCTCCAGCATCAGCTCCCACTCCAACACCTCCCTGATGTGCAGTATCCAAAAAACCGGAGGAGGTGTCAATAAAAGCGCTGAATGACAACAACGTGCGACAGGCAACAACGCTATAGAAAATTAACTTGACCAGACCCGAAATGGTCGCCATCATTTTGCCGCACGTATTTGATGTGAACTGTTTTTACGAGTATATATATATCTATATATATATATATATATATATATATCCTTATCCTGTGATATTCTCTAATACAATTTCTCTTTGATAACGTTAAGCTTTAAGCTAAGCTGATGCAAAACTGGTATACTTTAATGCAGCCAAAAGCAATCAATTAGCATCACTTTAAATTTAATCCCAATGAAAAGGATATGAATGATGCTATCATATCATGTTCTTATTATACTTCAGATTATTCTTATGACTATATTATTTAAGAGGAATTTTTCACATCTCTTAATATGCATAGACCTTTGCCTTAGCTTCTGCGTAGAGCTCAAAGTTGTAGCTTGTGTTGAACTTTGTTTAGCGTTATCTAAGCTACAGACATGTATCGGAATGATTGAGCTGTATATATATAATTTTCTTTATATTGTCGCTTTGCTTACTCTGTTTACGACATATCAACGGAACTGAGCAAAACACTCACGTAGAAGCTTTAATTTTTTTTCTTAGTGTTTCGCTTTTCTTTTGTTTTTGTTTTTCTTTTTTTTGCACGTGTTGCGCACGTTTCGGGTCAAATGTCATTAAAAGCATTGCCGTTGTGAGTTCGATCCAGTTTGGCATTAAGTTGTCTTTCAGTTACCATTTAGCAAAATCAATTTTCATAAATTTTGTAATGCGCCAGTTGCATATGACTGCCACACCCATTTTTTGTTTTACCTGCCTGCTTTGAGCCCACAGCAGCTCCTTTCACCTTTGTCACGAAGTTTTACTGATTTTTATTTTTATTTTCTTTTTCTATTTTTCACCCCTGTAGCTTTGCTGTTGGTATTGCTCTTTTTGGCCATGGCAAAGTTCGAGGCATTGGCAAAGTTTTTGGCAAACGTGGCGCATTTTTAAATGGTCACGTTTTGCAGTTTAAGCGCCAGGCAGGCAGAAGGCAAGCAGCAGGCAGGCAGCAAATACATCAAAGCAGCAAAGGACGTTGCGAAAGTGTAAACAGGCGCGTGAGCTTCGCTGCAGAATGGGCGTGACACAGCTAGCCGATTTTGCCACAAACGTTGCACGCGGTGTGAAAAACTGTATTTGCAGGCACAAAATAAACCAAAAAAAAAAAAATAAAGAAAAAGAAAGCAAAAAAAAAATAGAATAACAAAATACAAGCAAAACTTGGCAAAGTTTGTAAACTTTTTAAACGCGCATTACACGCGCTGAGCTTGTTGAAGTCTTAAGGCTTAGCAGGATGTACACCAAACGCAGAAGCTAAGAAGGTGCTGGAGGAAGTCAGTTTCGAGGGTGTGAAAATTTTTGAACAGAAATTGGCAAACGAAATACCGTTACAAATTTATTATATATATATACATGGCACACAAATCTATATGTTATATAAATCAAACTACTTTTAACCGATTCACGCAAATCAGCAGAGATTAGCAACAACTACAAACTGCAGCAGATTCAATTTGAGAAAATTTGACTATTAAGCAAGATTACTGCAACAAATCTACAAACTATCTTTAAGACAAACATATTTTAGTTAACTTATAACTTAAGTTAAAAATGTCATTAAAGAACGAAATAGTAAGCAGTCCCTGAGAGCTTATGTTATGTTATTAAAGATCATATTTATAGGGAGAGCAGAGAAATGCTTTCATATTGTTGACAGAGTAACTGCTTTTATCTAGTTGGCAACAACTTGGCCAAAATGTCACCTGTACAACATAAAACCAGACCAGCAAGTTGAAAACATGAAAAGTGAGCAGGAAGTAAGTATATACAACGCCTTTTTGGTAGCAGCGTCATTTGGTGCAACAGCTTAAATGGCAACAGTAATTAGCATCATGGCCGCATGGCAGCTGCTATTAAACATTTTGTGCACACACACACAGACACACACATACAGATATATATACATATATATATATATGTATATAGAGTGGTAACATAAACTGCTGTGGCCAACAGGGCGCATACGCAACGCCATTCGCCTGTTGTCGTAAACTCTGCTAAACTGTTTGCCACTTTGTCGCGCAAAATGTTAAACTTTGTCGACGTCGATGAACTCAAACTCAAACTGAAACTCAAATTCTGAAACTCTGCAAACCGTTTGCAAGGTTTTTGGGGTACAGGGAAAGTAAAGTAGCGACCACGACATATTAGCGCCAAAAATGGACGCAAACGGCAAACAGGACGAAGCATCATCAAAAGGCTTAAGCAGCTACAGTCGTTTGGGGCAGCCACCAAAAAAGTGGGCGCTGTCGTAACACAAACTTTACGAAATAATTTTGCATAAATTTTGGTAAAATTTGCTTTTGCTGCTGCTGCTTTTGCCTGGTTTTTTGGTTCCTTACCCAGGCAACAACTTCTGACCTGCTATGCTATCGCGGCTCCTCCTGCTGCTGCTGCTGTTGCTGTGGCTGCAGCATTGAGGACGACGGCAGCTGCGGCTTATTTACAAGTTGCCATAATATTTTGCGTGGCGAGACGCGTAACAAACTCGTGCCTTGTCCATTCCTTCAACGTGCCAACGTTCCTTTACCCCTCCAACCATATGACTACTCCAGAGACAGCAAACTCTGCCACAGCTCCACAACAACCCGCCAGTTGTCGACAGCATTTTCACGCTTCAACAAATCACAAGCTGCTTAGTTTCATAATTAGAAGCGTCACATTTTTGGTATGCTACAGACATAAAACTCGTTCTGCATTACACCAAATGGCAGTTCCAGCAACAGCAGCAACAACAACACAACAGCAACAACAAGCAGCAAAAAGAGCAGCAGTTCATATGCATTACATAAAGTTTCTTACGCTAATAGGCAAAGAGCTGTAGCAACAAATATGAGTCCTTTTAGTTAACCCCTTATAACAGCTTAGATTAACTGTTGTTGCAACATGGTTAGGCACATAACAAACACCTCATAAGCCATATATTTTTTAGCTCTACTCAACAGTATTTAAGAGCTGCTCCTAAGCAACTTGTGGCAGCAATCAGGCAAAGTTTAGATCTATCAATAGAGTATGGTTTGAAACTATTATACAACAATATTAACAGTTCCATTTAAAAGAAGAATTTCTTAGTTTTTAAAGGATTCTGTAGCATCCTTATAATCGAGCTTATAATTAAAAAACTATATAGATCCTTGGAGCATGCCTCTGTAGCTCAATGTGTCTCAATGTCAGTGTCAGTACAGTGTTGCTGCTGTAACTGTAATAGCAAAAACAACAGCTACAACAGCAACAACATAGAGGCAACTGGCAGTTTGTCAAGCGGTTGGTAAAGTTACACTCAAACCTTCAACGCTCTCAGGCAGTGGCTTGTCATTATTTTAATAAAGTTATTTACCTGAAAGTATGCAGCAACATTTGTTTGCCAGCCAAAGTAAAGTATGAAATTAGGCACAATTGTAACAGAGTTGCCAACTTGCCATAAACACAACACAGCACAACACAGCAATGCTATACAAACACACACACACACACCAACACACATCTATACATACATATACAATGACAAAAGACAAACTTGGTCCTTGGTTGAGTCCAGAATGAATTCCATATTCCAACCTGAAAAGAGAACAAGAAAAGAGGTCTTGTGCCTTTTTGGTCCAGAGTATAACAGTCAGTATCAGACTCAGAGTTACAGTCAGTGGCAGAGACAGAGGCCGTGGTAGAGGCAGTGGCAGTGGCAGTGGTAGAGGCAGTGACAGAGTCTTCGGTTTTGGTTCTGAGTACAAGTTTTGCTTATTTACGTTGATTTTCTAGGCAGGACAGAGTTGGACTTTTGTCGGAAATGGTGAAACATAAATTAAAAGACTTTTTTGACAACCCTTGAAATTATGATACTTATTATTTAAGCTGAAATTGGATGGCTTAGCCAAAAAGTTTTCATTACAAGTTACCAAGCGCAGGTTGAAAGACATTTTGCTCAACATTCTGCTGCATAAATTGTAAATGTAAAGCTGCCAACAGAATAGAATTACACTACATATATATATGTTGTTGTTGTCCCACATTTACAGTTGTGTCACAGCTATCAATGCCAATGTGCACCCACCCACCAACAATGCAGCAACATTTGCATGTCATTCACCTAATCACAGATGGATAATGTTAAAGTAGATGCCAACGTTTTTCAGTGTAAGCACATAGTCTATCTATTGCCATCTCCTTTTAGTGTAGGAAAATGCATTTTCTTAGCTTTTCTTGGACTCGACACTCGAGCACTCGGTAAATCTTTAAGCAAAATTAGCTCTTGGCTTTAAGGCTTAACTTTGGCAAGGCAAACGAAATCCTTTTCAGCTGTCAGCATGCCACTTGCCAAACACAAAATTTAGCCAGCTCCCAGCTGCAGTAAGTAAAAGTGGTTATATCCAGCCACTCCTCTCCCCCACCCACAAACACACTTCTCATAGCAGCTGCAAGTAAGTCAGCATAATGCGCTAACAAACACTTGCTATACCATCTATATAAATATCTTTATGTGTATGTGTGTGTGTATGGGTGTATATGCGTGTGTGCACTGTACAAAATTTAGAATATAAGACGCTATGCTTAAGTCCTGTAATAACTGCAGATATAAACTTATACAAACTTGAATTAACAACTTATTTTGCTAGAATAATTTCTGAATTATCTTTCTGTCTGCAGTACAAAAAAATACAAACTTAATAAGCAAACATAAGGAAATAATAATATAGAGTATAATAAGTAGGGTTAGAATGAGCTTAAGCTAATGAAATTCTATATAAACAATTTTTAACTAGATTAAATTCTTTTAAGTGCAGCTTAGTTTACTTGGGAAAGATTTGAAAACAATGCTTTGATCCTGATGAGCCTGTTCGAGTGTCTCGAAAAGGATAACTATAGCGGAGGCTAATATTCATTTAAAGGAATCTTCTTCTCTCTAATCAAAAATATAGCCCAATCTCAGCTGTAACTTAAAGCAAATCTAAAAATTCCTTCTGAAAATACTTTTTATTCCAAAAGTAAAAGCAACAGACTAAGTACAGCTTAGTTTAGTATCTGTACAATTTGGACTATATAGTGAGTAGAATCAAAAAGATATATTAAGCGAACTTGCTGCTAAATTGGCAATTGGCCAAAGCTTTTTTTTAAGGGCGTGTTAGCTGAATTGTAAAATTGCCCTTAGCTTAGCGACAAACATTCTAATGTAATTGGGTCAATTTTTTTTTTGCAATTGTTTTTCTTTGAAATATTTTTTTCTTGTTGTAATTGTTTTTTTACTCTCCTATTTTCTATGTATAAGTGGTATACATATATGTGTGTCTCTGTGTGTGTGTGTCAACCACAAGGCGTACACAATTATTTAGCCAACAATTTTGAGGAACATCAGCGCCAAGCAAACAACCCTACAGCCAAACATCGAAAGTTGCCAAGAGCCACAGACCCAAGTGTTCGGTTTGGAGCCAAAGTTTTCGTACAGTTTGCATTGATGGCCAAAAGCCCAATGCAACACACATACAAACAGTTTGAGTAATGCACGCACACATATACATATTCAAAATATAAGCAGCTAAAAATGTTGAGATTTCAATGTGGCATTAGAAATCTATAAAGTTTACTTTGTATTCAACTCCCAAAGGACCTTAAGATTTCTACTGGCAAACTTCTCTAACTAGGCGTATGCTATAGTTTTCACTGCAATTGATTTCTCTCTCTCTCTCTCTTTCTCTCTCTCTCTCTCTCTTTACTTGAATTGCAGACAAAGTTTTGTGCCGTTGACACTGACAGTAGTATTGATGATGTTCACAGTGAGAGAGAGAACAGAGCACAGAGCACTGAGCACCGAGCAGAGCCACTTGGAGTTTTGTGGTTATCCTTAAGGCATTTTACTTGTTGCCATGGATGTTTCATGACTATTTGCTGATTAGTTTGGGTTATGGCTATTTGAGTTTGAAGTTTATTGTCTTGGTTTGGTTAAATATAATGAAATAATTGATTGCTGCCAGTGATTTATCAATAAATTAGCTGTCAATTAAAACGTTTTCGATAATTGGTTTACGATTTCATTTCTATTTTATTTAAATTTTATTTCTTCTCATATGTTTATATTTTTTTTTTCTTTTTCCACTATGCTTTGACCACACAACACAAAATCTCATACATGAATGCACACGAACACACATTGAATTCTAACAAATCATAGTGAAAATACTTTTCCTACTTTCTTTTTATCAAACAAGTAACAAATCTGCAGACAGCTATATCCAACTACGACAACCCCTTTGCCTACACACAGTCATATACACACAAATACCCACACACAGTTCTACACTCACTTTGAGCTCGCTTTTCAACATATTTTTATTAGCTCCGTTCTTCCTTTTTACCAAAGGCAAAGGGGCTAACTATAATATTCTTCAACAAAAATCTAAATTCACGGTTACTTTGGTGTTTTGTTAAAATATAAAAAAAAACCAATAATTAAAAACATTTAAAAATATAACTCTCTCTGCGATTCGAACCCAATCCCAAATAGAAACTCGAGACGTTAACGTGATGCACTAAGCCAAATTGCCAATTGTTTTGCAGTTAACCATAAAGATGTTTAAAAGTATAAAGATAAACAAAAATAATTTGAAAATGTGACATGTATTGCAATGATATGTTAATAGTATAAAATTGGCAAAGGGTCGCTTGTAATTCCCAATTAGTTATACCAAATGTAAGTTTAATTCATATTTATCGTCCCGTTAAAGTTAAGGTTACTTTGGTTTACCTTCACATAGTTTTGGAGTATTCTATATTTCTCAATCAATTGGAGAAATAATTTTATTCCACCGGTTTTAAACAGTATAAGTGGATACTTTTTGAGTTTTGTTTTATTATCTATATCTGTAACTATAATTAGTCCTAATTAAAGATCTTTCCACATCATTACATCAAAACTGAAACTACTCAAGGGTTCAATGGAACCAAAAAAAAAAAAAAAAAAAATAAATAAATAAATATAAATAAAATAAATAAGAAATCTGTAGTCGGGTGTACCCGATACATACAGTCTCCAAAGGTAAAGAAAAAAAAATTCGAAAGCCGCTCGAATTGTTGCCATAGACAAATGCAAAAATGCACAAATGAATGCTTCAAAATGTATAACTCGTTGCACATAGAAAATAGAATGGAATTGCAACCAAAGAATAAACACAAAGAGACGCAGTCAAAAATCGTTTCATTTCTATACTCTATGATATAAATAAAATATTTAGAAATATAGGGTATACACTGCTGTACGGAAGCCCTTTATTATAGATAACTACAAACTATAGTTTTGAAAGCTAAGATGAGCGAGCCCTAATCAGAGAGAGAGACAGAAAAATATATTGAATTGTACATACAACAATATCTCTCTTTATGGTATTAACTAACTAAGTTTATGATTCACATTTAGGGTATGTTTTAAGTCAAATAAAATTTAGTTTGTTGCGTTATTTTAGTGATTTTGCATTTAAGTCGCTGCACAGCAACCAACAAAGGAAAAGGAAAATGTGTTCAAGTGAAATAAATTACTTTGCACAGCGCCCAAAACGAGTACAAAAAAAATTTACTAAAAATTTCACCACAAAAGTGCAAAGATAAAAAAGAAAGCAGAGAGAGAGAGAGAGACAGAGAGACAGTGAGGGAAGAAATGAAAGTAAAATAAAAATAAATAAACAAACGGCGCTTGGCAAATGAAAAACGCGTAAAATAAATAAATAAAAATTCAAACTGATTATGCATGGCGGAAAAATCCGATTTTTACAAAAGACTACAGATACGCCCATCATGTTGTATGCCAGCATCATGGTACGCCCACAACTAAACTGTGAATGTGTTGGTAAAGGCTATAAGCTGTAAGCTACATACAATCGCACATATATATATATATATACACAAATCACAGCACAAAAAGCGAAAAGCAACAAAAACATAAAAATTTGCATTTTAATGCGCTTCACTTGTTTTCCCGAACAAACCCAAAAAACCAAAAAGTTCTCTTACTTTTCCTTCTATCATTGCTACCAGATAGAAAGACACAACACATACACACACATGTGTAAGAATATTTCATTTAGCGTATAAATATATGATGAAGTACAAGGCATCAGCAACAGCTGCAGCTGCAGCCCAAAAAAGTATGCTACAAATAGTTGAAACTGTCTCTGTTCTTAACTCAATGAAATATGAAGATTAAATATATAACAAAACGAGTATTTAAAAATACTTACAAAACAAAAACTTCATGCTAAATAAAAGAGAAATTCATAAAAATATCCTGAAATATATAAATTGTAAGCTAATAGCTGCAAAAAACAAATTTACTAACGAAATATAAACATTTTTTTTTTAGTTAAAAATTTTAGTAAACTGAATGTAAAAAGTAAAATAATCATTTGTATGGAGTTCGCTTGTTAAATTTTCTAATAATAAAAGTTAATACAAAATAAAAAGAACAACCTGCTAGTTAATTGCATTCAAAAGTTAATACACATAATCAAAGTATTGTCTGTACATAGAATTCAGAAAGTTTTCAAATCTGTACAAAACTTTTACAGATGCGCTCTAATAATAACTACAAAAAATACCCTATACCCTATACGAAAGAGGTATACTGATGATATATAAAATAAAACTTTAAAACTTTTGCAACCGAAGTAGTTAGATGCATTACCCTAAGAGCAAACTACAGTGAGCTCTGCATAGCATATGAAATCATTTACTTATAGTAGTCATATTTTCTCTACTTCTTAATAGGATATGCTGCTGTTGAGCAATGTGGAAATTTTACTCCTTCCCTTGTATATATATATAAATATTTTTTTTTTCAACTTAT
Source organism: Zygothrica quintamaculata (assembly GCA_037044455.1). Lineage (NCBI taxonomy): Eukaryota > Metazoa > Arthropoda > Insecta > Diptera > Drosophilidae > Zygothrica > Zygothrica quintamaculata. Next base: position 233,561 of record JBAMBS010001301.1, read on the forward strand.
TTATAATATGCCGCATACATTTCATAAATGAAAATGGCCATCAATTTGTATAATATTATGGTGAAGTGGAAAACTTTTCTTATAATCTCGTAATATGCAGAGAAAACTTTTCACATACAACCCATAAAAATTATATTAAAAAAAAAAAATAAATTAAAAAAGGGAAAAAAAAACAAGAATTGCAAGAATTTCAGTCAAAAACTTATTGTTGTTGTTGTTGTAGTTGTTTACTCTTTGTACCCCTTTGATTTGACATTCAGGTGGTTTTCATTGAGACCAAACCACAGAACTGTTTCCCTTGACCAAACCATAGCATAGTATGATAAGAACTATGTAACATATAACTGGTTACACAATAATCAAAAATCATAACTGCAGACAATGAAATGACACCTGTCTGTCTGCCTGAAGGCATCTGTCTGTCCAGCTGTCCATGTGTCTGGTTTTTGCCTATTCGCTTGATTTGGCATGAAAAGTTTTTAGCCAGGCTATTGAATTTACATATTGTTACAGAGAAAAACTTTACTTCTGATATTCTTTGACAGTCTCAACAACAATTTCATGTCACATTGTTTAATATTTTGATGTTGCGAACAATGAGAAAAAAAAGAAAAGAAAAGTAAAATACAAAATGTATTTCCTTTCTCTAGATATTATTTATACTTAAATGATTGCAAAGAACTTTCACCAGACAACTTTTCTCTAAATTATATTACCTTATGCTATGCATAAGATGATATTTAATATGCACTTTAAGTACACCACTTAATAAAATTAAATAGTTTTTTTAATTGATCTACAAATTTCGTATGTAAAGCAAATTTATTGCATTGGATTTGAGATCTATCTATTATTTATAATATTTATTTATATATTTTAAATATTAATCTATGCTTAAATAGGATTTATATACCAAAAATATAATTTTCTCAACTCATAGCAGTTGCTTAACTCTTATTTTATTCTAAGTGCACATTGTGTCCATGCAGCGCCATCTATTGCAAGGTTGCAGCACTAAAACTATTAGGTTCACGCATTCCGACGGAAACACAGCTTAATTTAGCTGTAAAAGTGACAGGGAAATATTGTAAAATTTGTATTAACATGTTGCATGCGTTTATACACTAAAATATATAATAATTAAAGAATTAAGTGATAATATTATTTGTTATATATTTTGATATATTATCACTAAGAAGTATTTGCATGCAAATTCCAACAGCTTACTTTGATTCCAATGGCAATGATAAAGTTTTTAACAGTCAAATGAAAAGCTCATTGAATAATATCACAGAAAAGTCAGCAACAGAAATAATAACAACAACAACAGTGACACATATGCAACATTGGCATGTGAATGGTCTGTCGAGGCACTCAGAGGGGTCATACAAATGGAAGATATAGATGTTTGTGTGAGAAGAGTTTTATTTTGTTATTTTCTGTATTTTGATTTTTTTTCGTTTTCTTTTTGTTTTGTTGTTTTTTTTTTAGTATTTGATGTGAAAGCTTGAAACAATGCCAATGCATTGCTGAAAAGTTTTACATTTCTTTTTGTTTCGTTTCGTGTGCCTTTTATCAGCAACGAACGCTGTCATAAAAGTGTGGAAAATTTTCAAGCTATGTCATCATCAGCAACAACGTTGGCAACCCTCGTATGCCCATGGCTCTCATATCTTGTCAGTTTTTGTTTCTTCTCGTGTTTAGTTGCTGTTGAGTATGGGAGAATGTTTAGAGTCTATAATCTTCAAATAATGGAAAAACTTTTGCTGTTAAGCAAGAGGAATGCCAAAGCTTAGATTCTCTCTTATTTATTTTATTTTTTTTTTTTTTGCCTTTTTCAACCACACTTTCAGTTCGAGTTCTTTCTGTTGTTTTTTCTCGTCCTTTTTTATACCTTTTTTTTATATGCAGTTGACAACCCAGACTACTGTTGCTCCTCACTCGATTTTCAATTTATTTCGTTTTGTGTGCCATTTTTTCCTTTTCGTTTTCGTTTTCGTTTTCTCTTTTTTCTCTCTCTCTCTCTCTTTTTTGTTTTGCTGCTGTTACCGTGCAAAACTTCATCAACTGTTTGAGGGTATACCTGTGGCTTAAGGACTACCCCCATGTCCTCTATGGGTGCTAACCACCTGCGCAATCAGCTACATTTTTGCACCAAACAATTTCTTTTTTATATTTTTTTTTTTTTTGCTACTGTTTTGCTTCAAATTAAGTTTGTGTCAGATGGAGAAAAGCAGCAAAAGCAACGGTTCTTCTTCTATTTTATTTTTTTTTAACTTTTTCTTTACTTTTTTTATGATGCCTTTGTGCAAAGTTAATTTCGATTTTATTGCCAGGTGATTGAGATTTGAATAGAGTTTCAAGCGATTGCACTTGAAATTAATTCGCTGAATAAAAAAAAAAATATTTTTAAGCATGTTTCAGAAAAAATGAAAATGAAAATAAAAATAAAATACTGTGGCAAGTGTCGCCAATAAGCCATTGGCATTGACATAAGCTGCGGCTTATTAATTTCTCGATATTTTCCCTGCCAATTGAAAATCCGCCCATACAAACGTCACTGACAAATACAAATTACACATTTTCTTTTTTTTCCATTTTCCATTTTTACAATAATAAAAACTACGAAAGCAATCAGGGAATAATTTTAGTGATGAGCTATTGATCACGATTTGTCCCTATAAATTATATAGTAATAAAAATCAGTTAGAAATATTGAAAGAAAAATTAGGAAACATTTGAAAGGAGTTAAAAGATCGCAAACTATTTACTATCACTTTATATCAAATATCACTCACGACTTAACTCACATCTCTAACATATACATATATATATATATATGTATATTTGTATATATAAAGAAAAAATTACCTCGGATTCTATAGAAAATAACCAACATATCCACAACAACAGCAGCAACAACAATTTCGCCGCACAATAAAATGTCAACGAGGCGCAACGCCCTGAGGCTAACAACCTTATAGCATAAACCCCCTTTCCCCCTTACTCTACTGTCCGCCCTTTCACGCTACTCAAGCAGCAATATGGCTTGCAAATAAAAATCAAGTATAACTAAGAGAATTTAACGAGTCGAAATGACTTTTATTGGAGGGTCAAATGCAAAAGTGCAAAATTGAACGCTTAAAGAGCTCGATTGGACTGAACTGCTGCAGTTAAAGTACAATTAAGAACCAATTGCTTATGAATTGGGCTTAAACTCAAAGGAGAAAAATCAAATTATATAATAGAATAACTAAAAATATAACCAAAATTATAATTTTAATTACCAAAGTAGAAATCAGTTGCATTAGAAAAGCAGCTCAATATAATTTGAAAATAGCTTTTTCAATTTAAACCAAATATACAACATAAAATAGCAGCAATATATATATATATATACATATATAAATACGTATATAGATTAACAAAGGCTAACATACTTTACCACAAAAATTTGATGTAACAATTTGCCTTAATCCCAGTGTCAGACATTGGCCAAAACCACAACAATTTTTGGCAAAATTATTTTCACAAATTTTTCGCGCATTAATTTCACATTTTAAGTGTCAATAAGTCAACAATATTAATACACTTTAGTCTGTTTTTGTTTTTAGCCCATTTCCCTTTAGAAAAAAGCCAAAAGGGAGCTAATGGAAATGTGTAAAATCGAAAAACATGTAATATATAATCATTTGAGACACGTTAAGACCCCTTAAAGTATATTTATTCTTGATCAGGACGACAAGACGAGTCGATCTAGCTTTTCCGTCTGCTGTCTATCTGTCTTTCCGTTTGTATTTCAGAGACTATAAATGCTAAAGCAACCGAATTTTATTTTCTTACGAGTTTGTTAAAGATTTTTGAATTTCCTCCCTTCTACCGGCACACATGATAATTGGACCATTCTAAAACTACGCTGTACTCGTTAAGATTGGATAAAAAACACAACATTAAAAGGCGCGCGCGCAACGGCTTAAAGTATGTGTTTAGGTGTGAGTATGTGTGTGTGTATGGCTTTGTTTGTATGTAGGCTAAGGGGCTCTCGTAGTCAGGTACACACCACTAGAGTACAGATTTCTTACTGGTAACAACTGTTAGTAACAAACTTGTTACATTCTTTACTGGCAACAACAGTTCTGGCCGCTTTTGAATTTTCGTGTTTATTTTAAGCCTCTTTACTTTTTGTGACTGTATGTAGCGGGTACACCCGACTACGGATTATTTTATTTATTTTATTTATTTTATTTATTTTATTTATTTTATTTATTTTATTTATATTTATTTATTTTATTTATTTTATTTATTTTATTTATTTTATTTACTTTATATTTATTTTATTTGTTTTATTTATATTTATTTATTTTATTTTTTGGCTCCATTGTACGAACCGTTCAATTTAATAACAATTACAACATTAAATGAAAAGCTCTATACAGCAAAATACTCAAAAAAAATACTGACTCGAAGTTTAAAAAAAATGAAGTATAGCTATCCCTCCAATTTATCGAGAGATATACAATACTCCAAAACTATGTAAAGGTATACCAAAGTAACCTTAGCATCAAACGGACAACATTGACTATTTGAACATAAATTTGATATAACTAATTGGGAATTACAAGCGGCCCGTTGCCATTTTTTTTATTATCAACTAACCCTTTCTTTCTTTTTTTTTATACTTATTTATGGTTACACTTAACAAAGTTGCCGCTAATGGCTTAATCGATCGTGTTACCGTCTTGAGTTTGATTTTGGGGTAGGGTTCTAACCCCGCAGAGAGAGAGCTTTAATCTTAAATGTTTTTAATTATTGATATTTTTGTTTTTTTTTTTATATTTTAAGAAAACACCCAAGTAAATTTGATATAGAATTTTATTATTATCCTAATGTGGTAAAAGGCGCGAGCGGAGCAGCTCAAAGTGACAAAGGGACTCTTGTAGTCGGGTACACTCGACTACAGAGCTCTTACTTGTTTTTTACTTGTTCGTTGTTTCATTGGAAAATCATATTAAATATATACCGTTATACAGTCATGTAACAGAGGCAACTGCAAGAAAAATTCCAGAGTTAAATTTGTGTGCAATATGAAGCTCAGCTCAAATCGTTCCCAGCTGCATTTGGTTGCAATTTTATTGGCCTGACCAAAAGGCTGCAACATTTGGTATTGCACCTGCCTCAACTGTTCGCTGCTTGCCACAACATCGGACACACAGCCAAATAACTGTCGCTGAGCCAGCGAGTCTGGTACAGATTGCACCTGCATGCATATCCTTTGCAGCAGCAGCACCTCGTTGCGGTCATCAATGTTGGTATCCTGGCATATGCATATGCCATACTCATACTCCTACTCATACTCCTACGCACACCCACACCCATACTCATACCTCTACTTATACTCGTTTGTTTGTTGAGCGCTCAATGGGCATTGTTGTAGTTGATGCGGGCGAGCTGATTTTATGTGGCTGACCATGTCAGATCGGCTCTTTTGGCCACTTTCTGTTTTTGGTTTTTATAGGCGCAAAACAAAAATAAGCCCCAACAGCAACACTAGGCAGGATATGGCAACGACCTTTAAATACTCTTTTAAGCTAAGGAAGAAAGTAAAACAAATTTACTTATATATTTTAAATTAATTATTATTTATTTTATATTAATAATTAAGTGAATTCTTTATGTAAATAATAATAATAAATAAAAATAATAATAATAATAATAATAATAATAAATAAAATTTCAATAGTATTGCAGTGTTCGACCTAACTTACAGTAGATTCTATGTACTCCTAGAGTTGGCCATTAGCTTTTGGGCCATAAAAAAAATAAGCTACGTTTCGTGAGATATCATGGCCTGCTAGCTGGTTTTGGCCTGCCTATATATTGGGTGCCTGGCTGGTTGGTTGGGTGGTTGGGTGGACTGTCGTTTGTCACGTTTAAAATATGCGCAATTTTTGTAAATGACATTTCAGTCGCACCGCACTATCACTAATTGATATCATATGATGGAATTTATGCAGCGAGAGCAACGAGAAACAACGGCGAAAAGTGCTCGACAGGCCTCAACTGTATTGGTAATTGGTACTTTTTGCCATTTCACTTTTTGGGCCATTTCACTTTGCTGTTGCACCATTGATGCTATACAGTTTGCGGTTTGTCGACGCGTCATGGCCATCAACTGTTGGTTGTCTATTATCTCTTCTCTGTTGTCTGTTGTCTGCTGTCTGCTGTCTGTTGTCTGTTGTCTGCTGTCTGATATATCTTGGTTGTTGCATGCTATCTGTTGTCTGAGGTTGCCCGCTTTGCGACATGCAACTGCGTATTGATCATTCATTTGTCAAGTTGTCAGACTCTCCTAAAGTATATGTTATATTATATTGTAAATAAAGCTGGCCTTGTTTATGAAAAAATCATATTTATATATATAAATATATATATAAAGAGCAAGCATATAATATTTTTCTTAAAATTTCTAACAAAATAAAACCAAAATGTTATCATACATTCAAAGTGTGTTGCAAGCATGGAAATGTAGAGAAAGTCTCAACGGTTTGGCCAAGGCAACTGATGTAAATCCCGATGACTTGAAATCCATGATAGCCATAGTATTCCTCCTGATACTTGTCTTTCGTATCCTAATTGTGGTATCTCGACTTGGCTTGGGCATTGCTTGGCCTGTGCTGATATTCCTAATAATGTTACTTTGTTTCAAGACGATCAATTACTCTCAACCTGATCTTCATTTGGTGGCAGCCTATTAATATGTTTGGATACAAAAGGCCCATAAAAAACTTGCATGCTACTTTTGCTAGTTATATTTCAATAGGAGAGCTTAACACTGGAACAATTTGCTGCTCATTTTATATATTAAAATATTAAAAAACTAATTTCAATATTAATTTTTTCTTTTTCTTTTAGATTAGTAGTTTAACCGTTACTTTTAAAATCTTGTTCTTCTTCTTTTGCTAACACAAATCTCATTGTTTTATATATATATTTTCTAAGCTGTTTTTATTTGCTCGATTTGCCATGTTTACGAGTATCAAATTATATTTTAGCTACGTTGCTCTATGTTAAGCGTCTCCCCCTACATGGCACACACACATAAACATACACATACACACTCACACACACATATATGTTTAACGCCCGCATCGTCAACGCCGGCAGCCATTTAAAGGCTAAACGAGCTGATACAAGCACACACACATACACAGCAGGAACGGCCATGTTTATGTTCTGACAGTAACAAAAATGGAAACTGTAACATGCTTGTCCTATCATCCTCGCCCCCACCCCCCAGAACAGATGTCATTTCCTCAAAAGTGAGGTGAGTGCTGTTACTTTCTGGCCAATTTTTATTAGCCTTAACTTATCAATAACTTATGCTCTCTTCCATTAATCGATTGTTTATTTTAGATGTAGCTCTGTTAGGCATAAGCGGAAGGTAAAACAAAAATAAACTTTGTATTAATTTTGCAATATAAAAAAAAAATAAAAAAGAAAACTTATTAAACATTTTAACAAATAAAAATTCAATATTTTTGGCATTAATATTGTTAATAAAATAGAAATAAAAATGTATAAGTATATAATATAAACATTATAAATGATATTTTAAAAATGAATGTATCAACATTGAAAACTATCCGTTTTATAGCCTAAAAGTGAGCAACACTATTTGCTGTATACTGTTGCATGGCTAGTGACCGTGACGTTCGTTTCGCTGGTGCAAATGTGAACCTTGTTGCAGGTTGCACGTCGCTAGTTGCAAGTTGCTGTTTGTGTTACCCCAATGGCATTTTGGGTACGTGCCGCCATCGTCGTTGTCGACTGCTGCTGCTGGTTGCTGCTACCTGACGCTTGACTTTCTTTCTCTAATGAAATGCGGTTACAAATGCAATTTTACATTTTTCAAAAAAGCATTTTATCTGTCGACGACAGGCCCGAGCACAGACACAGGCACAGACACAGACACAGACACAGCCGCAGGTACAGACACAAACACCATTCAGACGAGACCAAACCAAACCAGACCAGACCAGTCCAGACCATAAGCACGTGACAGTACCATTGTGTATGTGTGTGTGCATGTGTGTACATATTGTGTGTTAATATATATGTGTATTCCTGTTACTATAAACACACATACATACATATCCCCAGACTCAGAATGTCAGCTTGTTTGCACCTTGTCGAAATTAGTGTTTGGACCAAAATGAACACGATTTGTTTGACCAGCAGGTGTTGAAAATACACTGTGCTGCCTGGTTGAAGTTTATTGTACCAAAACCGCTTATGCCTCATACTTTTTTTACTAGTCTTCTTCTCTATCTACATTTATTCTTTTTTTTTGTTGTTGCGTATCTTGTTGCAATGTTCTGTGTATCACACATGGGTAATGTTTTTCAAATTGTTGTGGTTATAGTATTGTTTTGCTTTTGTTCAGTTGTTTTCAATTGATTTTTACTAGCTGCTGTTGCTGTTGTTGTTGCTGTTTGTTGTTTTGAATGTTGCATGTTTACTATATACATAAAATGGAATAAAGGTTTGTGTTCGAGTCATAATTAAAATGTAAAATTAGAAGCATAAAGCAACATATCTTGAAAACTTTACAAACTCTTTCGCCTTTTAACAACAGCCACAAATTACATGTAGAAGAACGTCAAAAGCTGACAGCTCTAGCACGCAATTGTTGTTCTTGCTGTTGGTTCACTTATTGTGTCCCAAAATTGTTGCATATTCGAGCAACTATTCCTGCTGACAACTGACGTCACTTTTCCATTTCAAACAAAGCAAACAAAAATTTAAAAAAAAAGAAGTAAGAAATGTGTAGTCGGGTGTAGCCGACTATGGGAACCCCTTTTCCAACTGTTTTGTGGGTAACCATAAGAACGTATAAAATGAGACAAAAAAAAAAACAAAAATAAGTTAAAAATGTGACATGTAATGCAATGATATATTAATAGTATAAAATTGGCAAAGGGTCGCTTGTAATTCTCAATTAGTTATAACAAATTTATGTTCTAATCATCAATATCGTCCCGTTTAATGTTAAGGTTACTTTGGTTTACCTTCTTATAGTTTTGGAGTATTGTATGTTTCTCAATCAATTGGAGGAATTACTTTACTCTCTTTGGTCTTCTTAACACTAAAACTGCTTAAATATCGTGTCTTATTATTGTTTCACTTCGTATAGAAATAATAGTAATTGTCAATAAAAATCCTTCCATTTTATAACATCAAAACTGAAACTCTTCAATGGTTCAATGGAACCAAACAAAACAAATAAATAAAAATAAATAATATAAGTTTTTTTAGTTGAAGTCATATGTTTGTTAAATTCGAATTATCAAACTGGCTCGACTTCAGCGACAAATGTAGGGCCCGAATTGTTGCCATTGACGAATGCAACAAGTAAAAATAATATATATAAGTTTCACTTTTAAGCCATTGCGCTTTTAGCTTTTAACACTCCCCCCTTTCCCCCCCTCTCTCTCTCTCTCTCTCTCTATTGTGTGATACTTAATGTTGTGTTTTTTGTTCACAGACAGCAGACGGACAGCCTTAGATTGACTCGTCATGTCGTCCTGATTAAAAATATATATACTTTATGGGGTATCAAATGATTATTCTACCTTTTACATACTTTTCGATTTTGCACATTTTCATTAGCTCCCTTTTGGCCTTTTTTAAAGGCAAAGGGGCTAAAAAGTTGGAATATATTGAGCTCTGGTATTGACAGGCTCCCGATTTTAGTTGAACATTTCAAGTTTGGCAGCCTAATAGAATAATGGCCGCAGGCGGTTATCGTGTTGGGTAAATCTATAAAAATGGGCGTGGCAATGCCGCATACAACCGCCAGACGTAAATAACGATTTATGTGCAAATGCCAGACGACCAGACAAACAAATAAACAGCTCCGTTAAGCTTACCAATAGTCCAGCTATAAAATATTTAATTGCAAACAGTTTGAAAAATGTTTTCGCCCTGTTTTCGCTTGGAGATTGTTTTAACAAACAATATTTTGGTAGACTTTAAAGTTGGTTAAAAGCAACAAGTTGTATAGCAAGAATATATGATTAATTAAATATATTGGTAGACCTGATTTAGCTAGAGATAAAGTCTAATTTAAAATTTGATTTTGAAAGTTAATTATTTTTAATTAAACTATTTTGAAGTGTTATAACATTTGGCGTATATGTTTTGCAACACACACATGCAACATTTTTATTTTATGTTTTTTTTTTAGTTGTTTTATCTGTTAGTTGGGAACTAAATGCAGGCAACTGCTGAAGTGCAGTCAGAATATGCCAAAGTTAAATCAAAAATGCAGAACTGACAAAATCTGAGTAAGCAGACAGTCAGTTGACAAACTGCGTTACATGACAGACAGACAGACAGAGAAACAGACAGAGAAACAGACAGACAGACAGACAGACAGACATATATAGAAACTGACGTAGTTCTTGTTGTTGTCGGCAATTGCATAAACATTTGCTTTTCAATGCCAAAAACCTATTCCAAGGTGGCTGCAGCTGGTTTTATGTTCATTGTGTTGACGGATTTCTTTTTCTCTTGTTAAAGATTTCTCTCTGTCTCTCACACTCACTGTGTCTTTCTTTTGGTATATTTACAACATAAACTCGTTAACAAGTTGGCATATAAAAGCCAAAAACTCCAACGGTGGCCCAACTGTCGATCTTTGAGGCGACAAGCTGTGGCAAGAGCGACAGCAGTCACAACTAATGGCTGACTGCCAGTTAAATAGTTGCCTCAAAAGAGCCTTAAGTCCTGCAGCGTATATATATATATACATATATATGTATATACATATATACTCTTGCGGTTGTGTGAAGTTTTATTAAAAGCCAAAAGTCTGCGGAATACGGACGCATATGTTGTATGCCATTAAGACTGTCGAATCGGAAGAGCAGACACAGCCTGGCAAATACGCATAAGTGCAGACAAATTATAATGCCAAGGACCAGGCACAGTAGTATTTACTTTAAAAGGAAAATAGAAAATAGAAAAGCTTACTTATTTCTTGATTTTATTTTAAATTATTCTTATTAAAACTACGTCCTGTGACTTACAATATAGTTTTCTTACTTAGATTATAAATAATTTAGTATTGTTGAGCAACGGTGGGGAAAATTAATGAATTATATGTATCGTTGATGCAAATGCGAATAAATGCGCAAATTTAACCACATAACCTGTTAATACATCCATTTAGGAAGGCGATTTTGGCTGGGAGATTAATTGGCCTATTAATGAAGCTTGGAAACGAATACGATCTTGGTTAACTGCTTCAGGATCCAACTGTGCTTCACAACCACAGGATCTGGAGCGACAGCAGCTGCTTACAAAGCTACTGGAGTAGGGAAAAACGATAATCCTTAAAATACCATCTAAATGTACTGTCTCATAATGTAGGCCATTTTGTAATAAAGCTTTGGGCTCCCTTAGACCATAAAATGGTAAAATTGGCATTAAAGATACTTCAAAGCAATTAACATAGAACTGTAGAACCTGAAGACTTTTGCCTAATGTATAAACGCTCTTAACTTCTTCATCGAATAAAATAACTGCATCAAATTGAACGGGTTCTGAGAGGAAAGCATTTATAGCCTCTTTTATGGTTTCAAAGGTTTTCAGTGTTACCACACCAGATGGAGCTTTACTGAAAAACATTTGGCTCACATTATCAGTGACTAGTACAGGACTTGCAAATGGTGGAGCATTTTCCTCTGGTGCAACCACAAAGTCAACACCACCCATCTTCAATTCATTATAGGTGCGTTCAAAGCTTGGATGATTTACCACACGTGGATTCAACTGACGAAACTGATGCCTCAAACGTTCCACGAACTCATCACGCACTGACACATGCACAGCAACACTGGCTATGGGAAATAGATCAAACGGTTCCTGCATACGTTTCGCCAAACAGTGCGTAACAGTACTTAAATCGCCATTTTCAAATACGTAAAGAAAACGTCCATGTGACCAACATTTGTTGTGCGAAGTAGCACTTGGTCGTCTTGACTAAAAATTTTTATTTGACATAATTAAAAATTATTTAAATTAAAAACGTTTTCTTTTACCAGCTCAAATTTTGGCCTGTTGCATCGTAGATTACATACTAAATCAGAAGTAATAATATTTTCTGGTACGTGACACATTCTGTTACTAATTACGCAATTACCTTAACTTTAATTAATTTTGATTTTTTTTATACTGGACCCGAACAAAATCTGTTTACAATTTAAACTTTAACTAAATATATAATACATTTCTGTACTATGACAAGTTCTAGAGCTGGACAGCTAGCTGCCGATAGTATCGCTACAACAGCTAACAGAATTATCGCAAGCGATGTTAACAGTTCTTTAAATTGATAAATAAGCTACATTTAAAATGAAACCTCCAGTACATAGAGGAAAGCATTTATTATATTAAATAAATATATATATAACTATATGTAACATCAATCTATAAGTTAATTAAGGAACTTTGTACATTATATTTGACATCCTTCTCTTTTTCACACTCATTACAAATAACAGCTGTAACTATTGTTTACTGTTAATAACGTAAATAATATGTAATGTTAAGCATAATTTGCAATTGGTTTATTTTTTCACTTTATTTGATGTTTCTGTTCAATAGTTTATGTTTCATTTTTTACCATTATTAATAGATTTGCAACAATTTTAGAAGCGATGGGTATAGATACGATTTCTTGTACTATCGCAATGACAGTGACCCGTGGGGCAGAAACAACGTTGCCAAAAGCTGGTGGTATATGGAAACACAATGATCTTGATGGTATTATTTAACTCCACAGTCTCATAGTGTATGCCATTTTGTAAAAGACATCGTGGTTGTCTCAGTCCATAATATGGTAAAATTGGCATTAGAGAAACATCCAAACAGTTAACATAGAAGTGATCGCAACGTATGCGGGCTGCTAATGGATAAACGCTTTTGATTTTCTCATCGAATACAACGACTGAATCAAATATAAGCGTTTCACTAGTAAATGCATCGGCTGCTTCATTAATGCTATTAAAGGTTTTTAGTATAACCACACCTGAGGGACTGCTGCTAAAATAAAATTGAATTATCTTATCGGTGATAATAACGGGGCTAGCAAATGGTGGCACTTCTTCATCTGATGCAACCACATGCTGTATGCCACCAAGTTTAATTTCAGACCATGTTTGTTCAAAATTTGGATGCGTTGCCACTTCAGGTTTTAACTGACGGAATCGACTCCTCATGCGTTCAATGAACTCATTCCGTACTGAGCTTTGAACGGCCAGACAGGAAACGGGAAATGGTTCAAAGGGTTTATGCATTGATTCTGCTAAAAAGTGAGCAGCTGAGGTTAGATCACCGCTTTCAAATATGAATACGAAACGGGATTGTGTCCATGTTTTTGTTAGAATGTTATTTGATTTAGTTGACTAAAATCAAATGAGAAATTTTATATATGTACATAAAGGATTATTTATTGGTTTTACCAACTCAAACTTTGGCTTGTCGTATCGCAAATTCATCACCAAGCTACGAGTAACAATGCCCTCAGGTTTCTTGCACATATTGGCAACGATTAAGTAATCTTCGTCCTTGTAAAAAAAAATATTACAAAATTGCAAAAAAAAATTATTAAAAAATATTATTTATATACTTAGAATTTTTAAAATTATTTTAATAATAAACTCTGAGGCATCTTTATTTTTAATATTTTTTTTTTGATTTTCTTTACTTAATTAAATTATTATTAACTTAAAGCTGAGAAAAGGATTAACTTCGCTTAACACCACTAGGTAGTACTACTTGAAGTCAATGGATCTAATCCAGTGCTCTTATATTGCTGCTTTTTGAGACACTGAAAAAAATAAACAACTTACAACATGCGACAGATACAACAGATATATGTAATTTCGACTGCATTCTCAGAGGCATATAAACAACATACAAGACAAACTTTCCGCACAAGAAACACAAATCAAGCCGAGCGGCCTGCCACGCTGGGAACTAAGGAAAACATTTTGCCTCTTCAGGCTGTACTCAGATAAGAAAGTGATTCAGGATTACATGAAAGCAACAAAAACAACAACAACAAGAAGCAGCATCATAGGCAAGCAAAGTAGAGAATGCTAATGCCATTTGCTCAAGTGCCATCAACTGAAGTGTTATATAAAGTCTAAACAAAGGTAATAAATAAGTTTTTTTTTTTGCATAGGTCCGCCCCAATGGAGCTGTATGAGTTTCACTTGTGTGAAATGGCCATGCTACACCATGACCCTTGAGCTCATAAAGCGGCGAGACTTGATGACCCCAAGGCAGTCAGCCAGTCAGCCAGGCAGCCAGTGACACAGTCAAGCAGGCAGCTAAGATATGAGAAATTTTGCTACCAAAGGACATTGTTGAAAAACTTTTCGAGCATAAAATTCAAAGTACACTTCAAAACTACACTATTACAATAAATATTTAGTCATTGCTTTATATTAATAGATATTAAAATTCTCATTGGTTTGCATTAATGGAGGTTAAAATATTGCTGTTAAATTGTTTGCCAAATGTAAATTAAATTTGTAAATTCCTTGTGGTTGCTTTGTAATTTGGTTTGGTTGAATTGCTACAGTGCTGGGCATAAAAATGGCACACAATACAAATTAAAATATATAAACTTATTAAATTAAATCGAGCTGTATATAAACACAGCTTAAATACAACTTTTAACTTCAGAAGAAGCAATGATTTATTCTTTTAATTAACATAGACTAAAGCAAAAGGCAGCATAGATTAACAGAGAGCTCAATGAAAAATTCTGTTATTTAATATTGAACAAAGTAAAAGGTAACTTGCATTAACAGAGACACACGTTTAAAATAGGAATACTTTGGTAATTTTGAAGCAATTAGTTTTAGTTTTAAAAATATAAACATATCTATATATATTTGTTATATTTAGATAACTAGAGCTGTCAGCTACAATTGCAAATATAACTTCAATTTGATTTCAGTGACAGACGTTGATGAAAATTAACCAAAACAGCAACCAAACTATTTCAGTCATTGCATTTAATTATTTATTTTGCATGCAATTTGAAATTTGAATTTGAATTTGAAATTTCACTCATGCAACATTTTAATTAAATTTTCAACATATATATATATATACACACACACACACACACACACACATATGCAACTATTAAAACCACAAAAATTATGTATACGCACTGTATTTTGATATTAAATTAAAAAAGTTGACACCACGAAAAGTTGGCCTTAGTTCGTAACGGTCAGTTAGCCTAAAACATTTATATATGCAGATAGTTTTCTCTCTACTATTCTCTGCTCTTCATTATATTATTTTTTTTTTAATTTTTTTCATTTTATTTTTGGTGCATAGAAAATTGAATTTTTTAGTGCGCATTTTGTAACGCAGTTAGTAAATTTGTTACCGGTCCAAATGTGACAAAACTATGCAGTAAAAATTGTTAGTTTTATCAACGTTAAATCCAATTCGAATTTAATTGCTGGTAACTTTTTCCAGCCATAGAACATAGAACAACTGTAATTAAATCGTGTAATCAGTATGAATACAAACCCACAATGTCGCCCACACAACATATACAACCTTGGGGGCTCTTGAAAGATATCCGGAATATGGCATTTATCGGGCAAATTGTGTCTCGTGTTTGACTGGTGAAAAGCAAATGAATTATGAAAATGGTTTGTGCCAAGCGTTAAACGCATGAAAACATGCAAGTTTTCGCCAAGTGGCAGTTGCTATGGTGTTTTGGCATTGGTTGTTGGGTGTTGGATGTTGGGCGTGGCACAGCATCGGAAGTGCAAATAACTGTTGCCAAACATTTTCAACGAAAAATGTGCGCATTGCATACATTTCATGGCTGTGTGAGCAGTGGCCACTAGAATGGGTTCCACCAATATGGTGGAAGGGTAAAGGGTTCAAAGTGGAGTTTGGTGCAACACTTGAGCTTGGCAATGGCAATGGTAACATTGGTGGGTTCAACACGCCGCTTGTTGCAATGCATGCAAACAAGATTTAACGATAAAATTTTAATTAGTGCATAAATGGGCGCTTGATTGTGTGGGCGTGGCATAGCATAGCGGAAGACATGCTATCCATATGCAAGCTCACACACAAATATACAGTTATTACATACGCTACCATTTGCGGGCTTGCAACATTTGGGTTTTATTTGTTTTTGCCTCGAAACCCAAACGCATTTCAGTGCGGCACATGGGGCAACAACTGGGATATACATGAAATTAAGCAATTTTGAGTGGCACACACACATACACATATACTACTCACTGTTGTGTATACGTGTGTGCATATGAGATTGCATACTATTTGGCACCAAGGCCATTTGCATTCGATGAATACTTTGTTTAAGAATCCCCAGATAACCGATTTATTTATTTATTAATGTTGCATGTAAAAAGGAAATTCGGTTTAAGTGCCATTAATAATAACAATTTTGGTTACTTACAAATATCAGTTAACATTTTGAAAACCTATTAACAATGTATATCGTTGACTGAAATATAAACCGAGTGCAAATTAGTTATTAAGAAAATTAAATAGCAAATATTATGGAATAATTAACTTTAACTCTTTGAAGATTTTCATTAAGAGTGTATTATGAATAAAATAAATAGTTGCTAATATTTAATAATATTTATTATTTAATATTTACCTAACTAATTAGACTCTATTAAGGTATTCAATAAATATAATTTTAACATACTAGGTATTATTTGTTTTAATAAAAAAAAAAAGAAACAAAGTTGTATTAAACGTTTATTTAGTTTACCTTTATATAGAAAATCACACACACATACACATACATTTAGATCTCATGCATCTACTATGTATACCTTTATACTATATCATGCATGATTCCACAGTTGCTTTGGGTAACAATCACGTTGACTGCTTTACACCGACTTACCAGGTAAATATTCGTAGTAAAAACGTTACTAAAAATATAAGTAAGAACGAGCAAAAGGTACACATATAACATGCAGCATACGATGGAACACAACAGCTCGACAGGTACTAACTTTATTCAATATTGTTGCATTTTTTCTTACCTACAGTATACCCTATATAAAATATATCTATAATAGAGTATATTGATGTAGCATAAGTATAAACTATTACTCATGCGGTCATAGCAACAAGTAATCAGCGTGGCATAAATCAAGCAGTTTTATGAACTGCTTTAAATAATTTATCTCTAATACAGTACTCAGAAAGTGATATATCAAACAGCTTTATATGCTCCTCGTTATATTCATTTTATTATTCATACAATGGTAGTAAGTGAATGATATATAAACATTTTCAATAAGGAAGTGCTCTAAATATTTTATATCATTCAACATGTTCAACTATAGTTGAACTATAGTTACGTCTGTTTACAGGGTATTGTTGTATCAATAATATAATTTTATTAGTTATATGTTAGTTCCGGGTTCTCAGCATTTTGTCTGTTCAGCTTGTTCCCAGCCTTCAGTTCATGTCTACTTTTATTTATTTTAATTTTCCAGCTCGACTTCTTCCATATTATTATTTTTTTTTTTATTTTTACTTATTTTTTATTATTTTTACTTTTACAACTCGCCTCGATTGCTGCTCGACATGCACTTTGCATATATTTTACTTTTACGATCTGATGCTGCGTTTAAATATTTAGTAGATAGTAAACTATGTCTGACTTCTTATGTGTTGTATATGTGTGTGTATATCTTTGGTGCATGTGTGTGTGCGTATATGTGCTGGAGTGTTTGAGTATGTAAGCATGTATGTATGCTGTTGTGTGAACGTGTCTATTGAAATATTTATTAAAATAACCAAAAACCCTCAGGCATGTAGCAAAGGTGAAAAGCCAAGGAACGTACAGATTACAATTTATATTACATATAAATTGTTTTGCAACTGATTTTAATCGATTATTTTCTATATATTAACTGTTAGTTTGTACATTATATTCAGTTGATACTGTAATTATGCTGTTGACCACAAAATAAAGCATCTATACACACAGCTGGAACCAACACTTAAACATTAAATGATTTATTTCGATAAATTTTCTTTTTTGATTTTGATTTCGATTTCGATTTCAATTTTAAGCTTTTAGCCCAAAAACACTGAAATTTTTGTTTTAATTAAAATATGTAAATTTTGGGCAAATCGCACAAAATACCCACAAATTAGAGGGCAAATTGTAGTGAAAACCAGCTAATATATTGCACACATTTGCCAAAAAAAAACACACATTATTATATATATATATATATTATTTGTATTTGTATATATATATATATATATATATATATATATATAAACCTATATATGTTTAGTATTCGAACCTCAAAACTCAAACCACAAAACAATTTTAGTTTATTTTTGTCTAATTGCAAAAAACAGTTGCATTTTGGAAATTTTAGTGCAATTTGTGTTGCTGCTGCTGCTGCTCCCCTCTACCAACTACTCCTGTTTAAAGTGAAAGTGTTGATTTGTGCCGCTAGTTGTAAGTTGTGCTGGAATGTTATGGTCAATATCCCAAAAAAATTGCTTGCATAAGTTGAACAAATATTTGGATTATAATGAGTCAAGCCAAACTACTCGACTAAACCTGCTTCAAAGATGATTAAGATTAAGATTTAGTAAAAAATGATCGAAAAACTATATCATTATTTTAAGGTTATAAATCATTAAAAAAAACAAGTTAGAAAGCTATAGTCGGCTGTACCTGATGTTGAGAACCTCTTTGCAAATACACACACAGTTCTACACGCACTTTGAGCTCCTGCGCGCGGCTTTTAGCATTTCTTCATTAGCTCCCTTCTTCCTTTTTTCCAAAGGCTAACAATAATAGTCTACATCAAAATTCTAGGCTCACGGGTAAATTTGTGTTTTGTTAAAATATAAAAAAAATATATAAATTAAAAACAACTCTCACAAACACAAACTTGAGAAGTTAATGCTATGCACTAAGCCAAATTGGCAACTCTATTACTGTCAACCATAAAGACGTATAAAAGTAGAAAGAAAAACAAAAATAAGTTAAAAATGTGGCATGAAAAGCCAGGATAAGTTGATAATATAATAATGAAAACGGCCTGCTTGTAATTCCCAATTAGTTATAACAAATTTATGTTCTAATCGTCAATATCGTCCCGTTTAATGTTAAGGTTACTTTGGTTTACCTTCTTATAGTTTTGGAGTATTGTATATTTCTCAATCAATTGGAGGAATTACTTTACTCTCTTTGGTCTTCTTAACACTAAAACTGCTTAAATTTCGTGTCTTATTATTGTTTAGTATAGAAATAATATTAATTTTAAATAAAAGTCCTTCCATTTTATAACATCAAAACTTTACTTCCTTATTTAAGCCTTTAAAAAAAAAAAAAAATAAAGCCCGACACATACAATCACAAAAAGCAAATGTTTAACATAAAAACGAAAAATTCAAGAGCTTCCCGAATTGGTGCCATTGACGAATGCAAGAAGTAAGAAATATGTAGTAAATACAAAAAAAAAATCATTTGACATTGGTAGAGTATAATAGTAATCTTAAATAAAGATCTTTCTATTTTCTTGCCACATATATTTTGCCATTTTGTAAACTCTTTTAAGCAGCAATAATCCCAAAAAAAACAATAAAAAAAAAAACGATAGAGAATATATATCAACAGTTGTAATTAAAAAGCAGGCCAAATGGGCCTAAATTTATATATGTAAATGGTGAATGGCCTTTAGCCTTGATGAAGACTCTGTCAAGTAGCTTATTCTTGCTACTTTTCGATTTTGCATATTTCCATTTGCCGCTGCTCCCTTTCTATTTTTTTTCAAAAGGTAAAGGGCCATAAAAGTAAATAAAATATAAGTCAAATTTTAATAAATATTAACATAATTTATACGTTTTAAAATTTAAAGTTCTTGGCAAAATGTTGGCATTCACATTTCATTTAAAATTTCAGATTTGTTCAATGTCCAGTTATACGTATTATGTATGCTTCAGTGGCATGCAACATTTGAGCATAAGTTTGTACATATATATATATATATATAGCCTACAGTGAAACAGTAACAAAAACAACAGCAACAACAACATCATCATCATGAACAATAAATCGCCAAGTTGTCCATTTTTATTTATTTTCGCATTTCAAGTGTTTAGTTTTCGCTTGAAAAAATTGCCATTTTCTTCAACTTGATTTTGGATGCTAAAGGAATCGAAGGATACAAGGATACAAGTGAATATATGCTGCTGTTGCTGCTTGGACTGCTGCTGCAGGCAACTGTATATGAAACATGTGCCCAAGATGGTACCAGATTTACGAATCGAACTGTAAGGCAGGAAAGGCACTAAGTAAAAGGAAAATACATAGTGAGAAAAGGAATGAGTGAGGAATAGAGCAACAAAAATAAAAAAAGAAACTGTATTCAACTCTGTCATTGCCATTTCAATTTCCGTTTGAATTTTGCACTTCATTTCGCAAGTTCGCAATTTTCATGTGATTTTCTTTTTTTTCCATTTCTTTTTCTTTTCTGTGGCAACTGAGCAGAAGAAATCAAATAAATATAATAGTTACAACAATTAGATACCCTTTCATATCATTTCTATAAATATTACCTAATTATTTTATTTCCGATTTTTCTACAAGTTTTTCTTAAATTCGAATATATTATAAGTTGGTTATAAGTATGTAATATCAATATATATATATACCCATTGTATTCATTTGAACATTACAGGGTATTTTAAAAATAAAAGAAAGTGGAAACTAAAGCAGGACAATACAAGTTTGTTCAAGCGCTAGTAGATGAAAGCAGAAAGAGGCAATGCAAATACTCAAGAATAAAAAACAAAACAAAACAAGCGTAAACTAAACGAAGGCAAAGAAGAGATGACAATAAATTGTCACTTGCTTGAAATCTCAGTCCTTTTTCCACAATTTTATCTCAGCGTAGAGTGTAGAGAGTAGAAAGTAGAGCGTAGAGCGTAGAGGGTAAACAGATTTTGGAACGGGTACATTGGTATATATATTTATATATGGAACTGCTCTAAAAATGTAAACACGAGCGCAATGATAATGATGGAAAATCATGGCCAAGCGAGAGACAACTGCACGTAACGTTTGTCTGTCACGCCCCTGTCAGTTGGGGATGAGGAGTTGCCACACAGCTACCAATTGTTGCCAGACACATACAAACACACATACACACACAAACACAGCAATGTGCGCCTACAATGGTTGCCTGTGAGCGCTTTACTCCATACCCCTTACAGCAACCCCCTGCTGTTTATTTGTTTGACAAATAACGAGGACCATAATGAAGGAGGTGCAAATGATGTTGGCATTGTTTATTCGACTGCGAAATGTAATAGGCGCGCGGTGTCACGGGCCTCGGCTTGCTTTTTATGGCTGATTTGACAGGAAACGGAAGCGCGAAATTGCAAAAGCGCAATAAAGTGTAGCATAAACAAAGGCGCGCACTGAATACACAACAAAACAGCAACAACAATACAACTAAAATGATTCAAGTGCTCGTTACCGTTGCACAACACTTCAAAATAAATTTGTTTTCACAATATATACATATTTATATATATATATATAAATATTTTTGTCATCTTATTGTTATGCTTCTTATTGTTGCTGTTGCTGTTATCCTTGGCATAATCTTACAGGTATTTTTATTTTTGATTTTATTTTTCTTTATGCTTTAGTTGCCATAATCAATTACATTTTACTTTATTTTTTGCACTCTCTTACTGTAAAGAATATACAAAATACTAAATAAAAAATTGCATTAAAATATTTGAAATTTCCATGCAAAAGAGGCCTAAATATGTTAGCCCAAAAAAGGATATTCTAGTTACTTGGAAATGAGCTGCTTTTGGGGCACAACTTAATGATTTGATCTACCTAATTAAATTTTGTACACAGAATTGCTAAAAGGTGCTATTCGAACACGTAAATGTTGCCCAGACAAAAACTTAACGATAAGAGTCCTTCGAGTGCGCCTTGTCCTTGTCGCTAATATTGCCTCTTTTTCTTAGTTTTTGCCTTTGCCTTTGCCTTTGTATCAGTTGCAAAATTTATTGCACTTAATGGAATTTAAAAGTTTGTTTACTTCAGCAAGTTGTATGCCAAGGAGAATGCCACCATTTTGCTGCCTAACTGCATAATGTATATATGTATATATGTATGTGTGTCTGTGTGTATATATTTGTATGCGTAACTGCTAACGATAATGGTGTTTAAATAAATTTATTTCTTAACGATTATCATGCAAATTAATAGTTGCACAACAGCTTAAAAGGCAACACTCAACTTTGCCCAGCAACAAGGCTAAATAATTTTATTTTTTTTATATATAAAATG
Organism: Zygothrica quintamaculata; assembly: GCA_037044455.1. Lineage (NCBI taxonomy): Eukaryota > Metazoa > Arthropoda > Insecta > Diptera > Drosophilidae > Zygothrica > Zygothrica quintamaculata. The sequence continues at coordinate 256,008 of JBAMBS010001301.1, forward strand.
AAATGCAAAATAAATTCTCAATAAAATTGTTAATTAAATTCAATAAATATTATAGAATATTAAGCAATTCAACTTGCGTAGAAGTCCTTAAGTTGTGTCTTTGTTAATAACTTATGGTCTTAGTTGTAGCTCTTCATAGGGAGAATATCAGTAGATCTCTTAGCTTTGAAGTCCTCTATAAGATATAGAAGAAATAGAATATATAAAGTCCTAACTTAGGAGAAAGTAACCAGCAGAAGAAGCAACTTGAAACTGACTATAAAACATCCTTTATCCAATCTTACACACATTATATACGATCAAAGATGTATTGCATTTACTATTCACCTCTATAAAGAGGCTTATTATTGGGACTCTTATATATATATATATATGTGAAATCCCACAGATATATATGTATATATCGCTGTGTTTATGCAGTAGTACTTGGATATAGATAAATAATTATATATATGTTTATATAAAGTTGAAGTTATATGCCTTCAGCTGCTCAAGTTAAGTTTTCTTGGTTTGGTTAAATGAAGGGGAGGAAAAAGCATTGAAAAACTTTTTGTCTGTGTTGTTGTTGTTGTTGCTGTTGTTCGTTTTTTGTAGGTGCTGCAAAAGAGTTTGGCCAACGATTGAGCCAAAGAAATATTTAATAACTATTTTTTTCATTTTTTTTTTTTTGCTATTTGCATGAAAGTTTTCTTTGCTTTTAATTCTGTAATGGAATTGTTAAGGGGTTTGGTAAAACTGTAGCGGCAGTTGCCTGATTTATAGCCAGAGCAAAGTTTTTTTTAACTCAAAAGATTAAAAAATTAAACAAACCAAAAAAAATGAGGTAAAAAGAAAGAAAAAGGAGGAAAAATAACAACCAAAAAGCTGGCCGCAGCTGACTTAAAGTTAAATGCAACTTCTGTTTAAATATTTGTTAAACTAATTAGCAAAAGTGTTGCCAAAAAAAAAAAAAACAAAAAAAGAAACTGAACAATTTAATGCTCGTACACACATAATGCTGCGCCATTTCCGGTTTATCTGCCCTTTGTACTAAAGCCAATTAGACAAAATGGCTGCGACACATTTCCGCTGGTTGAGCTCTTTACACTGAGCCTTATGCGTTTACTAGAAATGTGGCATATACTAGGACTTAAACAACAATGTACCAAACTTACAGGCAACTTACCGTCCACTTAATATCCTTTGAGGCAACATATAAACTTTAAATGAGTTAAGTTAATTGCAACAAATTATATTGATAAGTTTAGAGTTAAAGCAGACGCTTTAGGCAAAGCAATAGAGCATAGTACCAGTCTATTTTCTATAAGTTTTTTATAGTGTATACAAGAAACGGTGTGTGTACTCTATTCACAGTTACAGCTATTGTTATTGTTGTCTATCGAGCTTGGTCCTTGTTGTTATTACACCGACACACTTTCGCATTTGCTAATCGCATTAATTATGCGTTGCTTTCAGTTGCTACTGGGCCTTTTGTGCTGCAGGCAAATGGACAACAAATTGAACAAAAGTAAACTGCAGGCAAAGATAAAGACAGCGTCAGGGAAGGACACAAGCAAAGTGTAGAAAAGAGAGGGAGTACGAGTTGAAATTGTAACTGTAAGTAAGAGACAAGCTGCTAGTTACATTTCAAGCGTAATTGCCCCACTGGGGAATTGAATTGAACGCACTTTGGCTCTGTTACAATTAACAGAAGATGCCATTTTATTTCATTAATTATCAATTAGTTTTTGAAAATTATTATGTACATTTTCAAGGCAAATCTTGACAAATTTTCTATTAAATTAATTACCAGCAATACTTAATCAAAGTCTATTTAGTTATCTGATATTTATTACTGATAACAAAATTGTTAATATATTTATTTTAATTGAAACAATTGTTAATTGATTTAACAGAATAGATTTATGTTTATTTTATACTTTTACTTAAAACTGCTAATATGCTTTCTAATGGCCTTAATCATTGTCTCAGCCTGACTATTAGAGGATTCACGCAACAAGCCAATAACTTCAGAGATGCCACCGGGCGGACGGCCACGTAGAGCCTTACTGGCCATGGCATATAGAGCTCCAGCACAGGCGCCACGTTTGCCTTCCCAGTTCTCGGGACTTGGATCAAGTCTGTGAATAATAATATATATAAGTATATAGCTTATAGATACTCCCTATATATACTAACTTCTCGAGCATATCAAATGACTTAGCAGACACCCAAAACTCTTCACATTTGTAGCATTCATTGGCAATAAGCTGAAGAAGTACAAAAGCTTCTGCATTTGTATCTCTGGTAATGAATACATTCCAGGCCAATTCTGGATGAGCACAACGTATATGACACTTGGCCAAAACCATACAATAAGTATGTTGATTCTTTATATCGGCATCACTGACTGACATGAGCAACTCTTCAGCCTCTTTGTAGTAGCCAGTGGCACATTTGGCCTGGCCATAATTATAGTTGAAGACATCATCATTGATAAAGTAGCTGCGTATGGAATTCATATAGACTAGAACCTCCTCAAACTGCTCATAGAGAAAGAATGCAGAGGCCATGCTTTGTCGTCCTGGTATCGTATCACATTCGGTGGCTGAGCTGCCCACCAGATGAAGATTCTGTTGTGCCGTTTTAATATGATCCTTCTGTGAGTTTTAAATACAGAGCAAATTGAGTGTTGGATATCATAATAGTAGGATTAGTACCTACCGATCCCAATTGCTGTCCCAGCGCTGCATGCACTACACCTTTCAGTATATACTCATGCGGGGATGTGGGTTGCAGTTCCTTCATTAGAGCATGCGCCTCCTGAATCTCACCTTGCTTTAGATAATATATGGCCAGATTGAGACGAGCCTCGGGCACTATATTAAGCATTTGTGGCAGCACCCTAAGTGCACCTTCACCATTCCGAAATACAACCAAATTGTGACGCAATAGATCCGCACCAAAGGTGCCATTATCCGCAATGTTTTTGATCTCCTGTTCGGCTACACGTCCACTGAATAGTCGAAAGCGATTGCATGCCTTCAGGTTAATGGCAATAGTGCTATCACCATGTTGATTCAGATACACTTCGAGTACCTCCTGAGACATATCGTAATAGTCCAATTTATAGAAGCATAAAGCCAAGTACACATTGATGGCCAGAAAGTCCTTGTTATCGACCAACACGCGCTTATATACATCAATGGCCTCCTGGTAATGGGCGCGCATATAGTGCATGGAGGCCAAACTCAGTTGCTGTTCAACGCTAGGATTGGTAACAATCTGCTCCATGAGCTGTGCCCATTGCTGATCATCGCTTAGCTTGTGGGCAAGATGAAATAGTAGACGCTGCTTTAATGGTGTATCCACAATATTTGCCATCAATTGCTGTGCCTCCTCATAAAGACCCAAATAGAACATGCAAACAGCCACATTGAGATCTAAATGCGGTTCAATTATATCCTGTTGCTGCTTGATTTCCTGGTATTGGTTTAACGCCTGTTGATAGTCACCCAAATGAAAATTGCAATAGGCAACCCATTGATCTATTTGACGCTGTTGTTCCTTATTCTTAGGTGTATCCTCCTCCTCATCTGCATGCTCCTCATTGGCATACTGCAGCATAAAAGAGCATAGATTGGCTCAACAGTGTTGAAAATTGGGCAGATGCTTGAAACCAACAATAACATACCTCAAGGAAGGCTCTGGCTCCGGTATAGTCACGCCTCATGATGAAATCCTCAAGTGTTGCTGGCGCTGCTATCTTACGTTGCTGCTGTATGCCACCTCCGCTTGCCACATGCCGCGAGCTGGCCGAATCTGTTTTGCCACGTGAAAGTATCTATGTATACGGTGTATGTAACTCGAGTAACTCAAGTATTTCAAGTATCTTTTGCAATTTTTAAGCTGCATTTCTTACCATTTTCTTGGGAAACTTTGTTTTTTCTTGGCGATTTTTCGGTTGTATTTTTATTTCTGTTTTCTTCTTACTTCTTCTTCTATTTTTTCTGCTTTGTTGTGTTCGCTTTAGGTGCTTGGTTACCGTTTAAGGTTATGGTTGCTTGGCAACCAACGTAGCGTCGATAAAGCAGTTCCCATGCTTCAATGCACCCAAATCCAACTGTTGCTTAACTTTGAGTATCATTCATGCAAATGCTATTCACAATTCTCGGCTATATTTTCAGCTCTGACTTCTGTCCTCTCTTCTCTCCTCTGTTCTCTATATATTTTTCTTTCATTTCATTCCTTTTTATGTTTTGTACATTTTTCACCAGAAGCAACAAATGGAATTCTGCTTTCACACCCTAACACCAAAGTCTTGTATATAACATTTTTAATAATGTTTGTAACAGCAATTCCAACTGCATATATATATTATAACATTAACATAACAGAGCAATGTTAACAAGAGTCCACCGCTGTTAAAGAGCAAGAAGCGCAGTTAAACTAAAAGTTTATTATAGAAAAAGTAAATTGAAATTTTATATAAATATATATAAATAATTAGGAGTATATTATGATTTGTTACTATTTGGAATATGAAAATCTTATCTTGATTCTAAGTGTATTATGGAATTCCACTTGCATATGTACTAAGATGACTAGAGCCAAGGCTATGGCTCAGGAACGGATTGTTAACACACTTGTTTTATTTATAAGAAGAATAAACTCATAAATATGCACTCAGCCTGAAGCAAAATGTGTGTGCGACACTAACATCATCTTGAAATTTGCAATCCTTTTAAAATTTTCTATTTTTTATTTTTCTCTCTGTTTTTCTCCTTATTTGCAGTGTATCTGCTGACATTGCAGAATGCTAAATGTGCTTCGCATATGATAGACACATGTGTGGCAGCATTTTCCAGAGAATTGTGAATAGGTGACAAATCAAATAACGAGAAACATTCCATTCCTTATGCGATTCTCAGCTTAATAGACTGAAACTTTAATATCAAAAGAATTTCTATTGCACACTTTGACTTGAAACAGTCGAAAGGATTGTTTAAAATTATGCAGAAATGATGTAAAATAGCGTAAATTGTCTTATTATATTATTATACGCAAATTCTTAAGCATTTCTACAGTTAAATTTACCTTTTTATATATACTCTAACAACTAATGTCTGAGACTGAAAGGTTAAGCAGTGTTCAACCAGCTCAAGGTTATCTATTTGATTAATGAGTTAAGGTTGTTGGTTAGATGAAAAACTTTGTAGACAATTTTGTGGAAAATAATTTAGATTTGTAGTTAACTGAGTAGGTTAAAATATTAAATGCTGTTATATTACTTTAGAATATTGTTAGTATAGTTAGAACATCTCAAGAGATCGAATCTAAAAATATCAAATTTTTCGTCACTTTTTGAATTTTGCATGGCATTTAAATTTAACAAAATGGAAGACAATTCCTACTCACTACTATTGGAAGAGAGTATTAAAAGTCATTTCGAACGAAATGGTACGCTGGACGAGATGCGAAGCGGACTTCATGTTAAGATGCTTAAGATGCTACACAGCGAAATGAATATTAAAACGGATCGGCCACTCTGTGGTGGTGATATGGAGCAACGTGGCTTAGTGTATTTGCTAAATCAATTGATTATTGAATATTTTCATTGGTATGGCTTGAAGCATACACTGGAGACATTTTCATTGGAAACTGGCCACAAAACCAAACCAAAGTCGCGTGCATGGTTAAAACGTGAATTTAATGATAATTTCGATGAAAAGCATGAACTTCCTATTATCCTGCAAGTATTGATGTTACAAACTACCAAGGATGCAAAGAAGAAGAAATCCTCTCATACAAACCCACCAAAACCAAAGGACAACCTAGGTAATACTATAAAGATAACAAATATGCCCAACGCTCTTGTCGCCAAACATTCTGCCAAAATGTTAATGAAAGCCCAACAACGTCAAAATCTGGTTAAAAAATTACATAAGCCACCTGTAATCACTCCAACTATTGCAGCAGCTAAGGTTACCGTTAAACAATGTATGGCAGAAGGAACGGAAAGGGAAAGACCACGGCGTACAAATAGAGAGATATTGAGAGATTCTCGTAGGCAGAAACTTAATTATAGTTCTAATACTGATTCAACCATAGATTCTCATAGATATTCGATAAATGAAAGTATTGAAAGTAATGGAAGTACTGAAAGTGAAACATTTGCAGAAATACCGAATAGATATTATTATCGAGAACAGGAACCAGCTGAGAAAGATTATCCATTTGGCTGTGGTGAAGAAGGTCCGTATGAGGGACATTACATGGAAAAGAAAACATATAAACCGGAGCCAGAACCAGTCATAATAGAAGATAAAAATAAGACACAGTGTAAAGCCAAAGAACAAAATATGAAGGCAATGAATAATACAAGTAATACAAAGGCAAAAACTATGGAACGCAATTTGCCCAAACGTAGCAAGGTTCTATTTCATTCAATACATCGTATAGAGCATTCTGGTGATGATGAATTAGACTTACCAATCAGGAAAACCCATAGTCCTGACACTATGGTAAGTAGTGTTGAAGTGGACAGTCTCAATGGTAGTGAAGAAGATAGCGATGTCTACCTATAATCAAAGTGATGGAATGTAAATTGTTTTTGTAATCAAATTTTATGATCAGACTCTAAATTTAAACGTATTTTGACAGACAAATTGCTTAAAATTTCAATTAAATTTATAAATTATCTAAAAAAAAAAACTGTTTCACTTATATTACTCTTACATAATGATATACTCAAAAGAGGTCAAATGTTGCATTATAACACACACAATTATTGACGTACAGTTGTCCTTTGCTGTCTCAGCTCTGTAGATCTGCATAAAATTAATCAAATTACCAAATAGCCTGAAAGGGTTCAACCAATCAAAATACTTAATTAATTGATTGAGGATGTTGCTGTTCGGGTATTGAGTCCCTGTCTGTGCTGTCTGTCCATGTAACCAGCAACACTATTGCTTGTGTATCAATGACAACATTTTCATGGTCTCAGCTCCAACTGTCATAATATTGACTCATTGGTCATGTAATTAATGGTGTTAAGACTCGCACGCCATATTATTGCAATTCCATTGACAGACAGCATCCGTTTTGCATTTGCTGCACTTTCCATTCAGGCAATTGTATGCATTGAAATATTGATTTCAATTATAATGAAAACTTCTCAAACCGAAACCTTGTCTCCGCCACAGGCATACACTAATTGATGGCACATCGGTTGGTTTATGTTTCGCATATTAAATAATTGTAATTGTCGATGAAAAGTAAAAAAGTGAAAAGGATAAAAAACTTTATAAACTTTATAATTTGATATTCTATGCTAATTGGTTGATTAGTTAAACTATTCATGTTATAAAAGACAATTAGAAATGATGAGAGAAGTTATTAAAGCTCAAATCTGCCACAATATAAACCCTTTATAAACTAAAACTTAATCCTTGTAAAGTCGAAGTATATATTTAAAAGTTTTACATTGTAATATCTTGCATATTGTGGCAAGCTGATTATGTGAGAGAACTGCGTTAAGCATACGCTGAGGCAAAGCTTGGTAATCATCATTTGTTGAATCCAATAAGAAATCACGTTCATGTTGCTCAAATGTCAACAGGCAACACTATGCAGAACGTCATTTTACCGCTGCCACAACCATTGCCACAGCGTCACGCATGCCACTAATGAGGCTCGTTAGCGTGGTCGGTTTGTCCAGCGTATGCTGTGAACGCTGTGGAATTTGTGTGTGGAGTCTCCCGTAATGTATGCAACACGCCAAATTGTACAAACGTAGTGGGCAAATCGATAAAGTAATTTGGGCATTGCAAAACAAACGACTGTCATACTCTGTTGGCTGCTCTTAGCTGGCTGCCCAGTATGAGCTAGAGCCGCGAAATGCGGCGCAACCAACAAATGTTGGCCACATAATTTTGTTTGGCTGTAGTAGCAGCACGTAATAGGACAACGATGCATTGACAGAGTGAGTGAATGACAAGAGTAAAGATTGCAAAACTTTATACCAGTTACCGTTTACCAGTTGCTGCCACAGTTGCTGTACAGTTGCTGCCAAAGTTGCTCTACAGTTGCTGTACAGTTGCGTAATTGCAGCACCATCTTGTGGTTATGCGCTCTACGTGCGTTTGTCGCACGTTCAACTAATTAAAATTGCATTTTTGCCTCCGTCGGTTATTGATATAGCCAATGTACCATATGATACTTCATACCATATATACCATATATATATCCTCATACGTGTAAATAACTGGTAATGTAGCTGGTATACATATGTCTAGCTTGCATTCAGCTGTTGTACCCTAGGGCATGTACTTAAGTACATCTGTTTACCTTAAGGCATGAGACTTGCATCAAAAGTTGTCTTCAGAGACACTTGAGTAATAAATAAATAATAAATAAATTTAATATTTTTCTGAAAGAATCACTTAAATAGTTTTCAATTTAATTAATAAAAGAAAATATAAAATTAAATTGAAAATAAAGTGGAAAATTTTGCACACAACAAACAGAAATAACCTTGAGCCATATGAGTCAAGTATTTGGTCAAATACATGGCGTATGCGTGATAATTTGTGGGCTATCTCTTACCAACAGACAACAGACAACAACTACAAACGACATGCGACAAACGACAGGCAACAGGCGACATGAGGTTGAACAGAGCCAATGATTTGCGGTTTTTGTGGATTGTACAAAAAGCTTATAAAATTGTTGCTGACTTTTTAAAGTGTTTACAGCAAATTTGTTCTGGTTCAATTTGGTTTAAATAATAAAATCCTATTTGTGGCTTTACTGCGATTTATTAAGAAATAATACAATAAACAAACACTTGTTGTATGACAGAAAAATTACAAAATTAAAATTTATAGGAAAAAACAAAAAAAAAACAATTTATACAAAATTTTCAACTGATTTTCTGCTTCTGACAAGAGAGAAAATGAAGGCTGCTCTAAGCTCTTGTTGCATAAGGATACTCAGTGAAATAAGTAAAGTAAAGTAAAGTATAGTAATCGCTTTATATTTAAATAATTTACAGGGTATTTTATAGTTAAGTTTACTCTAGTTTCTATTGGTATCTGAATGGTTAAATTTATGTTTTTGATATGCTTAACTTTTACCAAAAACAAACGCTGATGAGTTGACAAAAGCTTAATGACACTTAGTGTAAGTAAACAGGCATCACACACCATAAACATATATCAGCCCATGCTAGGGCACATACACACACATACACACTCTCGCAATTACAAATTACACACACGCACACACACACACTCTTGTACACATAATTCAACAGCAGCAGTTTGTAAGCAGCGATGCGAAAAACGTATTTTAGTGATTTTTAATGCGAAAGCAATTTGAAAACTTCGTTTGCCAAAAGTTGTAATCATACAGACATGTTGTGAGTGGTTCAATGATAAAGTGGTTGGGTGGTTGGTTGGTGGGATGGTTGGGTGATGTGATGGTTAAACTTTTCCATGTTAGTCGTTGGTACATTGAAATTTGGTTAGCTGATTAAGCATTTCTACATCGCGAAACATTTGATTGAAGTAATTGCGAGTGCGTCTGGTTAAGGACTAAGTAGACTTCAAAATAACCAAATGTATAAATTAGTAAATAAATTAGTGGCAAGACACAAGTTGCCAAAGGTATAAGAAATAATAATGATAGAAGTGACAGCTAATTGGATGAGCAGCTGAAGCATAATTAACAGCGCTGTAAATAACATAACATAACACAATATAGACTGCAATTGAAATGTTAAATGATGCTGTAAATAACATAACATAAAAGTATAAATAAACTATTGAATAAATATATTAAATATAATAATAAATTTAAATAAATTAATATAATGCTCAATGTAACCAACTAAGTAGAGTTTAAGTTAAGCTCATAAGTTAAATAAAGCTACTTTCACCTTAACTTTCTCTTACAATTTATTAAACATAAACTCTAACCAAAATGCCACCGCATAATCTGGTAAAGAATATGCAATTTACTTGAAGGAGAAGGATTCAGTATAACTAAATGGGCGTAACTAATACTTAAGCCGCCTTAAAGTAAATTAACTACCTTTTTATTTCGAAGATTCTTCTTTGTATTTGTTAGCGATAATCGAGTAACACTTAAAGCAAATTTGCTGTGGGTTATGTTGCAACAAAATGTTGTCTAGTCTATTAAGTTTTCCATTATAGATAATAGCGATCAATGCTTTGCACTAAGCTTAAGAAACTCGCAACAACCAAATTTATACACACACACACACAATCACATATATAAATATATATATATATAGATATGAAAACAAACACATACTCACATACGTTTACACAAACAAATTTGAGCAACTGAGAAACGAAAATCGAATAAAGGACACAAAGTAAAAGCATTTGCCAATATATATATATATATATATATATATATATATATATATATACGCCTATACCAAGACCAAGCATCCTGCAGATGGTTTTACTTTGGTGTCGACAAGGACCAGTCAGGAGTGTAACAAGTAAAGGAGACACGCTGTCTGTGGCAACTGCATATGTGTATATGTAAGCATGTTTGTGTGCGCGTGTGTGTGTGTGTGTACAGTGTTAAATGTAAGTGTGGGTTGAGCGTCATGACAACAATGGCATTTTGATACTTTTGTATGAGATTTAATGAAATTTGAATCCTTTTGTTAAGTGAGCAAGGAAGCAAGTATGAAAAACTGAAGATGATGGGGAGAGACAGAGAGAGAGCGAGTAAGGGAGAAAGAAATAAACGAAGCTGCAGGCAAGTTTTCTTGTCTGTCAGTGACGATATCATGTAGTTAAGGTATTTTGGGCTTTGTTTGTGTGTGTGTGGGTGTGTTTTACAACAATAGTAAAACAATCTCCTTAATGCACACTTTGGCCTAAAGGAATTTTTCACTTGTAAGAAGAAACTTGTAAACAGAATAACACACACACATAGACACACTTGACTATCAACGGCAGTTAAGCAAATTATGTATATGCTCTTATATGTGTGTGTGTGTGTGTGTGTTTATATATAGATGTATATTGACAAAGAAACATGTTAATAAACAGCTGGAAGTTTACTTTATTGTCAATAGCGAACTCCCAGGCCTAGTCTTGTTCATGAAGAATGAAGATGCTTGAAGACTACAGGGAATTGCCAAAAGGGTTTCAAACCTCTTCCTGTAAGTGCAAGTGCCTGTGTGTGTGTGTATATGTATGTTGTGGTATCAATAACATTATAGAACACAACAGGCAGCCATCAGCAACAAGAAGAGCTACTTCACAAGTTACTTGTGGGCAATATATATGACAAAGGTGTCCTTTTGCAACAAATCACATATTGCGTGCCAATATATACACTCCTACTACGATTATTGTCTATTAAGTGCTTTTGTGTGTATGTGTGTGTGCGTGTGTTTTACTTAAAGTTGCTACAAATTGAATTTATGTGTAAGCCGAAAATGAAGCTTTAATTGTAAATAACTTGAAACCAAGTGTAAAATAGAAATATAAATTTAACTTATGATTTGGCATTTAAGTTATGATAACCTACACTTAGGGTATATGTGGCACATAAACTTATGTTTATAAAACGAAAAGTTATTCTTTAAATGAAAAGTATATAATTAGTTTCTTTATTTTCGTCCCTTCATACCTTAAGTAACAAGACTTGAGCCCAAAATATAAGATATTTACTTCCTTTAAGCAGCTTAAAGACTTAAACACAATCACATTAAAACCAATTTAATCGAGTGCCTGATATATATATATATATATATATATATATATATATATATATGAACTATTATGTACCTGTTGACACCTGACTTATTACTTAAAAAAATAAACTGATTGTCGCTTACAAATTGGCACTTGAGGTAAACGCAACAATGAACTTGTTTTTCTTATGCTGACGCTGTCAAGCGATGCTATGTGTAACATTTTTAATTAAAAAATTAATCATACGACCTGTATACAGAAGAGGATAAGCAACTGTAGTGGTGGTAACTGCAAATATTTGCTGCTAGTTGTGTTTTTCGGTTTCATTTTCTATCGCTGTTTTTAGTCTGTTTTTTGGCTAGCTCGAAGATAAATTTTGGATCTTCCCATTTTATGGCAGCACACGTTAAGAAAATATGCGTGTGGTTGACTGTATGTGTGTGTGTAGGAGAGAGAGAGAGAGTGTGTGTGTATATGGCAGGCAAAAAGTATGCAGCAAGTTTATGAAAATTCTTTGTTTATGCCAAGCTATATATATTTGTGTGTTTATGTATGTGTGTGTGTGAGTGCCAGGTAAATAGTCTTGGTCTTTGTTAATTTTGCGTTGCTTTCAAATTTATATGCTGGTTAGCACTGAGAAAACTTTTGCTTGACGACCAAATTTTGTGGGTGTTCGTTTCTAATTTATAAGCACAGTTCTAGATATGTGGGACAATATACAAGGAAAGATTAAGAGCTGAATGAGCATTATAAATGAGTAAAAGTTAAATCAACTTTTAACTCTTTTTATGTATAAACAAAAAAATAATAACTTCTAATTAAAATCCAAGGTTTAAACAAGAACTCTGCATAATTAACATATAAAATAAAATATAATCAATAAATATGTAAGAAATTAATAAAATATATATATATATATGCATTTCTTTGTGTAATCAACTTTTGACTTTGGTATTTTCAATATATATTCAAAAATAATTTAATCATTTAAAAAGCCCTACAAAAACTTGTCTTAGAATGCAATAAACAATTTTTTGAATCTACGTTTTTCAATTTATATTTTTGAATTCTATTCAAATAAATTAGAAATCAGTTACCATCATTTTTATACAAAGCCACACAAAAATATATATATATATTCAGTTCATTTGCTCATACCAAAAATTAAGATTTTCATAGGAAACATTTGCACAAGCTGCCACAAAGCAACTAGGACAAAAACACCTATTGATACAACACACTATACACCACACCCTACACACATACACAGAAATACTCAAATATATATGCATGTATTTTCACGTGTGCGTACAATTTATATATTTACATACATATGCTATTTTGCTGCCTAAATATTTTACAAACTAATATCAATTCAATTTGTATGCATTGAGCATCAAATTATCTGAGTGTTCCTGTTGTGCGTCTGTGTGTGTATAAATAAATTCCAAGGCATCGATGTGGAAGCCCAACTTGGGCATTCCAGCATACACACAGGTGACACAAGTTTCTACAATAATTTATGTATTTCTAATAAGAAAGAGCAACAGTTTCCGTTGTTGTTGTGCTGTTATTCTATTGCCAAGGCGCTAGTAGAAAGGGAAGTTATGTAGCCCTTATATTTGTTGTTACGATTTTTTGCAGAAATATTGTTTTGGCAATGTTAAATTAATAAAACACATGGAGCAAACGGAAAAATTAATATTATCCGAAATGAATTTTACGCAACATTTTCAAAATAATCTAAAATTTAAAGATTTTCTTTACAGATGATATTTAAAGTTTTTTATTATAATTTATTATTTTAATAAGCCTTAAATTTTTGATGTTTTATATTAAAATACAAAATTTTTATTGTAATACAAAACGTAATGGATATACAGAAAATAAAACAAAAAATTGTTTAAATATAACCGCCAAAGCTTTACTCAATAAAGGAATTTCGCCGAAGTTTGGTATTTTTTTGTGAAAAATGTACTAGTTTTGGACGTATTGTGTATATCGAATATATTGCGATATTTCGATAAATGTAAATCTAGAAAGTAAATTAAACTACGTGGTACGAGCTCGGAATGATTAGATCTTCTGAAGAAAACAAACGGCAGGACAGCCCAGATGGCTGGGACCATAGTGATGATGAGGACAACTGGGATGACTGGGGCGATGGGGATGATGATAAGTTTGTGCATGTGGAACAGCAACAGATAAAATCTGAAAATGAAAGTGGTAAAAGTGCGAAACAGCAAACAACAAAGCAAGAAACACTGCCAAGTGCAGCGTTATCAGATATGCAGGCATCAGAAACGGCGACATCTTCAACAACATCATCTGGATGGGGTTTGTGGGGCGGTAAACTAAGCTCTGTGTTGAGCACAGCCACCGAGGGGCTGGGAAATATAACTACGCATGTAAACCAAGGCCTAAATCAAATAATTGGTGTGCCTGATCCTGAAGAAATGGCTCGTATTAATGCTGCTGAAGAGGTTGTAAAAACAACAAGTTCAGATAGCCCTACACTAGATTCACAAGATGAGGAAGAAAAGGCTGAAACTGCTGGATCACCTGCATTTTCTTTAGGTATTGTCACCACTCTAGGTTCCAAAGTGCTCAACACGGGCCTGGATACTTTGGAGGGAATTGGTAAAAAAACTATGACTATACTGCAAGACAACGATCCAAAATTAATGAATAAACGCAAATTGCTTGGTCTTGATGCAAATAAACCTAATCTAAGTGCTGTTTTGCTTGAGGCCAAGAAAGATGCGGATCAAATGGAGCAATCGCTTCAACAGCTTCAACTGGAGAAACAAAAGGCACAATTACGTTTTGAGGTTCTTTTTGAAAATTACTGCGGCTTAGTACATTACGAGGCGCTTGAAATATTGTCAAAGGAATCTCGCCTTAAGCTCGACACACTCCTGGATGCGGTGAGCGGTAATGCTCTAAGCGATCTCCAGGTATGTTTTGTGGTGCTTTGAAATAATCACCAAAATTAAATTTCACTTTTCTTCTAGGAGACTATTACTGAGGTTCAAGAACTGCTTGAGCTTGAGGATTTGGAATGTGACAGTGAAGGTAACTACGAAGCTTCTGAGTTGAGCGAGCGCTTAACAGCCGCCATTGCCGATGTGGAGCTAGGACTTAAATTTGATGATGTGATTAGGTAAATATACGCTATTTATAAATTTTATATCAATAATCCCACATCTTCAACTAATTCCAGCCACTGGTCAAAATCTCTTGAGTGGCTAAACTCGAATGAAGCAGAAACTGCAGATCTGGAGCAGTCTTATGCCAATAGTATCCATGCTCTAAGTGAAGCATGCGCTCTGGAAATGTGTAAATTGCACAAAATTGCTGAACTACTGCTGGTTAAACCGCATCACAGTACCGCCAATGAAGTGGATGGCATTGTGAACCTCTGCAAACAATTCAATACTCATCTACAGGGTCTTACACATCGTTATGCGGCGAATTTGACCACTAAAAGCTCAATTAAAGACGCTGACCAAAGGGAAGTATGCAAGGCCAAAGTCAATTCGCTCTTCACTGAAATGTTGTCTGCCGTAAAATACATTGAGCAAGCGTATAAACTATTTACGCCCATTTTGCAAATGGGCGCGGTGTAGGATGAATGTCACATCACTTATTGTATTATTGTTAATTTTGTTTATATATATTTAACAATAGTTTTGATTTCTAATTATTAATTATGCTGTTTATAAATTTCTATTAAATGAATTCTCTTCGAAGTGTGATAAACATTGCAAATGTATTTTACTTACTGAATCCACAGTAAATTAACATTTTCAGGTCTACAAATTTAACATCTGTTAAAATTTGACTTGAATTTCAAATTTTGAACTATTTTAGAATAAAAAAAAAGGATATATATGGGATGAATGTTGATTAACTTTTTCCTTATAACTTTTTATTACAACTAATTATACAAATCATATATTTTTTGTTTAGCTCTGTTGCATAGTTTATATTGTACAAAAATTTAACTCATTCTTCAGTAACTTGTTGCGACTATTGCATGAAGTGCAGTAAACAGTTGCAGTTCAGAAAAATAGATATATAACTAAACTAGTCCTGAATACAAACATAGGGTTCTTATTGTCCTAGCAATAGCGAATGCGTCCCTCTGCTAAAACCGTAAATCTGCTTTATATTTAAGCATATATCTGTAAATTAAAAAGAAAGAATTAAAGCATTAACAAATCAATTGATTTTATAACTTCAATATGATATTTACTTATCCAATGTTTCCCAGAATTTACTTAAAACGGCGCGATCCAAATGTCTTTTGTTTTGGGATAGACGTAAAAGCGTAACAGACCAGCGCTCCACATTTGCATCCAATTTCAGTTCACTAAAGCACAAGTGAAATGCACAAACTGTTGAGGAATATAAAGAAAATATATATATAATATATATATATATATATATATGTTGATTCATAGCTAAAGCCTTAACATAGTAGATGGTTATGTTATTACTTAAAAAAATAAAATTAATTTGATGCATATATAAATCATACTTTTAGAAAAAATTTCAACAGGATTTCCATCCCAAGGCCAGCCTTTGAACTGCCATTGTGGACCCATTACAAACACAGCTACCACACGCTGCCAATCCTGCTGTGTTAATTTTAAAGGATTATCAATGACACGATAGGAAACGGTCTGATTATTTCGTTTGCGCTGTTAAGTATAGTATATAAATAGATAGTTTACAACAACTCTGATGAATTTAGAAATTGTAGCTAACCTGGAGTAAGACTTCAGTCTCACGTTGACAGCCAGTGAGCTTTTTATCCGCTGTTGTCATAAAACGCAACTCCTGCAAAATATCCTTGACATTAAGCATGGTTATAATGCTTGTATTGGCAGACGGTATAATTATTATGGGTGTACGCGATGGTCGTTTATGTGGTCCATTAGCAGGCAATTGACGTGCCTGCGCTGTGGGTAAGAGTTCTTTGGGAGAAGATCGATTAGGCGTCACTGGCGAAGGTATTGGTGTACCAGTACCAGATGGATTTCCCTGAGCTTTACGCTGCGCCAGGGAACCTTCTGTGACAGATTTAAGTGACATGCCGTGATATGTACCAAGCGTATCGATTTTAAATCCTTCAGTTTCTTCTTTCTGTCGATTGAAACGTTCCTGATCGTAACGATTATATTGAGAGAGTTGTGGCTGTGGCTTTGCAATCCGTGTTGGTTCAGGCATTTTAATTGGATTTTGCACAAGTGGGCGATTGCGTCCCTCCTCACGGGCCTTAATGCCCTGCAACATTGCAAAAAGGTTTTTTGCAAAAATTTTACCCGTGCTTTGAAGTATAGAAGTACGTGTTCGCCATTGTCGCTCTCGGCTTATAATATCCTTGGTGGAGTCCACATCATAGTCAAGTATAGCACGCATATCTGTGCCCATCGCTTCTTCATTGTCTGTTCGCTTGATTGTCGTACGTTTGTTAGCCAAACGTTTAGCTTTAATGGCAGCAATTTTCTCAACAGACATTGTCTCTGATAGCGATTTAATATTATCCATATTGACAGCCGTTTCCTTTTGATTGACATCCCATCGCGCAGCCAGTTGTTCCCTAACCTTTTGCACTTGTGTCTCTTCAAAACGCGCTTTTTTCGCGGCCGTTTCCCCGCTGGTTGCCGCATCGCCGTCTGCCGTTCTTTTTACTTGCGTAGGAATCTCTAGAGGTGCACTTTTATCAATACTGGCGCAAGTCTGCGTTTCGCCATTAAGATATGCAAGAAGTTCCTTTCGATCGGGCCGATTTACGGCGGGTATATCCTCAGCGGCACACTGGCGCACATACACCGAATGCTGTAGCATAACATTTTTGAGCAAGTATAGTAGACATTCCAACGTGTAGTATTCACGTGGAGCACCCTTTTTGCCGGATCTGTAAATTGTGTATGCCGCATTATATTTACAATTTAAATAAACATTTCTTTCAACTGAAGTTGATACCTACCCATATTTGAGATAATTTGTTTTAACACTCTTTGGCCAGGAAAATTCACCAAATATTATTTGATTTTCACGCTCAGTTATTTCTTTTTTGTTTATGTTGTATTGGCGTAAAAGACTGAGTGGATCCGCCATGTTTGCTTTACTTTTATTTTATTTTTCTTAATTTACGGGGTTTCACTTAATATGGTTCTATTTTATTGTAATAATATGATAACTACTTTAAGCACTTAAAACTATAGTAAATCAATTTAAATTGTTTTTTCTAATGCAAATTTTTATTCTCACATCTCGTATTATGTTTGCATCTTCTTCTTCACTAACTATTGAGTACCTAGATAATATAACTCGATGCCATCGCCTCAAATGTTGCCAGACAGCTAAATAGACTTATCGAATGTGTGAGTATACATCGATAGTCAAAGCGAACCATCTGTAGTATCAAACTTGGCCAGCCGGCTGGCAAATAAAATGTGGGCCTTAAGTAAAAAGAATAAACAAGAAAATAAGAATAAACAAGAACAAAATAATTTTTAATTTACGGATGTGACTCATTCAATGTACAACAAATTATATACAAATTATATACGAGGAGTTGAGCATCATATTGCTACGTGATATAGGTGCATGGTGAAAGTGTCAATAAAAAAAATATGCCTTATAACCTATAGCTTTAAATGCGTCTAAAGCATCAATAATCATGGGTCAGTCGGCGGGTAAAATCGGTAAGTAAACCCCCTTGAATTATAGATCATAAACTAATTGGAAATTCGTTAGTTGTATAATTATTGTGTACTATGTCTTGCTGAATATAACCGGCAATTTCAACTCAGTCGTTGAACAGAGTAACTTGTCAGCCATTTTTATTTTCAATTAAGGTAATAAGAGACGTTTTTAAGAAATATTTGATTAACTTAATTGCAAAATTTACTATTATTGAGGGCTGGCACATTCCAATAAGGTTTGTGACCTTCCTTGACCATACACGCGCCCCATTACAGCTGTTTACTTAGGGATGAGACTTTGATGCAGCACATGTCATACCGATATTTGTATATTTCAAATTTTTACCGCTTAATACATATAAAGCAAAAAAGAGTATGATCTGTATATTTAAACTTCATTTTCATATGTTTTTTTTTTGGAAATTAATAGATAACAGTATTTAATAAAGGTTAAAAAATTGTAAATTGAATTAGTTTGTGTCCCCAAAGTGACTTGATAAATAATATCCTTTAGTCTTGTAAATAATGATCAAAATGGTTTATTCTTTAAACAGAAATTTCTTTGATAATTTGTTTTTTTTTTGGCTTGTTCTCTGACTAATAGAATTCCCATAATTTCTATAATACCCTCCTATAATACCCTCTACAAAGGTACATTAAATATCTGTAATGCTGCTTGGACTAGATCTGAATTAAATTAAGTGTTTTCAATCTTTTTTAAGAGCACCTGGACAATTAAATGAAGTATCAAAGTTAACCTCTAGTAGTCTCTTTCTCTATCTATATATATCTTCTCAAGAAGGATATTTAAACCTTTAAGCAGCTTATACCCTCGAAAAGTCAAATTTGAAGAGGACAGGGGAAAAAAAAGAGTGAAAAACTCTCACACTGCTATGAAAACAGCTTAGATCTGGATTAAATCAATAGATGGGCGCGAACTATGACGTTATGCAAGGATATGCAGGTTACAGGTGCAGTAACTCTGTCCAGTTACCTGTTACTACTATCCGCCAGGAACATATCAGCTGATAAATGCATTGATTTCAATGCAGCTGGTAGACAATAATTTATAGAGTTTATGGCAATGATTTCTTACAAAATAAAATGAAAAGAGAAAATCTTAAGAAAAGCAGACGCCTGAACAACAACGAAGGACAATGGGAAACCCAATAAGTGAATATATGCAGGACGCACATTTGCCAGGACATCTGTACCAGTGTAGTGTGTATAGGTAGGGAAAAAAAACATACACCAGGCATTGACCATGACCGAAACTGAGGTCAGCACAATGGGCGGACACCACAGGGCCAAAAAGGACAATACAACTCACTCTCTCTCTCTCTCTCTCTGTGTGTATTTTTCTTCATCTGTTTGTATATTCCTTGTATCTCTGTATGACTTGCGAAATACACAAACCTTTGGGCCAGTCATCAGTTTTTCCAATATTTACACACGCGGGGGAAAACTGGCAATATGGCAGGAAAAAATTTTTTTTGGATGTGCAAACATTCCGATAAACTTCTAACGGGTCATAAAGCTGCATCTATTAAATACTCGTATGTATATTCCCGCTCTCTCACATATGTTGATTTTTGGCGGGTATTTTGGGAACTCGCAGGACGCGCCTGATATTTGATTAGCGTATGCGTTTGCGGATGTGGAAGTAAATGGAAAGGAAGTGCTTGTGCATCCCGAAAATAAAAAGAACTCTAGATTTGAATCGACTGGATTCACCCTCATCCTTGCTTTCACCCTCACCATCTTCCTCACCTTGTGTTTGCCTTGCTCGCCTTGCAACAAGCTGCACAACTGCTACAGAGCGCAGGTATCCCGAACTAAAGGATCATCTATATATAGATATGTATCCTATACAGAAACTCCCATGTATATAATACTCACTGTATATAAAGAAATGCCTGCTGCTTCTCGTTCTCAAGTGTTTGCGTAATTTTAGTTTTCCTTTCTTTAGACTGTAGGATTAGTTTTTCTATATTTATAAACAATCTACATTTTTCCGTTCTCTGTTTCAATATTGTATACGTCATATGTGATCCTGATCCTTCCAGTTGCCAGTTTGCATATGTCGTTTTTCTAATTAAACATGCTCTGAAATCTATTTCTTACTTTTCTTTAAAAATACCTTTTGCTTCTCTACATTTTTATTGATCTCGATCAATTTTTGTAGATACTTTGGATATCTTTTTGGCTAGAATGTTTCAGCTGCTCTGTTTAATCATTATCCAGGTGGTAATCGATAAGAATACCAAATATTTACTTTAACTGAACAGACTTTAGGTACAGTCAATGTTTAGTTATTATTGTTGTATGTTTGATAAGTTTTTACCTTGTGATAACATTTAAAATTTATTCAAATACGATTTATCAATTAAGTTCTTATAATTAGTTTATTCAACTAAATGAATGCCCGAAATGTCTATCAATTGCCCTTGTTTATAATTTTTAAGCTTACCTATCTAAAAACCCACTTGAACCCTTTCTTATTGAATTTTATTCAATTAAAATTGATTTTCCTATGATATTTGTTTAATTTGAAAAATCGACGCAAATGTGATTGAAAGCCAATTTAAATTTTTAACTTGGTAATTATTTTTATCTTGTCTGAACGAAAGTTCAAACATACGAAATGGCTATCAAGGTTAAAGCCAAATTGTAACCTGTACAACATGTGATAACTAATAATAATATCTAGTTATTATTATCAAAACATTTTTCGATAATACAATTTTAATATGTGAATATATATAGTCTATATATATGTTGTTTCTTAGTAACCTAAAGGGTTTCGGTATTTGTTAATTTAAACTTTATACTAGGAATTTTGAATGCTTGATATTTGCATCAGTTAACGTTAATCATGGATTGGTTTGCATGATCATTGAATGCATGATCCATGTGGTTATATTGAATGGACAACAGTTGTCAGTCTGCCTCTATGAGAATGATGATGATGATGCGCGCTCTTTTGATTAGGGATAATAATTGCTTTGGCCAGACGACGATGGCTATGTCTGTTCGTCGATGCTTTTGGTACTGTGACAGCAGATGTAATTGCCCGATCGGAAGGGATCAGCAGAAGCAAACGCAGCAGCAACAGCAGCAGGAGCAAAGGTAAAGACAGAAGTAAAACTAGAGACCAGCAGGTCGATCCAACATTTTAACAGGCAAAGAGCAAAAAAACAAAAAAAAAACATTTAAATTTTGATATTAAAGTGGAAATGCATATTCAGCATCCTGGCAGCAGGCGTGCGTCCGTCATCCGTCTGGATGTGAGGAAATACAGCTGCTGTCGCTGATCCTGGCTAAATGTACGTAAAAACGAAAGAGGACATTGGCGAAACAGGAACCACTAAGAGACAGACTCCATGCAGGCACACAAATGTAGTGCAAATTTTAAAAACTACCCCTAAAAAAGTAAACGTGTATAAGTACAACTATATCCTTTCGCATCTGTGGTTGCATTTTAAAACTTGAAAGGGTTTTTAGTTATTGCTTTAAGCCAGGTCTTCGTCATGTTTGTCCTCGTTGTCGTTGTCCGTTGTCCGTTTGTTTGTTTGTTTGCTTGCCAATTCCAGGTGTAAATTTTTATATGCATACTATAGTGAATAGTAGACGATTTTTATTGGTATTGGTTTTGGTATTGAGTTTGGAATTGGAATTGGAATTGGTATTGGTATTGTGACATAGTTAACCACGTGGCGGACGTGCGCCAGTTGTCGCTTTTTAGCAGGCTCGCTGATAAGACTCCTCCATTTATTATTTATATTTATAACCATCTATATATATAATTTATATAGTATATATGTTCTGTCTGAATCTTAAGGGGGCGCCCTAACTGCAGCTGCCATTCTCTGCCTGGGGGAGATAATTTTGTTTCTTGGGTCTGTTAATTTTTTTTATTTTTTTTTTATTTTTGCTTACTTTCTGCAATATGTTAAGTAGTTTTAGTTTAAATTTAGATTTTCAGCAAATGTATGCGTAAATTTATGACTGTATATATGCGTCCCCAATGCAAAAATTCCCTCCATAGTTGTTAGGGATTTCAATATATATATTTCTCTCCCACGAGCATTTTGAAACATCTGCTGACTGAATAAGGTTTCTTACTGCTGGTTGCTGATGCTGCTTCTTTCCATTGCCATTTGTCTTTGCTGTGACAATTGTGCCTGGTTCTTTGATTCTATGGCCTTTGAGTTCAAGGTTCTATTGTCTTCAGATGTCACACAGATTTCATACCAGGCAAGACCAAGACCAAGACCATCATCATCTTTTATACTACAACTCTAACTGTACTGCACTTTGTCTATTAAAATCAATCTATCTGTAGAAAATCAAGCATTAAACGAAACGAAAACGTAAAAAGTACCAATCGCAAATTTTATAAACCCATTTATATATATCCATATGTATCCATAAATTTATCTATATATAACTTGCTAAAGTGCATAACCTACGCTTTTCTTACGTTTTTTCTAAACGTGGCATATGATTCATAAGTCCTTATGCAATAAAATCGTTTGTTAAGTATTTTATGATACATTCTATACAACGTTGATTATTGTCAGATAAGAATATTTACAGACTGCGATTTTACAATTTTAAAGTTTTATTTCATTCATACTCAAAGTTTGAGGGGTAAACACAAAAAGAAAAAAAGGAAACAGATAGAGAGAAAAATCCCCTGAATCAGAAAGTAGATCACAGTTGCAAACAATGGCGAAATCAATGTGACCACAGTTTAAAGTATAAGTGCAATTTAAGATATATTTCAATACCAATAAAATTTATTAATGGGCTTTTCCAAAGGTCTTAAAAATAGAGAAAGACAGAGAAAAAATCATATTTTTTGTTAGAAATAACAACTCCAGTTATGTTAACTTAAAAGGGTTCATAGCACAAAACCATTAAAAACAATTTACATAGTTTTTTGTTTAAAACTAATTTTAGTGTATTAACACTTAACTCTAAACAGTTTAGAAGGCCTTAAATCGCGCCTTCGTACAAAAAAAAAAAAGAAACAACGGAAAAAAAGTGTCTTGAACTTTGCTGAACTTTGGCCAAAAGTGCCGCAAAACAGTTAGCAGAGGCCCCCAGTAGTAGTTTGCTGAAAATGCAGGCGGCTTTCCAAACCTGGCCTAGAACAGCCAACGGGCAACAACAATAAGCGACGATCAAGGTGCACAATGATCAAGTAACAGACAACAACAACAGCAACAACATGCTGAAATTATAAGGGAGGTTCAATACACGCGAAAACCAGGCACAAAAGCGAAACCATAGTAAATAAGAAACAGCTGCAAGAACTGCTGCGTTGGTGTTGCCTGCTGCCCGCTATCTGCTCGCTCTCATACTCTCTCTCTCTATCTCTCTCTCTCTCTTTCTGTCTTTTTGTCTTTTGAACATCCTCTCAACTAGCGATGTGTTATCATCGTGCTAAATTCTAAACCGTACACCCGCTGTACTAACAAAGACCATACGAAGCCCGAACGCATTATAAGACACGAATGCGTTCCCATGCAACTTCGTGCCTATTCGTGACACGCACTCATCCCTGCTCAGCTGCTGTCGCTGCTAGTACGAACGTTTTTCTTTGGCGTAGCCGTTGCAAAGAAGTTTTAGTTATAAAACAAACGTCAAAGTGTGTTGTTCGTAGCTCGCTCGCTCGCTCGTTCGTTCGGCTTGTACTTCGTTCGCGTTGTGTTTGTACCGCTTCAGGGCAAACAAAAAAAAAATATAACACATCAAAAATACCAAAATGTTTTAACATCAAATGTATACAAACTCTTTTTAAGCCAAATAAATTGTAGGCGCGTTGTAAATTATTATTCGTAAAGTTTTTGTAACGACATAACATAACGTACCGTTTTGTCAGTTAAAATTTGAAATAAGTTCGCAAAAAAAATAACACAAAAAACAAATATATTAAAATGGGTCTTTCGGAAATACCAGCCAATTATATGCAACAGTCCAGTCATGTACTACAGCTTCAACATCAACAGCATCATCAACACAATGCTGCAGCAGCCGCAGCTGCTGCGGCAGCTCATGTTTTGGCCATGGAAAACAATGAGCTGTTGATGAGCCCCAAGGATAAAATGTCCGGCAAAAAGAAAATTCATTTGCTCAAAAAAATCAAAAAACGCTTTGGACTCGGTTAGTACAAAAATTCCATTCCATTCAAATCTATCTATCTAATTACAGCGTGCGAAAATTCGCCATAAATAATTTATACATAGAAATAAATTATGCCCAAGCTACTTGAATTCATTCTGAATTTATTTGATATACTCATAGTTCCCACATAATATTAACATACACTAGACTCTTATTCATTCACTTATCAGTGGGTTTCTCTGTATTATTCTCTCTCTCTCTCTCTGTCAGTGTGTGTGTGTGTGCTGTTAATTAATGCGGCTAAGATAAATAAATAAATAAAACAACAAACAATTGCGACTTTATGAATACATTAGTGTTTTTCGCTTAAAAAATTAAAAGATCAGTCAAAAAGTAAAACAAAGGCAAAAACCTCTTGAGATTGTTTAAACAAAAGCGTTCGCGTGTGGCTAAAACGATTTTATAGAGACTTTCTAACTTGGAATTAGCCAAAATTTAAAGCTTAAAGTAAATCTAAAAAAGGTTCAATTATGACTTAACGTTTTAAGTTTACTGCTAACGCTCATAATTCTTAATAAAACCACATTTCCACGAATTGAAAACGAATTCTTTAAGAATAACAAATCTACCGGATGCTCCTCTTGATCTGCCACTTTGATGTTGAGACACCCAAAATACAAATTGCAAACAAAACACAAAAATGTTTATAAGAAACATCAAATTAACCCCCAACCGCATACTCCTGATATACAAATCTTCCAAACTCAGCCGATTATGTTTATCATAGCGATTACTTCGCTCAATTTTTACATTTTTTGTTTCTTTGTTTTGGTTGCATGCAACTGGAAAAGCTTCTCTTGGCATGCCTGCTGTCCTACTCGTCTGTCTCTTTGTGGCCTATTCCATGTTAACTTGGATTCTACAAACGAAGAAGGTAAAACAGCAAACACTGAAAAAGTTTACCAAGCCCAAATCCAAGCCAATGACGCATACGTTACTACATGCCCTGGTCTAACTCCCTCCCTTTGTGGCCACCACCAAGTCTGACCAAATGCCCCATTCAGTATTCAATGTAGTTTATGTTGTTGCTGTTGTTGTTGTTTGAATTTGTACGCGAAGCGCCGTTGCCGCCGTCGGCAACACGGCAAGGCAAAGCAAAAGGAAAAAAAAATATAAAATAAAACGGGCAGAAGACAAGCTTCATAAGCCATGAACACAGACACTGAATGGTTAAGTGTGCGAGAATGTGTATGCGTGTATGTATGTGTGTGTGTGTGTGTGTGTGTCTGTTGGGCGGGAGTTAGGGAAGGTACAACTGAAGTTGTTCACTGCGTTTTTTTTTAGCTTCTCCTTCCCCTTTTTATTCCATTCCACTTTGTTTTGAACGTGCAACGCTTGTGCTGCGTATCGGTAATCAATGAAATTACTTTGTTTTTGTTATTGTTGCCTGGAATCAGCTGGTGTTGTTGTTATTATTGGTATTGTTGCTATTGGTATTACTTTTGTTTTGTTTTTGTTTTTGTTTTTTTCTAATACATTTTGAAGCTCTCTGTCTCTGTGCAGCTTGTTGTTGGTTGTGTCTTCAGCTTGTTTGTTGTTGTTGCCTGTTGGCATGCAGACATTGCTTTGGCTTTGGCTGTGGCTAAAGTTTATCTGCTTTTACTTAAGCTTCTCACGGTTTACTTTTCGACGCTAGCGCTGCCAACCTCTCTCAAGTTTCAAATTCATTGTGCGGGCTTCAATTTCTAGACACAACATTCGATTGTTATGCGCCAACAAATATTTGCTCATCGCAAACAAACGACAGACAAAACCTCCTACGACCATCAAACACGTACAAACAGTGCGCAAGAAAAGTTTAATTACAATATAAATATTGTTATACCGGCATATCGTTCATTATTACAATATATTTAACTATGAAATTTGATCTTTTCTTTATACATGGCTATATATATATATATATTGTTACTTAACTTATTTAGCTCACTGTTATTATATATTATTTGCGATAAATAAAAAGCGCAGAAGTCCCAGTAGTTTGTTGATTCCAGTTTGACTCTATGAGCTCATGTGCTCCATGCCGGATGCGTCATTTCTCAAAGCTTTTGTCCAGTGCACTAGAAGTACAACATATACAAGTACATACAAATACGTCTAACTGTTGATAGTTTATTTATAATTTGTATTGTGGTCAAACCGATAACGCCATTATGATAAGAGTTTAATGCGAATAATTGAACTGTTTTCGCGGGAGTTTTCATAAATTACTTTTGAAATCAAAGTTAAAAAATAACATTTAAAATTCGTTTTACAACATTTTTGTTACAATTCTGCACTTTTTGCTTTTGTAACATTTTTTTTTTATCATAGTTATCATAGTTATCATAGCGACCTACATAGAACTTATGTTATTCTCAGTGTTTTTTATCAGTTAATGAACCAAGTTGACAGCTGGGCACGTGCAATACTAGGCGAATAGATAGTACTAGTAGTTGTACCCTATAGATACCAGATAAAAACATCTATGGTAGTGTCTTGCTGAGTTTTGGGTGTCGTAAGAACAGCTGTAAAACAAATGCCGCCTATGCCCGGCAGGTAACAACAGGTAAGGCCAAGATGCGGGTTGAAGTCTGGCGGCAGCTGCCTCTTGGCTTGGCAATTAACTCACGCAAAGGTGCCCAGCAACTTGAGGCGGCATCTGGGGGCAATTATGTACACCCAGTCAGTCAGTCGGGCATCATGGTCGTCTGAACCGATAAATCAACGCTAGAATGGTTTCTATCTACGGGTCTATCAGCCAAAATAACAAAACTTCAGCTGTTCCTCGATCGAGTTTTATTTAGGTTTCTCGTATAAGTTTTGTTGTAATCTTTCGGCCATAAGCTGAGCTCGGCTCAAATACACAAGCAACAATTTTTTTAGGGTAAACTAGATTTTTCGCCTATGTCGCAGCTGTTCGCAGCTATTATGCATAATAATTGGTTATATTTCTACATAAAAAACAATGTCAAACGCTTGTCTGCACAAATTTAAATGATTCAAACATTAGTTGAATACATTTCGATTCGGGGAATATACATACTAATTAGAAGAAACAAAAGATTGCGAAATTAGAAGCTTTAATCCCCATTTATAACTTTAATAAGGAAAGCGTTATAGAAGAGTGGGAGTTAAGATGCGGTGTCAATGAATTGATGGGATTCCACATCCAATAAAACGAAGATCGGGTTACAATCCTATCTTATGATTTCTTAGTCAAAGCCCATAGAAACCAGTTGTTTGTATCAAACTTTGATAGTTTTTAATCTATAACCCACCTTTGAAGCTTTCCAGCAACAACTACAGCAACAACAGTAACAAACAATACGTGATAAACAATAACATGCAACAGTGGCAGAGGCAGCCACTCGAATTATCGTCTTAAATGCATTGTAATAATGTTATAATGATGTGCAAGCTCTTCAAATGCTTTGGTCTATTGTAGTGCTGCTTATATGCTGCTATGTTGTCTATGTTGAGTATAATTTAACTCAAGCGCGGCTCTCAACGCTTGAGTGATTTAATTACACACACAAAAAAAAAAAGCAACAAAGAGGAAGATGATGAAGACAAAATAAGAAGGAAGAGGTTGACTGTAGAGGAAGAATAGGGTGAGATTGTATGTGCAGTCAAGTGCGCCAGTGGCGGCGGCTTCTCTTACGTTTCATATATGTATATAATCATATATGTGTGAGGAAATGTAACACATATGTATTAGTATATGGTATATATGTAGTATATATATAGCTATAGCCTGAAGCCCTTTCATAGAAACAACAATTGCAACGCTTCGATAAACAACAAGTTTGCTTATAATAAAACAAAACGGAAGAAAACTCAAGTCGCCATCTTATCTCTTTTTTAATATAGTTTTTGTATATACTATATATACCTAGAAATATCTATATATATATAAATGTTTCTTCATCTGAATCGGTTCATGTATACATACCATATGTATATATGTATACCTTAGCTCCACTTGCTATTTTGAAAACAGTTCTTCTTAGCTGGGGTCGTATGCTTCGTTGAGTCAGTATAAAAACTCAAATATAACCAGCCCCTCGATCTGTCGTTTTTCCTCTCAATCCATCTAAAAACGAAGGAAAGTCATAAACAGTACGACGCCGGATAAAAATAAACTATGTAAATTTGATTTGGCCACCCTCGTTTCAGCTAATTATGTGAGGAGTGGTGCAACAAGCAACAAGCTACAAATTTATGTCTGTGTATTTGAAAAAGCTGAAAATTGATATTTACTTCTTAGTTCAGACAACAATATTGTGACTTAAGAGTCATTGAACCTAGAGGTGCGATCAATATTATTATGTGAGCATTACATAGGCTTCCACCCTAATAATCCCTATGAATATACCAAGCTGTAGCCTAACAATGCCCTCACTTATACTATAAAAGGGTTGAAGTAAACGTTAACATTTGAAATTCGCTTGAAAGAACTCTTTGTGCCTCAGCTTTACTCTAGTGGTGCTGCCAACCTGTTGCAAATATTTAAAAATTCGTATTTATTTAGTAAATCTCTAAATGCGGTCACATTTATTTGTAATTGAATTTTATTGGCAAATAAAATTGCACTTTTTTTTTTTTCTATACGAGAGTCACGTTTAAGCAATATCACAATAAACATTTCTATGCTGCATTACACACATATATACACACATATACACACATACAGACTTACGCAGATAGCTTGTAATGCATCCGTGGTAGTGTCATCAGATTTCGCTTAATCGCATAAAAAGAAGTGCAATGTACGCCAGAAGCAGCAAAAGAAAAAAAAAAACGGGAAAATGCTGCAAGAAAGAGAAGAAGGGGAAGAGCGAAAAACAGACAACAAATGCATTCAATAGTTTTGACCTCTTGTCGGCCCTCAGCGACCAGCGCTGACTGTTTGTTGTGCAATTAATTTATTACGAGTATTTTTTTGTTGTTTTTTTTTTTGTTTTTTATTAGCGAACTCTATGCCCATTTCTTTAATTCCAGTGAAAGCACTACAACAACAACAATAACAACTACAACAATAATAGTAAATGTTGTTGGTATGTTGTGTAGAATTTGTGTAACTGCGTCTAAAGTTGCATATTGTGTCAAACGAGTTGAGCGCGGGCGCTGCACTGTCCGACAGCGTGAGAGAGTGTGAGTGTGTGTGTGTATATGTTGTAATTGACTGATGCTTTTGTGGTTTCCGCTGCTGCAGAGCGGAAGTGGCTTTGCATGCATTTGTAAATTGGCAATAAAGGGAAAGCAACAAGTTGCTGATGTACACTTCTCTGCCGTTCCTCTCTCCTTACTAACGCATAGATTCATTCATAAAAAAAAAAAACAATTTCAAGTTTTACGGCAGCTTCTAGCCTACGCACACGGCGGCACACATGTTTAAGGTTATAGGTCACGTGTCGCCCAACAATTTCATTGTTGTGCCCACGTGCACAAGTCGAACGTGTGTCAACAATTAACGCGACGGTCTCTTTAATTAATGCCGGAAATGTTTGTCAATTGTAGCAACAACTATGGACATTAGATGATTCGGTGATTGTGCGTGCCATGCCCCACAGATCAATTACAATGTGTATCAATTGATCGACCCACGTTGCCACTGTGGTCAATTGACAAATGATCTAAATATTTTTTGGGTGTGGGTGGCATCTCTGCGCTAGTGCAATCGATTCAAAAATTGAGCATTAGCTTCAGCTTTGGCTGGTGCTGCTAAAGCTTAAAGCTTGAGCTTAGACCTCAATTTTTAGGCTTGTCTAACTAAAAGCCCACATATATATTAATACTTTTGTTGTATTAACTCTCATTTTAGACTTTATTTATAAACGCCCCAAGCCTACACACATATATATATATATATATATATATATATATAATGTAAGGGAAATTAGCTAAAAAAAAAAAAATGAAATAAAATAAAATTGCGTGGGCAGCGCATAACTTAATTTGTGGGCAGACTTGTCTGGCCGCTGACTATATAGTTGCCGCCTGCACTTGTAAAAAGCAATTCTCACACCCATAAAACTTGCACAACAAATACATACAAGCATATATGTATATGTATATATATATATATATATTTATATATGTTAAATTCTTGGTAACGCTAATGAGTGTTAATCAATTGCATACAAAATCTTCAATCAACACCTAATAAATATATCATATATATATATATATAAAGAGAAAAGTTTATTTTTCAGGAAATATCCAAGTTATCCTTATGGGATTGTTGGTAACTCTTTAAATTTAACGATCTTTTCGTTAAGTTGCAAATGATTTCTAACGATCAATTTGCAGTTCGTTGATGTCATCGCTGGTTACATTTGGCTCTTAGACAATGGCCCAACTGGGCTATTTGATTGCTGTTTTAGCCATCTTTATGACACCTGCATGATTTTCACATTTTTTTTTTGTTTTTCCGCCCGCTAAAGGAAGAAGCAGAGCCAGAGGCAGCTGCTGCTGCTGCTGCATTTTACTCATCGATGTCGTCGTCTTCGTTGTAGCTGTTGCAGTTGCAGTTGCAGTTGCAATTATTGTAGCTTGTTACAGGTTTTTCAACCGAAAAAAAATAAACTAACATCTACTATATATATACATATATATCTCTATATATACAAATTTGGAGTCGTGGGAATTTTTTTTGTTTTTGCTAGTTGTATTTGATTTTTTTTTTTTTATTTTTTGCTCATTGCCAGCGTGGGAAATGTTTGTGAAGCGTCTGCTACAAACGGTAAATCTGGTTTTTCCTTAAACCAAAAAAATTTTCAACTTTAGCCAAAATTTGCCTGTGATCGTTTGGCAGTTCGTTCGTTCCTTAGTTCGTTTTTTCTCAGTTCGGTTCATTTCGGACACGTTTGCCAAATTGGAAGATGTCGAAGTTTGTCGGCAAACTCCAAAATAAAAAAAAAAACCAAAAAAAAAAAACGTGAGCTGAACTTGTAGAGTCAAAACAAAAATTGATCGTAATGTATGAAAAGATTGGGCAATTTGTGTATGCCAAAGATAATAGCTGATCATGATGCCAAGTGGTAACAAGCTAATTGAAATTAGGCTAAGAACAATGTGAACTACAAAGAAGAAGATGTTAAAGTGTTGCTGTTAATTGTGAAACTTTGCAGCAGTTATTTTTTGTTCTTGTTTATTTTTACTTTTACGCTATTTTCTTGAGAAGATCGTTTTAATTATTAATTAAAAGAAAAATTCAATTATATTATATTAGTTTATAGTGATCTTTAGATATAATTATATAAATTATAATAGTTTTCTTAACTGGCATTGCTAATATAATTAGTTAACTACTTATCATCATCATTATCTTCCCGGACCTCAATCCAATTCAATTGAGGAGGGATATCTATGCTACAATTGTGTCTTAACCCGCTTTTGCCCAGCTAATTAATTGTCCATGTTGTTGTCTCCAACCAATTGATATGATCATCGCGTAGCGCGTTAACCGTTTGATTTAAGCGTTGGGAAGACAACACGCTCAAGATATTACGAGTATTTCATTCATGTCGATGTCGATGGCGATGGCGATGGCGATGACAATGGTGATGGCATTGGCGATGACTTCTGTAATTCATTGAGCACGACAAGCAACGTCGACGTCTGGTCTGTTGTCATACATGTCTGTGGCTATGTCTGTGTCTGGGCTACTGGATAATAACAAAAAGTAGGCGTCACCAACAGGCGACATCCTGCAGCTAATAAGCCCAATACACGTACATATAACACATATATATATATATATATAAAGTGGAGCCGCGAAAACGTGATTTCCGACTTCCTCGTTGTGTTCATTTTATAAATATTGATGCGACGCATTCTACAGGCTACAAAATAGTTGACCAGTCTTCTGCTCACAGCTAGCTCCAATATCTCTTACTACTGTGTCTTTTCTACTGTTGTTTCTGGTCTCTTTGTAGACGGCTCTCTAATGAAAACTGGAACCGGAAGCTGAGTTGTTGCAGCCGTTGCCAATGCGGCTGCTGTTGCTGTTGCTGCGCTTCCTTTGGCCCAGACTTCCTGGATGGGCCGGAAGCACACTTAGCATATGAGTTACTTGGGTTCTTGTATTGCAGCTAAAGATTTTTTGAACAAACACCTCTCACTCTCATACTATCCCCTAAATATCTCTAACTATCTCTTTCTGGGGCAACGAACGCATCGAATTTCAACCCTCGAAGCGAGTTGCAACGAAAAGATACTTGGACTCAATCTATATACATATATGTATATATATATATATATATATATTGTCGTCTATCTTAGTTCCAATTTTCTTTTAAGCGCTTTTGGAAATTTGAACATCTGCCATACAATTTTTGTGTTTTTTTTTTCCCTTTCTCCCCTTGCAGTTGTTCTGTGTGACGATAGCAACAACCCCTGTCGATCGTCAAACAACTACCCTTAGCTTAGCTTATTGTATATATATATATTGTATGCAGTTAGGGTCTAAGGGTTGTTTTACCTGTCTCTCAGCTGCGCAGCTGCTTTATGCAACGCCTTGGCAAGGAGCAAGAAGTAAGAAGCAAGGGACAAAAGGCAAGAGGCATGTGTGTATGAGCACGGGCAGCTGCCACATGCCGCCTGAACAAATATAAATAAGAAGAAAGATCCTTAAGACGTTCGATGCTCGATGCCCGATGCTCGACCGCCTGTTGTGTGACCGATTTTAAAGACTCTGCCACGCGCCGCATATCAACATGGTAATCAAGTCTTCTGTCTGTCCTTCTCTCTCTGTCTCTATTTCTCTCTTTTGCTTATTCGTCCTTCTGTCGCAATATCTGTTTGATCATCTCATCTGCAACTGTTGGCAGCACGCCGCATTCCATATGCCCCAAAGACAGAAACCTGTCGCCAGGCAAAAAACAAAAAACCTTTTTTGTAATTTTTATAAATTTTTTTGTATTTTTTTTTTGCCAGGATAAAAATGCTTTGGTGGTAATTGTCAGACAGCTGCTGCACTTTACTTCAAGGTGCAATAATTATTGTAATAACTATAAAAGTTATTCGATCTAAAATTTACTTATATATATATATACTATACAACTGCTATAGAAATCGGATCAGCAATAGTATTATATTACATGTATATTATAAGAGCGAACTGTTAGATGTGCAGGTAGCCGAAACATTCACATTTGACTGCACACACGCTCTAGAGCTCCATACTTATATGGATCGTATATGATGATTCAGCGAACCGCATCAAATTCCTAACCATGTGCTAGATCTCAAGTTACACAATCTCCTACTCACAGAAGCCAAGGCATTAACCCCTTCTGAGTTTAGAAACCCTAAAATCTTCAAAAGTATCTTTGGAGTCAGCACGTGACTTTGATTATGGCAGATTATTGAACTCTTTAAATGAAAATTTCAATTGACAAATTGAATCAATATACTTGCAGCTGTTATCATATAGTTTCCTGGAAGATTTCAAGTGGCAACTGCAAAGAATCTTCCAAAGAAGTAACAAAAGTATGTGACCAAATTATTAACAGCTCTCAGCTCAATGTGTGTTAGCAACAGCTGGGAAGATTCTTAGAGTTTCCTGTATTATATTTGGTTTAGGGAAAAGTCGAAGCATAGCTTAGCATAGAAAGGAAATAAGGATAGAAGATTAAGCTTTATATTTAATCTTAAATTTTATATAACTTTCACTAATTATTTCTTTTTTGTTTCTTTTTTAACTTACAGTTCGCCGTTCACCTTCAGCCTGCCCAGGTCCGAACAATCTGCCACCTCTGCAGTTCCATACAGTGCATGGAGATAACATACGCTTATCCAGGGATGGCACACTTGCACGTCGCTTTGAGAGCTTCTGTCGTGCAATTACCTTCTCGGCACGTCCGGTGCGCATTAATGAGCGCATTTGCGTTAAGTTCGCTGAGGTTTCCAATAATTGGAATGGCGGCATACGTTTTGGTTTCACTAGCAATGATCCAGCATCATTGGAGGGTTCATTGCCCAAATATGCATGCCCTGATTTGACCAATCGTCCTGGTTTCTGGGCCAAGGCCCTGCATGAGCAATTCTGTGAGAAGGATAACATTTTATATTATTATGTAAATAATGCTGGAGATGTCATCTATGGCATTAACAATGAGGAGAAGGGCGTCATTCTATCGGGCATAGATACACGTAGCCTGCTTTGGACTGTGATCGATATTTATGGCAATTGCACAGGAATTGAGTTTTTAGATTCTCGCATTTATATGTACCAGCAGCAACAGCAACAGCAGCTGCAGCAACAGTTGCCGCATCAGCTGGCCCAACAGCAGTTACCACAACAAATGCCTCAGCAACAGCAGCTAACAGCGTCGCATCATTCGCTACAACAATCTCGTCGCTCACTGCATGGCGGTGCTGTGGTGGATCTGGAATTGGAGCGTCATGTCATGCCATCGTTGCAATCTCTTCATTTGGCCAACACTGGTACAGCATCTAGCATTTCGGAACACGATCTGGTTAATGGCTTGCCACCACTACGTTACAATGCCAATGGACGTCTAATACCTGTACCTTTCCACATCACCAAGGGACGCAATGTGCGACTCTCACAAGATCGCTTTGTGGCCTCACGAACTGAATCAGACTTCTGTCAGGGTTACGTTTTCACAGCTCGTCCCATACGCATTGGAGAGAAGTTGATTGTTCAAGTGCTGAAAACGGAGCAGATGTATGTGGGCGCTTTGGCGCTGGGACTGACCTCGTGCAATCCGGCTACATTGCAGCCAAATGATTTGCCCAATGATTCAGACTTTTTGTTGGATCGTCCCGAGTATTGGGTAGTCAGCAAGGATATTGCAGCAGCTCCGCAACGTGGCGATGAAATTGCCTTCTTTGTGGCACCCAATGGTGAAGTTAGCATCAGCAAGAATAATGGACCTGCTGTCGTTGTCATGCATGTGGATCAATCGCTGCAGCTGTGGGCATTCCTAGATGTTTACGGTTCTACACAATCGTTGCGCATGTTCCGCCAACAGCTGCCTAATATGGTAGCATATCCCTCGCAACCACAAATAAACGCTGGATTAGCAGCTGCTGCTGCTGCTGCTGGCTCAACTAGCTGCAGTTCACGCATGTTGCCAGTAACCGAATCATTGACCAGCTTAAATGCCAGTCAATTACTTGGCGCACCCAAAATGCAACTGAATGTGGCACAATCGAGTACAACATTGGCCTCAGCTGCCGGTAATGGCAGCCGCATGATCAGCATGCCCTCCAATGGTGACATACTACAAATCCAACCAAATGGTGGGGGTACAGTTCTGGTTGTCAATCTACCACCTGCCAACAGCTCGCACGATCTCAATGGCCAGCTGAATGGACGACAAGCGGCAACCACAGCAGCCACAGTAAGCAGCAGTGGCATTTTGGCTGGCGCATGCTCCAGTGGCACATTGATTAGCACAACCAGCAGTCAGCAATATATTGAGGTAAGTTGAAGATTCAGATCGTTTTCATTATAAAATGATTCAATGTCAAATATAATTTTGGCTTGCTCCTTACGTAACGTAAAGATCCTTATACTAATTATATATCTTTTCTCTATTCCTTTACAGCCTATTGCCCAGAGTACTAATACATTGAATGGCAACAAGTGGAAGGATAGTCTCAGTGATCAACAGAGCAACGATTCCAGTGCGGAGTGCACTATCTGCTATGAGAATCCCATCGATTCAGTACTCTATATGTGCGGTCATATGTGCATGTGCTACGATTGCGCTCTTGAACAATGGCGTGGTGTTGGTGGTGGTCAGTGTCCACTCTGCCGTGCTGTTATACGCGATGTTATACGTACCTACACCACGTAGACAGTAAATCAACCTAATTGGAAAGAAACCTATGTTCCAGTAACCCCAATGCATCACAAGAAAAACGCAGCAGTTTCCTAATTTTTAACTCGCAATCGAATTAAGCAGAATTGAGAATATTAATAGATATATATATATATATATGTATATATCTATAATTTTAGTATTGAAAACGAGATTTTAAAAAGTGCACAAATTCATTAGAATGAATTTTTTAAGACAAGTGCTTAGTATTAGCAACTAGTTTTGATAGAAAAACTAAACCTGAAACAATTAACTGATAGCTATTATCAAATATATTAACAAATATTTTTGCTAAAAAGAAAATGTAAAACAAAAAACAATTAACGTAAATATCAGCTAAGAAAAGTTGAGAAATT
Source organism: Zygothrica quintamaculata (assembly GCA_037044455.1). Taxonomy (NCBI): domain Eukaryota; kingdom Metazoa; phylum Arthropoda; class Insecta; order Diptera; family Drosophilidae; genus Zygothrica; species Zygothrica quintamaculata. The sequence continues at coordinate 292,841 of JBAMBS010001301.1, forward strand.
GACAAAATTTAAAGCTAGTTTTACACTCTATGAAAACACAACTGACTATGCATTACTTTAGAAAGTTAATTGTATACATACTTAACAAACATATATATATATATATATATATATATATATATATTTAATTTTTTTTGTGATTTTATTGCTTAAGTGCTGCGGCGGCGACAAGCCAAAAGTAATATCTGTTCAATATGATTCAATGATTTAATATTTATTAGTATATAATATTTTTAATTTTTTTGAAAAAATTCAAATTGCGATTTATTCGAATCGGACGTACTTTATATAATATTCGTGTTATATAGATAGTTAAAACCAAAGTATTTATATAGAAATGTATTATTTGATTTCATATATCATATCATATGATATATATGAAAATTAATTATATTGTTTCCAATTAGCTGATGAAGTCAAAATTTAAAATTTAAACAAAATTCTTTTTAGTATTATATTCATATAAAATTATTTTGATTTGGCGCGTTGAAATCATTTTGGTGCTAGATTTGTTTTGATTATAAAGAGAAAATTTGTTAAAAGATAATTGGAAAACAATATGAAAACATAAATTTGTTTTTAATTTGCAGTTAAGTTAATTGCTTTGCTGATCAAATTATATTTCTAGAATAACCAAACAATTTAAAAAACAAAAAAACGAAAATAAAAAATAAAAACCAAAAGAAGTAGATATAGTTATAGAAAACAAGGTTAAAATTATATAAAATAAGCACAAAATGTTAAAAAGATAGTTATTCAGCTAATTACTTTTGCACCAAAAGATATAAGCTTATTTTAAGAAGTACTTAAGTTAATTTCTAGTCAACGAATTATGCTGAAGTTAAATATTAAACAAAAAAAAAACAATCTATTGACATTAAAAAATGCACGCAATGCAATTTTAAACAATATTAAAAAAAAAAAAAAAACAAAAAGAAAAATTAAAAATATTTAAACTAAAGAACAAAAGACTTTGCTTAAAAATGGATATAAACCATTATTCATAAAAAAATATAGAAATCATGCAGTTAGAGAATTGCCAATAAAAAAGAACGAAGATCAGAACAAATTATAACTTTACCTAAGATTATATTTTAAAAATAAATAATTAAAATCAATATCAAAATATGCTAATTGAATATACAAGCAAACTATTTTTGTTATAAGAATTAAGAAGAAATATTTAATTCATACGGGAATGATACATGCCTACATATATACATATATCTTATTGCCACTACTATTAATACATTTTCATTTTTTTATATGAATGCAAAATTAAAACAATGCCCTAGTTATGGATAAATTTGTAAATTTATTTATATAAATTAAATATATATGTAAAAACAACGCAATGCTGTAATAACATTAAATACCTAACAAAGAACATTTAAATCATATTGTGTTTTCTTTAAAAAAATTATTAGATAAATGTTGTATAACATTAATCTACGGTCAGTTATTTACAATTCATGATTACTGATCTTAATTGCAATTTAATTTTTTTTTTACACTTTAAGTTCAGAAAGCATTTTTTTAATACATAAATCATTTTTAAATTTAACGGTTAAGTTTAAAGCTATTAATCTAATCCGTACTTTGTACTGCAAGTATAAAATGTAACTATGTGGCATCTCTTTTAGGGCTACCAGCGATACTGTACAATGTACTCATTTATCTACAAAAGCATCGAAACTTATATTATGGTATTTTGTGCTTCAAGCGGTCACACTGCAGACAGTAAACAGTTTCAGATTTTATCGTGTGTGTGCAATTCGTGGAAGAAAATTTTGGTAAATTGCCCAATAAATTATTGATAATTTGTGAAAAAAGTGCATAAATATGAAATTAAATAATATTCATGTTGTAATATTCAACATCATGTAAAAATAATAATGCCTATGTATACATAGGTTTTGTGCTTCTAAAAGACTTGTATACACACACTTGTGCACCGTGTGTACACCACACACTACTACACACATACACACATAGAGACACAAACACAGGCAAACAACGTAGACAAAATACTAACTGAAACCCTCCCTCACTTACGGAATAATTCTCAGAACAGTGCGCTGTGCAGTCGCGTCAAGCGACCCAAATAAAGAAAGCGAACAACAAAGCAAAGCAAATTAAAGAAAGAATTACTTACATATACAAAAATAAAAAGAGTGAGCTAATTAAATATTCCGATCATGGATGAGGCGAACATACAGGACAAGGAGCGGTTTGCGAGCCGCGAGAATCATTGTGAAATCGAGCGAAGACGTCGCAATAAAATGACCGCATATATAACTGAATTATCCGATATGGTACCCACTTGCAGCGCATTGGCGCGTAAACCCGATAAACTTACTATACTCCGTATGGCAGTGGCCCATATGAAAGCGCTGCGTGGTACCGGCAACACAAGCAGCGATGGCACTTATAAGCCCTCCTTTCTAACGGATCAAGAATTGAAGCATTTAATTTTGGAGGCAGCTGATGGTTTCCTATTTGTTGTTTCCTGTGATTCGGGACGTGTTATCTACGTATCGGACTCAGTAACTCCCGTTCTTAATTACACACAAAGTGATTGGTATGGCACAAGCTTATATGAACATATCCATCCCGATGATAGGGAAAAAATCCGTGAGCAACTCTCCACACAGGAATCACAGAATGCGGGTCGCATATTGGATCTAAAGTCGGGTACAGTTAAAAAAGAAGGTCATCAGTCCAGCATGCGTTTGAGTATGGGAGCCCGACGTGGTTTTATTTGTCGCATGCGAGTGGGTAATGTTAATCCAGATGCAATGGTTTCTGGCCATTTAAATCGCCTAAAGCAGCGCAATTCATTGGGCCCTAGCAGAGATGGTTCCAACTATGCCGTGGTCCATTGCACAGGCTATATCAAGAACTGGCCTCCAACTGATATGTTCCCCAATGTGCATATGGATCGTGATGTGGATGATATGGCGTCCCACTGCTGCCTAGTGGCCATTGGACGCCTACAGGTAACATCAACAGCTGCAAATGATATGACCGGCAGCAACAATCAAAGTGAATTTATTACACGTCATGCCTTAGATGGCAAATTCACATTTGTGGATCAACGTGTACTTCACATACTGGGTTATACACCCACAGAACTGTTGGGTAAAATCTGCTATGATTTCTTCCATCCCGAGGATCAGAGCCATATGAAGGAGAGCTTCGATCAGGTGCTTAAACAAAAGGGCCAAATGTTTTCTCTGTTATATCGGGCGAGAGCTAAGAGCTCGGAGTTTGTATGGTTACGCACTCAAGCCTATGCATTCCTGAATCCGTACACAGATGAGGTCGAGTATATTGTATGCACAAACAGCTCCGGTAAGACATTACATGGCGCTACTCCTGAGCAACAACAACAGCAGCAACAGCAGCCGGATCAACAACAGCATGTTTATGTACAAGCACCGGGCGTAGACTATACGTTACAGGCGCCACGACGAGAGATAACACCTACTGCTGGTAGCGATGGTATCTACCAGATGCATATGCAGGCTCCGCCGCCGCCACGTCCCGGCTCACCAGTCGGTTATAGCTATGACACCAGCCACTCTCCGTATGGTGCCGCAACAAGCGGTGGTCCCTCACCTCTAGCCAAAATTTCAAAATCAGGCACTTCACCCACGCCCAATGCCTGGGGTGCATTGCGTCCGACACCGCAGCAGCCGCAGCCAACTGCCACTGAGGCGTATCCATCTTACCAGCAAAGTAGTCCTGCACGTTCACCTAGTGGACCAACCTACACGCAATTAAGCGCTGGCAATGCACAACAACAACAACAACAACAGCAGCAACAACAGCAACAACAACAACGACAACAACACCAACAGCAGCAGGCGAGCGCGTATCAAGCGGCGCCAGCAGCGACACCGTGGGACTGGCAAAATGCAGCTGCTCACCCAGCTCACCCTCATCCACACCCACATCCGCATGCACATGGCCATCCAGGTGCAGCAGTTGCTGGTGGCGGCCAACAACCCCAAGGCCAAGAGTTCTCTGATATGCTTCAAATGTTTGATCATAGTGCTCCAACAACTTTTGAGGATCTAAACATTAACATGTTTAATACAACATTCGAGTAGTGTTTTACCCTTTCCTACTCCCTCGCACTCTTTTCCTCCGTCCCCCAACCCCTCTTTCGCATTTGTGTGGTGAATTTACTTCAAGAAAATTTTTCGATCTTTTGCAAAAAATTATTCAAAACAATTCAATTGATAAACAAATAGAAATTAAACTAATGCTTCATGAATTAACTTCATTATTCGAATGCGAACTTTCTCCCTGAGTTTGTTAGAGATGGGCGCGTGACTACAAACTATATTCGAATTGTACAAAAATGCATATGTAAATAGAATCCATATCCATATACTATGTATTTAGTTATGAAATAGAACAAGTACTTTTTACATGACACGATGTATATGCTCTTTAAGAAAATAAGATTTAATTGGTAGTCAAAAGAACATTCTGCTCAATTCTAAAAGCTGTTCTTTACTACAAGAATAAATCTTAATTTAAAAGCAAGCAAGGCAAAAGTCAATATTCTAAATTTATAATATTTGTATTGATCCGATTTAAATAAGCTTCTTATATATATTTTTAAATGTACATCGTTTAACGCAACCATCTTGATAAACCTCTGTAAAATTTTTAAAACCTCGTCTTATCTTCATTCTCTATTTATATTTTTATTAAGTGCAATCTGTAAAACATTTTCTATATATTTGTTAAAAATAATTAAGCAAAAAATACAAAACAAAAAAAGTCAGATATAAGTAAATATTGTAATCTCATAAATAGCCACTTAAGTACATAATGGTGGTCACGTACCGAACCGTACATGCACTCGATATCAATACTATTGCTCACTTCCACATCTACACAAAACAAAATCCGCTAATTTACACACACACACACACAACACATACAAAGGCACATAGAGAGAATAACTCTATCTGCCTTTCCCAAGCAGTGCAAAAAGTATTTAGTATTTTCAATAATTTCAAATCACCCACTCATTATGCATATTTCAAAGTTCATTACGCGAACAAACACACAAATTTTATACAAGTATATATAATTTAATACTTACATGTGTAATTCCTAGAATAATAAACAAAAATTTAAATTTTAAGCTTTTTGACACATACATATGCATAGACACTCTCATTCAATTACATACTTACACAACCAACAAATCATTGGCCGTGTGCCCCCTTACTCGCCCACGCCCATTGCAACATTGACACCAATTTGCTGCCGTTCTCGGCTTGTGCTGCTTTTATTTTCTTTTGTATATGCGGAAAAAGCAGTTCAAGTGCAAATGCTGAAATGCATTAAGAAAACTGCAAGCTTAACTTTAAAGTGCAACCAACAGTCGCGAGTCAAATAACTTAAAAGTTTATTTACAGTCGCGTCTCAAATAACCATGACATCTACAAATTTACGTATTACGTAGATATATTCATATAATATTGATAGCTATAAGATTAATTAAGACTTTAATTACATCTATGTTTTTTTACACAAATTAAAAGAAACAATATTAAATCAATTTTATATTATAAGGTAATTTAGCAAGAGCAACGCTATATATACAACACACATATTTTTATCTTAGTATTGGGTAATGAAAACAAAACTTTTGGTTTTTAAAGCAAATAAACATAATTATATACTTAAAAAAAATTATTTATGTATATATTAATATTAACGTTAACTCAAAAACTCGGCTCTGACTTAACCTCACTGTCACCGTTCTCTTCTTTCTTTGGTTCTTCGCTTAACTCAAAACGAGGCCGCTTGGCGGCGCTTTCGGTACTTGGTGACGTTAACTTTACGCTACGTTTAACTGTATCTGTAATTATTTCTTGTGTCTGATTCTGCTCTTCTTTAATAGATTTTATGTTGTTTTCATCTTTAACGCACTTCTGTTTTGTTAACCATGCCATCATCGATTTGGGCATTTGAGGTTTAGCGGGTAATTCATACGGTTTGTTGCATTCTTCACTTTTATTACGTGAGTTATTTACCAATTTTGAAACACGATGCCATTTAAGTTCTGTTGCAGGACGCAGTGCGGCCAGAGCTTGGGAATCGCTAACGTGCTTATAATTTAACCAGTCCTAATTTGAAAAAATATGTTATGCGATATTAAAATTTACTTTAAAATGTACTTAATTGTGTATAAATGCTTATATATTTTACTATACATACATTCATTTGTTGTTCTGTCTCGAGAATTGCTGGCATGCGATAGTGCATCCAGGACATAATTTTGCTAGACTCAAATGTAATGATGCTGTAGCTGTACATATTATCACCGCTCTCGTCTTCCCACACATCGAATAGGCCAGCCATTCGAAGAAGTTTTACGTTAGAAGGCGTCCAACTGCTTTTATCATGGATTTTCACATCCGTCTCCTGTGGCACATAAACTAAATAAGCTTCGCGATCGGATGCCTTAGCTTGTTTTGACGTTTGCCATTCATAGAAACCCTCACAAATGACGACACAACGTTGGCCCCGCCTGAAGGGTTCACGATAAAGCTTAGAATCCATTAAACCCTCTAACCGGCAATTATTAGTTGTGAGTCCATGTTTTCGATAGTCACCTCTATGCCACCTAGGAATCATACCCCACATCATGGGCATAACAAGGCGTTCATACTTCTGATCCTCGGCTTCTGAGAAATGTGCCGCTGAAACACTGAGATAAGTAATAGAAAAAATAAAAATAGAAAACATAATGATTGTTGACTTACATTACAGGTGTAATATCAGTAGGAGCTATGTTATATGATGGTTGATAACTACGACCTAAATTAAATTCAGCCCGCCATTCTGGTGTTCCGTTCTCTTCATTTTTACTATCCACCTCTACGTTAGTTCTGGGGTACTTGCAAGCGCACAAAACTTGATCGGGATCAAGCGTTCTATTGATAAATAATTTATTGTTAATAATTTATACAAATTTTGTACTAAAGCAAGATACTGACAGACAAGTGCGACCACACATTTTATGCAGTTTATTTATTCATCAGTTATTAAGTAGCTCAGTGCGTAGTTAAGTTTAAGCCCGGTATTAGAATAATATTGCTGTCTTCTTCTTTGTATCCCTTTACTTATTTTATACTGTCCTAACATTTCAGAAACTGTTATTAACAGAATGTTTTTTCTTTAACAAATGTTTAGAAATTTCTAAATTGTTTTATTTATATATATATATGTTATTAATTAATTATATAGAAATTATTTAAAAAAAATGCGTTATTTATTCCTTGCCCATTAATCAAAAGACAATTTAAACTCAAATCGCCCGCTCAATTTAGCTTCTTAACAGAGCGATGACAGCAAATAAATTTTAATTTAACAGTGGTGAATTTCATTTAGGTTCATTTCGATTAAAGAACTGGAATAGTGAACGTATTCTTTGAAGATACCACAGACGAAGCTACTATATAAATAAATAATAAATAAAAAATGGGCGAACGCTACAATATACACAGTCAACTAGAGCATCTGCAAAGCAAGTATATTGGTACAGGACACGCAGATACAACAAAATTTGAATGGCTAACTAATCAACACCGCGATTCACTTGCCAGCTACATGGGACATTATGATATGCTGAACTACTTTGCTATTGCCGAAAACGAATCCAAGGCACGAGTGCGCTTTAATCTCATGGAGCGTATGCTTCAGCCCTGTGGACCGCCACCAGAAAAAATGGAAAATTAAGATTTATTCATAAATTTTTATAAATAAATAAATTTAGGATAATCAAGGTGCTATCTGATATTTTAATTGGGGTGGTACACACAATTGACAAGAAAGTATTCGATATAATCAAATGATTCCGATTAATATAAATGGTGTCGATATTTTCCCATACAAATTCGTTTATCGGCCACAAACCACAACAAAACAAATTTTAGTAATTTTTGTGTTTCGACAATTAATTTGTGTGCCGCAAATATGTCGCTAAGTATGCGAATTTTCACAGCGTCGCGCAATGGTTAGTGATAAAAAGAACAGTTTAGTTTTGAATTAAATATGTATTTCTTTTACATTTAATTTAATGAGGTTATGTAAGCTTATGTCATAGAAAACTTATACACAAATAGTGCCAAAATATTATTCTTAAGCAAAGTAATGGGTATGGCAATAATTAAATATTGTGTTCATAGGTCAGCGCATGTTTTGCTCAACCGGCGCACGAATGTTAGCTGCGAAGAGAGCTGAGCCAAAAGACATTGTTCCTGTGCCAAAAGGCTATGTTTATGTCAATAACAAGGAGCTAAGCATGGAATTTGAGGATATTACAGATCGTGCCGCAACTACCATGTTCTTTGGTGAGCTGTTTCGCGGTTTTGCCGTAACACTTGCTCATATTTTTAAGGAACCGGCGACAATTAACTACCCATTTGAGAAAGGACCACTAAGTCCACGTTTCCGCGGCGAGCACGCCCTGCGGCGTTACCCTAGTGGTGAAGAGCGTTGCATTGCGTGCAAATTATGCGAGGCTATTTGCCCCGCCCAGGCAATCACTATTGAAGCTGAGGAACGTGCTGATGGCAGCAGACGTACAACACGCTACGATATCGATATGACCAAGTGTATCTATTGTGGTTTCTGCCAGGTGATTTGTTAATTTATATAAATGCAAACACAGAGTTAACCACATTTACTTTACTCTTATTACAGGAGGCTTGCCCTGTTGATGCAATTGTTGAAGGTCCCAATTTTGAATTCTCGACAGAGACACATGAAGAATTACTTTACAACAAGGAAAAACTTTTGTGCAACGGTGATAAATGGGAATCCGAGATTGCATCCAATCTACAAGCCGATCATCTTTATCGTTAATTGTTATTATAAATCTTAGAATGTTTGTTTAGATTGATTTTCCAATTAAAAAACGACTCGTGGCTTTAGCTGCAGTATCAACGTGAAACACGTCCGTGAGATTATTTGTATTTGATATAAAAACAGCGCCATATTTAAATAATACATTTCGATATTGGGGAAAAAAATCACTATTAATATTTTATTGGCCTGGTCCAGCCAAGCTTTTTTCCATAAATTTCTTCTTAGCAAAACAGGTCCACCACTTGTTTGGCTTACCGTCTTCGGTGCTAAATACTTTTTCAATAACCCGGTTACCGGTTTCGTGTCGAAGTTGCAAGAAATATTGACGCATCAAATCGGCATCCTGAGCTGACTGTGGCTTGGCATAAACAGAGTTCAATGGAAAACCAGCTTCGCCGGGTATATCAAACTTTGAAATGGCCAAGCTGTACATGTCTTGTTGTCCCTGTGCTTTGCTAGTGCACCGTGTTAATCGCTTCAAACACTCGGTAATGTATAGCGTAATGTAGATGAGCACTCGGTCCACTTCTGACTGTATTTAAAAGTTTAAACGTATTATTTATATGCATATTAAACTTGTCTGTTAAGTAGAGCTCACCTTCACTTCATATGTACGAAAAAATACGTTTGCTTTAAAGAAATAAAGTGACTCATCAATAATGTCACTTTCTACATTCGCGCTTGGGGCTGGGCCGCGTACCTGGGTACGCAGTGGTAGTATAGCTATATTGCCAACTTGTTGACGGAAGTCTTTAATTTGTGAATGGTACGCCTGGAAAAATGTAAACAATAGATAAGGGCTTAGGGAATTCCTCTGCATGGGGTTCAATTTCATTAAAACAAACTATTTCGTATATATTTGTTATTATATAAATGTTTGCATTATGCAGTTTACCCAAAATAGTTAAAATACTTACTGGCATTTTGCTTAAATAAAATGGTTGATCACTTCTAAAAAATATTTATACTTTTAATAAAGCCTTAGGCAGAAACCCACTTAATATTTTAACTAGTGTGACCACAGTACACTTTTTTTATAAAACCAAATTAAAATATAAATATACCAAAATATTTCGTATACCAATAAAACTTATTATTAATTCTTTTGCATTTCAAATCTTCATTACGCGGTCAAAAATGACATTAGAAGCAAAAAAAAGGATTGCTTTGAATATTCTGTCATTAACGCGAAAATATTATTGCCTAAGGGATTATTCACTCATAAAAGGTTCAAGCATAATCAAAGAAACTGCGAAAATGCCCAAGAAAAATAAATCCAAGAGCAAGAAGGTAAGTTTTTAGCTACTAATATTTTATTTATTTAAAAGAATATGCTTGCATTGAAATTGCAGGGCAGTGGACAACAAAAAATAGCAAAGAAAGGTTATCAGCCTACAACCAAAACTAAGTATTCTGATAGTTCAAGCACAACATCTACGCAAACTTCTGGCAAGGATATTGATGACCACGAGACCAAGTTGGCTGATATAACCAGATTGCCAATTCGGGTAGACGACCAAATAAGAAACATTATGGATTTGCAGAAGCAGTTGTCAGACTTACAAATAAAGCAATTTGATTTGCTTGATGGATGCGTTAATTTCTTTCGTGAGCTACAACTGTTTCCCGCAAAGAATGACCAGGAAGTAAAATTAGTGCAGAAGATATTTCAGGAGATTAAAAGTAAAGTTAAAAATGTTTTTGAAAAATATTTACCAACGGAAGTGGATTCAATGGAACGCAACATGAAGTGCATATAAAATCAAATAAATTTGTAAATTGTTTTTTATCTCTTCTATGTTTGCATACTCTTCTCTAAAACAGCTATCGATAAAAAAAATAGAGATCGTTTCTTAGATAGAAGAAGCATACCGCGAATCATTTGCAAGAGTTTAAATTGTATTGTATTTGCTGAAATTTAAAATGAACAGTTCAACGGGCGGGCGTGCACCATCTCGTTTTGTGCGCGGCAGAGCACGTGGTGGGGGTGCTTATCGTCCTTACTTTTATTTTCGGCGCAATGGCCGCGTAATACCTGCAGGTGGTACTAACCAGCCAACAGATGAACAACATGCAGTGCCAAGATCTGGGTCTGCGCAACCGAGAGGTTGGAACGGAAATCGTGCGGAAGGGAGTATCCGACGAAAGCGCACAACAAATGCTAACATAGATTCCAGTTTTTTGCGCCCAGAATTTTATGTAGCTCCCGAAGATGCACTTCAGGTGCACAGTGTGTTGGTGGATAGCCCCACTTCTTGTACAGGCTGGCGTTTATATTTTCCACGCGAGCAGTACGATAAGGAAAGTGAACTGCGCAATCGCATAATGTTTGTAGAGGCTCACTATCAGCGGGATCCTGACACCTATAAACTCGATCGCATACAGAAATGCAGTTACTTTCAATTAACACCAGATGTCATGGAAAAAGATAAACAGCTGATGGAATTATGGCCTACCGTATTGGAGGATATGCGTATACATCCAATACGTACAATGTCAATCATCAGCTTAGCCATGCACACGGTCCTTGTAAATGATTCTCTAGATGCAGCTGATGAAGCAGCTAAAACTATGTTGCCTCTTGACCTCACAGAGGAAAAGTATGTGCCGCTCTGTGAATTCATAAAGAAGATCTACGTACGTCCAATAAGTTTCGTACCTGTGGATCTAATGAGTAATATCACCCAGGACCGAGTGGACGGTTTGTTTACAGTACGCGGCATTGTGAGTAGCGTGGGTGAACCTACAATTACTATGGCCTGGCACTCCTTTCGCTGCACACGCTGCCACATGGAGCAGTCGCTGCGACAGCGTGGCAACTATACGCCTCGTCCCTATAATTGTCTAAACCCAAAATGCAATGCCAAGAACAACTTCTTGACAGTCCGCAGTTCGCCATACACACGGCTCGCAGTACGCCAGATAGTTCGACTGGAAGAATCCAGCGTGTTGGTGCAATTAGACCATGATAACATGCTGCCCAATGAACTGGACATAGAACTACGTCATGACCTTGTTGATACCATGCACTTGGGTCAGGAAATCATTGTCAGTGGCATATTAAAGATGCGCGATCTCTGCAATAAGAACGATAAACCCAGTACTTCGACATCAACTGGTGGCAACTTACAGGTATACTTACGTGCCTGTAGCGTACAGCCAGCGTCTGAGGTTAGAAACAAGTTTAACAAATGTGATAAAGATGAAATTGCTTTAATCAACTCTGAGGAAAACATCTTTAAGCTGCTAGTACAATCCTTGGCACCGGAAGTACACGGCCAGGAGCTACCAAAGGCAGCCTGCTTGCTTTCACTAATGGGCGGTGTTGATTCAGGTAGCATCAATGTCTTGCTTGTGGGTGATCCAGGCACTGGTAAAGCAAAGATACTACAAAGCTGCGCAAAGATTATCGAACGTGGTGACTACATCAGTGGCAAACGCAGTGCACAGTCATCTAACCAATTGGGTATCGCATTTAGTGGACGTAATAAACGGGTCATGGAAGCTGGCGCCTTACTCTGTGCCAATAATAGAGGTCATTGCCTAATCGATGGTGTAGACAAGTTAGCTTCGAAACAGACACTTCTGCTGCAATCCATGCAGACTGGTAATTTCCATATACCATTGCCAGGCAGCTGTGCACTCTTTAATGGTCAACCATCGATAATAGCCTGTGCTAATCCTCAACGTGGCCAATACGATCAGAATCGTTATTTGCTGCAAAATATACGCATTACCGGAGCATTGCTACAGGAATTCCATCTGGTCTATGTGCTGTTCGACAGACCATCTGTAACCCGTGATGTATCTCTAACAGAGCATGTACGTGCACTTCATGCCGGCTCTAGAAAACGTGCCAAGATTGCCGCTAACTATGCTCTTAAGGAGAAACTAAGTGATTCCATGACCGAAACAAAGCTAAACCAAAGTGTACCATTCGAGGTAAAGGATGAAAAAGATAGTATACTGAGTCAGGACTATGACCTAGATAAAACCTTGGAGTTAAAAGCATTTGAAGCTGCTAATCTTAAACTGTTACCACCAAACCTTATGAGGAAATTAATTTTCTATGCGCGCGATAATGCCAAACCTTTGCTTAGCGAGGATGCTGTGAATACCATTTTGTTCCATATGATGGAACTAAGTCGTCGAAGTGAGGTGGAGTACGAACAGAGTCAAATTGGAGTGCGGTGAGTACAGAACAAATTCCATATAATTTTAGTAGTAATTCTGTGTGCTAGTTGCTTTATTTTAAGTTAGATTAAGTTAGGGAGGTTTTAACTAATATATAATTATCTTATAACATACTTGATGATACTTGCTGCAAGTATTATAATATAATTTATAGCTTTCACAAGGAATCCTTAGCATTCCCTTATGCAGCTATATTGGTACTTTTTCCTAGCGCATTAGCTTAAGACACGATGATACTGGTAACTCCACAAATATGGCTAAGAGCAGTGAGCTTAAGTAGGAGGCACACAACACATAAAAGACATAGGCAAACTGTGATAAAGATATGAATAAGTAGAGATAATATATATAGACTACTGCGTAGGATTAAAGCCTTAAACTTACCATTGTGCCTGTGCCAAAGTAGATGGGTTCACGTACTGTGGCTAATACTATGCGTGCCATAACTAGGTGAACTATAAAGGCGCCATAGGTGAGGCGACCCAGAATGCGAAAGATGGGCAAGCAGGCGAATTTCCGAAGTATCCCTATAATAAACCATTAATATAGATATATTATATAAATATTTGTATGGAAATAAAAGCTACACTTACATCCCACTTTGGCGGCCATGCCCACAACAAATATACCCAAACCAAAAGCCCATAGATTGCGTTGAACCGCTGCATAGATGGCGCCCCAAAGGCGTGGCGTTTCAGTAAAGTAATGCTGATAGATTGGATGTGCCGTAAAGAGCCAAAGAACACCAGCTGGGATCAGTGCAAACCATAAGACTTGGAAGCTGCGCAGTTCATGTAATTTGTACTGTTTCAGAGACAGCTGATCGTAGGCAAGAGCAGCCAGTACTCCACAGAAGTAAGCTCCAAAGTTCATATAAAAGGATGTGTAAAACCAGGTGAACTGACGATTACCTACAAATGAATCTCTCTGTGTTCTATATATAAATGTGTGGAGTTAATTGCAAGACTGCATTAAGTGTAAATATAACAGTTACTTACTGTGGCGTGGGGAGAAATATGGGATAGTAATCCAAGACATAAGTTATCACAGCGGGTAGTGCCAAGAATATGCCAAATACAATCGCATAGAGCTGCTTGCTCCAACGTGCAAAGCGATGTCCACAAATTAGAATCAACAAACTTAAGGCAAAAGATTGTGTATCAGCAGCCAGGTACCAACCCTGTAGCATGCACTGCAAGGATTAAGCTTAAGAGTGGTGACAGCACTTTAAACAGATTCTACTTACACGCTCATCGGTGCGCACAAAGTTGTTGACAAAGAGCAAATTAGTCCACCAGTTCTTGCGGCAGGATAACTGTTCTCTCTGATAGATATGACGCCAGAGCGGTCCGCTGGCATTCTCAAAGTAAACGCCACTCAAGAGCACCACAAAGGCATAGGGCACGGTCAAGCGTATATAGCGAAATATATTGAACTTAACGTAGAGACTGGCGTACTTGGTTATGCTCCATTTATCGGGTTTCTGCTGCTCTGCAACGATACGCGTAACTGCCAGCCAATTGATGGTGAGCAATAGCCCGCCAATCACAAAGAAAGTGACAGTTATAAGTGAGCCGGAAATGAGTAGAGTGCCAGCTGTTGTATGCAATAGTTGCTCCGGATCCTGTGGATTGCTTATGGCACCCTCATAGATCACCCAATTGGTGTGTGCAAATATAACCAGAAACATGGCAAAGAACTTGAAGCAATCGAGAAACCGTAAATCACGTCCAATCTTGCCTGTTGGCTCCTGATTTAATCTATACCAATTACGTGCTATCGAACACGTTAGCAAGACACGTGTAACCACACTTTTTGGTGGTGTCTTATAATGATCTCGTTCCTTTAGCATCTTATCATGCCGATTCCGTTTCAAATGTAAATCGATCAGGCTGCTAACACAGGCCAATGAGACAAGCGCACATAATACTATATAGAAGGTCAAATTCCAGGCATCTATAGAGAAATGTATAAAAACAAATGTAACTGTTTGAGAGCTGCCAAATTTGAGCTATGAACACACATAGACAAACCTTCCTCAATGACCTTTCCGGCAGTTTCTTTTGTATCACAATACTCCACAACACTTTTGGCCTGGACTCCATAGCCACGTTGCTCTAGGCGCCAGTTAATGCAGGCATTACTCAGTCCATTATAACGCGCCCGATTAGCTGACTCCATGGCAAACAGTTCCAGATACACGTTCACCTGCAACAAGATCAATATCAAAATGCGTATTAAAACTAAAATATATATATAAATACGTATAAAATTGGACATTAAATGTCACAGCCTTGGCCCTGAGCAACATGCTCTAATTTGAATCTCTAAACAGTTTTTCAATCTTTTGTCTTGGCCAGCACTCATTAGCCCGCTTTGTGTATACCAATATGTTAAATGCATACCGATCATGATCATAGAGACATCAGTCAATCATTGGAAAATCTCCAACTGCATTATTTATGTATGCAGTAGATATCTTCAAAATGAGTTGACAGAGAGTTCTCATCATATGGCTATAACTATATATTAACAAATATCTATTCAAGTTCATATTAAACATAACCTTTTGGAATTTTATTTGCTCCACTCTTTGTCTTTGGTCTTGTAACTGACTGAAAAGTTTTCTTTTGTCTACCATTTGATTCTGGAATATGCTGTTAGAGCCATGTTGCATACATTGTTACATACAGTTGCAGAAACTTTTCCACACAAAAAGGATTTTTCCGTTTAATTGTATAACTTTTAGTATAATTTTGTCAGCATTCAAATGGATATAAAATATGTAACTTTATTGTTTCATGTTGAAACCAACTGTCACAAAACTATACACAAAATTAGAGCATATCCTTTAACTATGCCTAATTATAGTTAATTTTTCCTTTTTCTGTTTTGTTTTTGTTTTTGTCGTTGCATTTCATTAAGTTGAACCACGCCTAAATCCCCCAACAAAAAATTGAGTTGAATAAACTGTGCGTCATTTAATATGTGATTTCAAGTTAATGTTTACATTGGATTTAAGGGTACATTAACTTATGTACACACTTCGTTACGCATGGTATATAAGCATACACTGATTAAGCCACAACTTACATACTAGTTATTAATTAAATTTCATTTTAATGTTTGTCTTTATCTAGTATAATATTATAGAAAATTGCATCAAGATGAATTTGAAACAGGGAAAAGTTTACTAAAAGATTCTCTATATAAACTGAAAATAATATAGTAAATTATATATGAAAAAGAAGTTTAATTTAATTTAAAATAATTATAGAACTTCTAACTATTCTGTAGTATAGATAAGCACAAAAGAAACTGATAAAATATATGCTAAACATATTAGATAAATGTGCTTAATAAAGTATTTTTAAATAGAAAGAAAAGATTTATATCTAACTTATATATATAGTAAACAGAATGTAAGTGTATAAATTCTTCGTTGTGTATTGAAAAACAAAAACAGATAATAATAATATTGCTTTTTTCACTTTTGTTTGCTTATTTTTCATTTCTATTTCGCATTTGTATTTGCTTTTTATTGTTTTAGTATTAGTTTAAACATATTTTGTATTTCATTCAGAAAAAAAAATGATTTCTGTTGTTGTGGTTTTTTTTTCTTTGTTTAAGTTTGTTTGATTTTGTTGTATTTAATGTTGCTGTTGTTGTTGTACGATTTGTAGAGATTTTGAAATTTTTGTTTTTCTTTTAAAGCTCATTTTGCGGCTCAAAAAAAGGCGTCAAATTGAAATAAATCGAGTTACCTTTAACTCATTTTCGGTTGCATTTAAAAGCGGTTTTTGAATTAATTTTCATAAAAATTGTGTTAATCAAATTTAGTTGATAGAATTCCAGAGTTTTTTTTCTTTTTGTTTTTACATTGATGTATGCAAACAAGGTGAATCCGACAAATCGAATGTAACTAATTATTGATACAAACTTTTGTGTTGATTAAGTCATTGCCAGAAGATTTTTAGGAAGTTTAATTAGCTACAGCATATGACAATGAAACTAATATTGATTGATCTAAAATATATCTACATATATATATATAGTATATAGTAACTTACCTTAGCATTATCCGTAAGAATGCCTGCTTGCAACTGTTGCATTGCATTTGCATCAAATGCTGCCAGCTCTGACTCACACTTGTGCACACAGAGCCCAAAGTATAATTGGCGATGATCAAAGTGATGCCTGTCATATTTAGAGATCTCCTCGATGGCACGCCAAGCGGCAGCTGAGCCTTCCGGTTGCACCTCGGCGCGCACAAAGCAATAGGTTGCTGTGCCCACAGCAAACTCCTGCAGGCAGCGATCATAGTCATCGAAGTCATAGAGCTGTGGCATCTCATAGTATTGTGTCACTGTATGAATAGGAACAGAACAACAACAATAACAACAACAAGATCAGTAACAGCATCAACATCGACAGCATCGGCGTCAACAACTGCATCATTAAGGAAGTCAGTGGAATGATTCAGCGAATGGTATTGGTAAAACCGAGAATAAAACTAGTTTCGTTGCAATAATACAAAAAACCCTTTCAACTTATATTAGCCAAGAATATGCAACTTTGACTAAGTATATATCTACGTTGACGATCATTCAGGTGAAAGGAAACGTGTTTTTTTATAACAAACTTGAACTTGAATTTCAACTCCTTAAAACCCATTAATGATGTGCAAAGAGAAATGTTTCCTCTTCTGCCTAAGAACATTCTACAAACATCTTATTAATCGCATCTGAATGTCCCTGACCTTTTCTGCACCCACAAACTTTTACGCCTTTTACAATTGAATATGAACATTTTTTTTTAAGTACTTAATATCTGACAAATAAATATTGTTTTCTTACTTCATTTGCATTGTACAAATTAGTATGTAAATAGTGCAAAGTCACTTTGTTCCTGTTTCAAGTAACCAAGTCAAATCTCTTACCAAAAGCTTAGGGGAACTTTGTTGTCTGACTGTGAAACAGTAATGCTTTTGTTATATCGTTAACTTATTGTTATATGTTTACATTTAAGATACTTTCAAGATACTTTTATATACGATAATTGATTAAATTACAATAGAACATTTCGGGTAATAACTTTTGATGCTTTTTTTGCAATTTGCTTATTTGGTTTGTGCCTTGTAGCATGAATTCAATTAGAATGCAAATCGTTTATAACACATTTGGTAAGAGAATTTGTCAAATCATCTTGTTTTTTAATGAAAAGTTGAAGTATTTATCATAAATCTTGTCAATATGGGAAAATCATGTACGTATTTGGAATTATATAACAGGAATTCACTTTTAACAAATTTTTCATTTTTCATTTTGAGTGCAAATGATGAGGTGTTTGATTATCTATATACATAAATTAATGTTGTATATGTAGTTAATTGAAATGAAATAGTTTCAAGAGCATCGAAATTTACAGTGGATTACTACCTAAAACTTTCCTAAAGGTTTTAAATTCGATCTTGATTATTTCTTCATTTTCCCTGAAACATAAGGCATTGATTGAATGCCTAAGGAGCTTTTTACTAATTTGTAAATTGATTTTTAATATCTTTTCTAACATTTTAATATTGTTATAAATAATTATAATAATTGCCATAAGGTATAATTTGTGTTTCTGTATAAGAAAATAAGGAGTAACTGGGAAAGGAGTTGCTTTTTTTTGAAGTCTTTCTTTATATAAAATATAAAATAGTCGTTGTCGATAAGAAGTACAATCAAGGCTATTCTTAATTAAGAATATTTATTTTTGTGTTTTATTAGTTGACAGAAAAATGTATATAATTCATCATATTCTCATTTAAAATCTGTTATTATATACCTTAAAAATCTATCTTTAGTATATTCAAATTGAATTTAAATGAATTTAAACATGAAATCAAAATGGTTCTATAAAAAATTTCAAGTAAACAACAATTGAAAAAAAGGTATACCATTTTCTTGTTTGTTCGTTATATCATACTGATGACACAAGATAAATTGAATAATGTAAAATTTGAAAACTATTCAATTGTTATTACAATCATTTGATGGAGAACATTTTAATGGGATAAGCTCCGCCTGCCGTTTATTATTGCGTGCAAATGCATTTGATTCGTTACAGCTCATATAACAAATTTGAAAATGCAAAACAAATATTTGATGGATCATCTATAACGGTTTACTTACTATTCATTTTAAAGCTTTGAACGGCTGCAAGCAGCACACCCAAGCAGATTTTAATTTGTATAATCCTGAACATCTTTCCGACTCACTACACTAATGCACCTTCACTTTTTTATTAATATTTTTTATGCACTTGCAACACAGAAATTTTAATAAACGCTTCAAATTTATAATTTGATGATCTATTTTAATTTTAATTAACAAAAACTTAGCTTTAAATCAAAGCCACTGTTTGAATAATTGGAAATTGCGATACGTTGCCGATCGATGCTTTCAATGCGCTTTTTTTTTTAATGCAACGATTGAAACTAACCGATCTGATCTGAGACGAACCGTACCGTTGATTATACCGTAGTGTGTACCATGCACGCCAACGTGCGAGTTGAGAATGAAAATACAAATTTAAAACACAAAATGGAAATGAAGATGCGTGTGTGTATAGATGGATTTCGGATGGTTTGAGCTCAGTTCACAACTGGGCTTAACTGACAAAGTAGTTAAACAACCAGCTAGTCGTTTGCTACTTGATCGTTCAGCCCTTTAACTAGCCGTATCGGTGTAATATTGTTCATTATTAGCGATTGTTTTAAAAACTTCTCCAACAAAAATGCGTTGAAACATGTTCGATGTTCGCCCACATATAACTATACTTAATAAAACGTTATGTAATCAACCATGCGAGTGGTTATTAAATTAGCCCTTAGATCATGGTCTAACTTTATATGGGATAGAATATTTCTCTTCCATATATGCTAATACGCTGTTTACAAATTTTCGTATAATTAACATAAGTTTAGCACGCAAGTTTAGCACGCATGTCTGTTTATAACTTCACCATACTCACATGTACAACTTACATATTATGTATATATATATATATATATATATATATATATATACTACGACATATTAATCATTTTACATATCAACAACATTTATTACCTATAGTCATTTGTAAGGGAAAGATGGTTAACAAAAAAAACGAAAGACTTAGACAACAAACTTTTTATCTTTTACCTTTTTTCAGGCAGCTGCTCGGTTTGATTAGCCTATCACAGGCACGTGCGCGCTTGGATTTATCTAGCGTAGTAACAACAGTACATGTACGCGATATTATTGCCATACTGACCGAGAGTATTACACAGACTTCTCTTGGTGCTGTTCAAGGTTCTGCACCGAAAAGCTCAGGAAGGAGTTCGAATCTAAAGAATTTTCTGCGTATGCTGCAGTTGCGTTCGGAAGCACTGGGACGAAGTATCTTTTCTGTAAAGGAACTGAATGAAATTGCATCGCGGGCTGGTATTGCTGTGGGTGTTCAAAATGTTATAGAATTGGCTAATTTGGGCGGTCATCTGCTTAAGAAAGGTGCCGATATGTATGAAGTGGTGCCCTATTAAGGAAACTTTTATATACTACCTTAAGGTAAGCTAATATATTTCAATTCCAAGAAACACGTCATTAAATTTGTATGTGGTTGAAAGTATTGTAGACTCGAAAGTATTGTAACTAACCATTCATAACATATTAACTACATGGCTGTGTATGTACTAAGCGCCATCTAGTGTTGAGAAGTAACACATAATATATAATTTGTAGCATACGTTAGGGCTGTAAAAAAAATTATGAAGTACCACATGAATTACACTCCAAAGACTTACTGAGAAGTCTTCACTTTATTTTTCTCTAATTAATTTTACACTCTCACTTCCAAATATATTTATAATTAAGTTATATCAATTTAGTTATTATATTAATTAAAAAGAAAAAAGTTTGGTTCAATTAATACTTTATTCAATTGTATTCATAAAATTACATAGAATGTGTTATACTTTTGCTTAAAATCAAATTCAAAAACTGTCTTTATCTGCTTAACTTTTATATATATATATATATATAATATAATAATAATAATAATATATATATTGTGTATTTCATGCTTTACTTTTTTTGTTTATTTATTTATTAATTTGAATGCTTTACGTTTCGGTACTTGAGAGGCTTTACATTTTCAGTAGTAACTATTGAATCTGGTTGTCTGTGTGTGTATATATATATATAATTGCATTTATTTGAATATACGATTATATATATCGTACAGTTAAGCACTACAAGTTAGCTTGGCTTAGCCTATGTGAATTGGTTTAGATTTTATTAGAGCTATTTTTTACCGTGCCTTTTATGAATTATATATACAAAACGAGCGAATGATGCACGTTAATATTATAACTAATGTGTATGGTTAGTATGTGAGTGTGTGTGTGTATGTATGTTAATTGATGTAAGTATAAATGTATTTAAATATTTGGCTTAACTTGTTTCTATTCACCTTCCGTTTAAATATGCTAACTTATTACTAAGGGATTTGAATATTGTTTTATTTTATAATTGATTTAGTTATAAGACTTTTATGTTGTTGTTTTTTTTGTTCTTGTTGTTAGTTCCTGACATTATTTTTAATGAATGCAACCAATTTGCTAAATAAGCATTAAATTCAAATTTGCAATTATTTTAAGCTAATCAGTCTAAATAAATTAAATAGAAGGCAACAAAAATAACAGTTTTTGGGTAATAATACGCACAAATTTGTCTAAATCGCTGGCTAAATATTTCATGCTAAATATGTAAATATATATTTAATACTCTCGTATATTCGATTACGATTCAATTAAGCTCTACTTCATTTACTTTGTTTTTGTTTTTGTTTTTTGGTAATCATAAATATTCTTTAACAAATAATTGAGATTAATTTAATCTTCATTTGATCTTTTCTCAGCTATACAAAGTATGAGTTAAAATAATAATAAGATTCTTGATTTGATCTTGTTTGTTGAGCTAAAACCTCTTTAAATAATACTAAAAAAAATTAACTTAATTTAATTATAACCTTTTAACTTAAACTAAAACATATTGCACAAATCAAAGGTCCGTACTATTTTTTAAGTGGGTTGTAAAGTAAGAGACAGTCGCCAACTGGAATGCTGTTGGGCAGTAAAGTTGTCAATTGCGAATGCTTTAGATGGTGTTCGGGGGGAATGGGGGGACTCTCTATTCTATATTGTTTTGTACTTCATAATGTGAGCTAAATAAAGCTAAATAACATGAACCTGATCCTATCGTTAGACCCTATCGATAGAGCATAGAACCTAAACTAAAAATATTAAATAAATTCAATAAATATTTACTTAATTTTAGATATATATGAGATAATCCGTCTACTTTCGATATCGTGCTCTACTTTTCACTACGGAAGGTGAGATTGAAGGTTCGCAGTTCCATGGGTTCTAGCGTGATTTGTGCTAGAGATCGCAGATGCTGTGGCTCCTTATGTTGTGCCATACCCGTTAAACTGGTTGACTGAATGCTGCGCAGTTTAAGCTCACCGAAACGTACTCCACCCAGTCCATTGCTCTTGAGTGGGCAAAGACTGCTTAGATCCTGCTGCTGTGAACTGACGCTGCAGTCATAGCCCTGACGATGCAATACGAGCAACGCTGATGCGGACGGAAACAGCTGTAGCTGTGGATCAGAAAGCGTACGCAGCGTTGTCAGATGTACGTCACAGGGTAGCGCACCATGTGGCAGCAGACGCACCAGAGGTTGCAGCGTCGGTTGCGGTTGCTCAAAGTTACTTAAAAAGTAGAGATTCGGCGGGTAGCGCAACGCATTTGCCAGCTGTTGTGCTTGCAAGCTCAAGACTTTGTAGCTGGGTGGCTTAACCACATGCTGACCTGGCGGCATATCCTCCACCAATAGCCAGAATTTGTGACGCGTTAGACGACTGTCAACGACGCCCTCGCCCATGCCACGATAGTCGTCGTAGAGTGTGCGACGATCCAGCATAACCTCCAGCTGGCCAGGCTCATAGCTGGCAGCGCCCTGTGCATGTGTAGTGAGCAAGGTCAAACGCAAGTGTGCATCCTGTAGGAAAGCAGCCGAGGTAATGGGGAAATAGTTGCCCTCAATGCCTATAGCTGGAACCTTTATGCGTCTATTAAAGTGGATAAAGATAACATAAGGATATATATATAATCAAAGGATTGTATAGAGACTACTTACTCATGGAACTGGAATCCATTTTGATCACTATAGAACAAAGGCAGTTCTGGTATGCTGCTTGGTTCTGCTGGATCTCTGAGCGGATCACGTTGCACTGGCACTGGTGCGATATTATCAATATTAGTCACCAATCGCATAAACAGCTCCGTTTCCCTATTTTTGGGCGGCGGCTCAAAGTCAATGTCGTTCTCAATATAAATGGCTGCATCCAAATGCGTGCGCGTATTGAAAATGCGTACAGTATGTGCCATGAAGGGTCCATAGATGACAGTCACATCGCTTGCTATTGGCCCTGAGGTAATTATAATACGCACATCCACATACTGCTCCAGCACATCCTTTTCTGCCTCACTCTGCTCTGGGTCGGTCTTGAAGAGATAAGCACCCGAATGGAACTGTGCACTGCGATAAGCAGCAAATTTAATGGCGCATTGCATTGGCTGGAGCAGCTGCTGCTGTTTGTTCTTTCTGGTGATGGTCTTGAGGAATCCGGTCTTTTCATCGAATAATAAACGCATGCTTGGATTCTCCAATTGTATATCACCTGCTGGCTTGGCACGTGCTTCAAACTCCACAACATTTGCTACGCCTGGCGTACTGGTGGCTGCTGCTCCATCGGCTGTGTTGGTTTTCTCTGTACAATCATCACAGTAAATGGTGGCTATATTACGCTTATAATTGAACTCATCCACTTGCACCCGGAATGTGGTCAACGATAGTGGCTCCAGTTCAGCCACAAACATCACCTCAAATTGCCGCGTTGAGGTGCGTATACGTCCAGTATTCCCTGTGCTGCTCACTGGTAGACCATTGAATGCCTGCTCATAGACATCTGTTATGTTCCAAACAGGATTGATCTGTATGTGCTTCAGTTCGATGCCACGTTCATTATAGATGCGTACATTGGGCTGCTGGACACGCAGTGTAACAATTTCGATGCGTTTCTGAGCAAGTGAATTGTACAGCACAAAATTGGCTTCAGCATTTTTATCCTTTTGGGATTTGGCAGCTGCTGGTAAAGTGGTGGGATCTATTTCGTCGCTGGTGGAGTCGCCAGGATTCATTAGCTGTATAGGCATCTTGCGGGGAATTTTATTAAAGTTATCACGTTCGAATTCGCTGAGTAGAAAGCCATGCTCATGGGAGCTACCATTTTGGAGCAGCACCTCAATACAGGATTCCTGCATTTTGACCATGTTCTGGGTGCTATCAAAGAGGCGCATGGCATAGTCACGCATTACTGCCGCCTTGGAGGTGCCTGTAATGGCATCGTGATGCTGGAAGAGACCCAAATTACGACGAGCATGTATGATTTGCTCATAGTTCTTCTCATAGATCTTAATGGCATCCTCGTGCCGTGCCTGGCGTGCTGTATTGTAGGCAATTGTGAAAAGGATTTCCGCAGCACGCAGATTATGCTCGAGTTCGGCGCTGAGCAGCTTATAGAATGGTCGTGTGGTGAAATAACCTGACCAATAGGCGGGTCTACCCTCCGAAAAGATATCCGAGTACACAAAGAAATCACCCTTAAAGCTGGGAAACTCCTTTTCGCCCATGCGTTGTCGTATCGCATGGAAGTAGTCGCTGGGCGTACCAAATTTAATGTCCACATTGTATAGCCGCTTGTTGGACATAATGTGGCTGATAAGCTTCTTGTAATTGCGATACTGTTGATCCACCTCACGTTCCTTGTTGTAACGGAAATCATCGCCCACAGGTATCAACGCCACATTATGTGGAAAGAGGGATGCAGTACGTGCATATTGTTCCAGCAACAACTGTGCCTTCTCCTCCACATTCTCATCGGTAATGTATTGCGCCTTCAGAGAGTATTCCGTATATTCACCAGGTATTTTGCGGAAATCAAAGTTCAGACAAATGGAAGGATGTGGACCGCAGGAGCCCTTAATCGAATATATATCAAATGGCATATTGTGGGTTAATAATTTGCCGTAATCCTTAGTAGTACGCCAATAGGGTGTCCATATGAAATCTCCAGTCTGTTGTCGAGCAAACCATTGCTTCCATGCGTAGTGTATGCGCTGTATAATGGTTCCCTCGAACTGAGCACCGGATAGCAGATAGGGAACTGTGCTGCCATGTCCAAAGGGATCTATAGACCAACCCACTTTGGGTGTTATATTCAAATTGTTCTTTAACCATTGATGACCTTCAATAAGCTGATCCAGCATGGGATATATGTGCACATTAGCCTCATCGGTCATAACCCAGCCACCTGTGGTAATCTCAATGCGACCAGAATTGACCAGACGCTTGAAGGCACGCTGTTTAGTAGGATGTGCCTGATCCCACCAGAGTTGCAGAAAACTAATCTCTGACCAAATGAATGTCATATCTTTATATTCCTGCATTTTGGTGACCAACAGATTAAGTATTTGACGGGAGTCCGACTGGAAGTAGTTAAAGAACGTCTTTAACCAGCCGGGATCATTGTGTGAATGTGGCACCACAATGACCTTTAATGGTGGTCGTTGTTTATCCTTCTTTTGTGTCTCATAACGATCCTCAAAGCCACGATCCCAATACTCTTTGGAACGCATCCATTCAGGCTGTTAAAATGAAATGTGACAACATTTAAGAAACGAAGTAACATAGGAAAACTAACAAGAATTACCTGAAAATCAAATCTGCTGTGCTCCTCCATTGCTGTGATGTTTGTTTGACTTTGCACCAGCTCATAGCACTTGTCGCCCCAGTAAACATTATACTCCAGGTCCATGTCAACAACTGTTTCAGGATTGTCATGTTCCACAGCTTTCATTTGCTGTTGTGTGCTTTGATGCGTTTGTCCTGCAGTATGATGCTTTTGTTGTGGCTGCTGTTGTTGTAGTTGTTGCTGTTGCTGTTGCTGTTGCTGTTGATGATGATGCGAGTTGCTTGCACTATCCAAACTAAAGCTGTTGAGTGCCGCAACAGCTGGTGACTGAGCACGGCCAATACCCATACCAAAACCTATTGTGTTTGCATCCCCCGTATGCGTCGGATTGGGCTGACCAATGGATATATAGTACAGACATAGTAATATGGTAACAAAAGCCGACAGGAGGCCAATGCAGCGCGCTGAGCCGCGTCGGAATAGCTTAAAGGACATCTTTTTCTAACTCCTGTAATTTACTTTACTTCTTCTTATTGTTTGTCTCCGATTGCGGCACTATATATATATATATCCTTCCTGGCTACGCTATTTACACCCAGACCTGGGGCTACATCTGCAATTGAAAGAATATAAACACTACTATTAGAAGTTGTTGTCAACCACAGTAAATTGCAGATTCCTGTTATATAAATAAGTAATATATAAGAACAAGTCTAGTCCTTGCTTAGATTGTAACTATATGTTGTAAATACTCATGAGTATCCATAGGAACACTCATGATTATCTAGAGAAAATTCTTAAGCAACTTACGGCTCATGATTTATTGCTTTAACACAAGTATATTGAGCCCTCCTCCTCCTTCTCTTATTTTAACTTCTATCCTTTGACCAACGCAGCGCAACCCGTTAATAGGCTAGAGTCATGTACATCAATCAACCACTTGAGTTGCAGTGACTTCATTCACACACACCCACACACACACATACGTAACTGACACAGTGTTTACATAGGACTAGGTATAACTTCTCAAGTGTTTCAACATGTTAAAACACTTAGCAAAGATTTCTGAGCAGCATGTTGCAAGGTGCGAACATTCCAAATAATGCTATCTCATTAGACAATTTAATAAAGATACACTCGACTACTAGCAGTCCTTTACCACATAATTTACATAAATAAATATATTTATTTAATAACTATAATATTTTTTCTACAATTTTTTATGATTATTTTTGTTTTTTATAATTCAATATTTTTATTATTTATTTTTAATATTTAATAATAATTTTAATATTTTTTTTTTACTACATAATATACAGAAATAAATATTTAATTTATATATTTTAATATTTTTTCTACAGTTTTTTATATTTATTTTTGCTTTATATAATTTTTTATTTTTATGATTTATTTTTAATATTTTTTTTATATTTATTTTTGCTTCATGTAATTGAATATTTTTATTTATTTATTTTACATTTTATCACATTTTTGTTTTATATTTATTTTTAATTAAAAGGTTGTTTATATTTAATTAATTTATGTTATTTTTTTCGATGTATTTTATGCAGTTTATTTATTTACTTTAAGCATTAAGTGCAATGCTCCAGTTAAACAATCAGATATATATATATATATATATATATAGTGCATTTATATCATATAATATCTTTTGATAAAAAGGAACAAAAGAGCAAAATGCCAGGATATGTGGTTCTGTTGTTCATAAATTTAAGATGCGGCTGCTATTTGTGTTCTCTGTTCCTGGGAGCCATTTGCTGGCTTCCGTTTCGGGCTGTGCTTGTTCATTTCGAAATCAAGTGCGGTAATAATTCACATCCCATTGAATATTTTATGCACTCAACAAGCTCTGTGTAAAAGAGTAAGAGAGAGGGATGGATAGAAATCGAAGGATAGAGTAGGAGAAGCAACATACGCATAGTAGTCATATGTTTGAATATACTAGAAACGCAAGATGTTGACAACGAAGCGAAGGGTAAAGCATAAGATAAAAGTCTGTAAAGCTTTTGCTGTTGACTGCAAAAATTTAATTAAGGCACATCCCAAAAATGCTTCGCATGTCTGCTACGAAGGATATTGTGGATTCATGTGAAAAGGTTTTGTTTTTGGGTTATGGTAGGGATCATGCGAGTCAAATGTCTCATACAGCAGCAGGTCATGGCATTAAGCATTGAGCATTGAGCATTGAACTTTGAGCATACTACACGTTTCCGGCATAAGTAATTTATTTTTCTGTTTTCAACAAAGTTCACAAAACTT
Source organism: Zygothrica quintamaculata (assembly GCA_037044455.1). Classification (NCBI taxonomy): domain Eukaryota; kingdom Metazoa; phylum Arthropoda; class Insecta; order Diptera; family Drosophilidae; genus Zygothrica; species Zygothrica quintamaculata. The sequence goes on from JBAMBS010001301.1 coordinate 321,065, forward strand.
TCAATTGAAATTTGAAATTACAAATTGCAAATTACGATTTACGAATTTCGAATTACAAATTACAAATACCAATTGCAAATATGCAATTTGAATAAATGTGCAAATTGTTTGCGTTTGTCAGTAAATAACACAAAATTGCTTAATTATTGAAATTTACAGGCGACAAAATGTGACAGTTCGTTGTGTGTTCTGAAAGTTCTCTCGCTCTCTAATTGCATTTGCAAATAGTTGCAACTTTTTGTTTGTCTATGTGTGTGTGTGTGTGTGTGTGTGTGTGTGTGTGTGTTTGTGTGTGAATACATAAAGTCATAAAATTTATAATTGTATTATGCCTGTCTCTATTCCATCATATCTGTGCTTTGCTCTGCTAAGGAATTTATTATACTTTGTACAGTTTTTCCTGATTTTGAACATAATTTTCGTGATTGATTGTTAATATATAATATATTTTATAACAAGATTATAAATTGTTCAAAATCATTATATAATATATAAGTATATAAATAAATAAAATCTACATATACCTTCTTTATATATAGATTATAGATTCAATCAATATTTGATATCTAACGTCGCATGTTTTGCATTTCTTAACCATAAAATAACCTTTTGAACCTTTATTGATATAAAATTCCTTATGTGCCAGGCAATTCTTCTGTAATTCTTGCACGTTGCATGCAAATAAAAGTTCTCACAAGTTCAAAGTGATCAAAAAGCCCAGTTAAACAAATTAGTTTTCCCTCGGCAAACTAACGTACAAAAGGGTATAAAAATAAACTTAAAAAAATATATTCTAAACTCAATCAAAAGCTAAAAACTTACACATATATATATTAAAACAAACACACATACATGTATATAAAAAGAAAATAACTGTATATAGTTGTAGAAACTTTTGCGCAGTGATGAAATAAATGCATAATTTGGAACAAAAATTTTAAGTCCAGTTGCACGGGGCGTATGCATAATGTTTATAAAAATGGCAGCACGCAAACGACATGAAAAACAATTTCCAAAATTAAAATTTAATATGAAAATTGAAAAGTACGAAAAGCGTTGGAGGGGGGGGGGGGGGGGGGGTAGAGAAAATAAGTTTTGCCTGTATACCATTTAGCAGCAGGCAATGTTTTTAGCAATTTTAAACTATGCAAACAGGAGCTGAAATTTGTTTTCACATAGCCCAAACCCATTTTTGTGGTGTTCTACAATATTTCAATTAACAGAAACAACAACCACACACACACACACACACACACACACACACACACACACACACACACAAAGATAGAAGTAGCCCAAATAAAACATACACATTTAGTAGCAAAGGCAGATTCTCGCAATGCTAATCAGTGGCCATTAAGTGACGTTTCTCCCCACAAATTGCAAAAAGCGGAAAACACCTGTCAACAGCAACATGCAAATGGGTTCTTCTTCCTCTCCCTGTCCCTCTCACTGTTCTGAACTCTTCCTCTAACTATCTGCGTATCTGTATCTATATCCAGTTAGGTTAAACGTTTTTCACTTCAACAGAAAGTGTTAAACTAAACTTCATTAGAAGTGCTGAGTAGAACAGATGAATTGAAGGCATTCCTAGTGGGTTAACAAGTATTTGAAGTGCCACTATAAACTGCACGTGCTATGCTCTACTTGGGGGGAAATGGAAGTGGGGGAGTTTGGGGGTGTTCCATTCAATATACCTGGCACATTGCACTATTTCTTGTCACATCCCCAAGCATGAATTACAACGTATCCAAGGCACGTTCCATCTACTCCCCATTGGCAGTAATCGTTTGTCAAGTGTTGTCAAGTGCCTTTCAATTGGCATTCAAAGATACTATATATATATATATATATATATATATATATAGCGTCTGAGGTAGTCGTAAATCATTTGCATTTTTTGTCATAACTTCAACTCAACTTTACGGATATAAAGCAAACTTTATGTGGCTTGAATTAGGGTTTCCCTGACAACTCAATAAACTGCTTTCAGTTAAAGTTTTGGTGTAATTGTATTTTCTGCCTATACCTCTTTTAACTTTATGCTATAGTTTATCTAGACAATAACTATATCTTTATAACTCTTTTATACTGTTTTATAAATTAAATTATATACTATTTCCATATAAAATCTTTTACAATAGAAATTATACTTGATTTAGTTTATGTTTGGAACAATTTGCGCAATCAACAAAATTTTCCTAAACTACTCCCAAACTATATAGAAAGTTTTAGTTCAAATTTGATTTATTACTTCCGTACCCAGGAACCCTTTAATTGAATCACTTCCGTGTTTAGAATATGGAAAATTGTGAAGGTGTTTAAGTTGATTAAATTACAGCTCCGTATCCCGGCTGGTTGAACATTTGTTAACAGTTGTGAGAGCAGGAAAATTGCGTAAATCACAGCTTGCCAGTTTTGATACAAATCAACTGTCCACAAGTTTTAAATTGTCCTTACCCCAAGGAAACAAGATTTAAGTTTATTTTTTTTTCTCCTTTTTCCTCTTTTGGTAAATTTCATTTCACAACGTAAATGTGCAGTAAGTTTACCCAAAGGATACGCACTAGATTACAGTATACCATCCGGTTATTTCTACGTACTACCAGCTGTTGTCCGTACATTTCTGACTTTTTGACATGTTTTTCTGAGTTGTTGTGGTACTTCGCCCTCTGGCCTCTTCAACTGTCTCTTTGCCCCACAATATGCGAATAATTTCAAAAACTTGAAAATGGTTTTGTTTTTCGTTTTTCACGTTGTGTTGTTTTTCACAGTTTTGCATGCTCCCTTTACACAAACAACAATTACAACGGAAGGAACAACAATAACAAAAACAAAACCAACAACTGAAACCACATCAAAATGGAACCCAAGTCAAAACTCTGTTAACTTTTTTATCGTCGAATTTTCATTGTCTTTTTTCTTTTTTGTGCAACAAAGTCTTCAAATTGCAGCAGCTCTAATTTCGCATATGTAGTTCAGTCTATATATATATATATATATATATATATATATATGTATATATGTATTTGTACAATGCGCACACGTTTGTCTATTCAAATGAATTGTTTTTGTAGCCATAAAATGGAATCAAAGTTTAGAGTTTAGTTTTGCTTTTTTGGGTTTTGTTTCTTTTCGCACGGAAAAGTTTGGAAAGCACTCGAAATCAATTTTTTTTTTATTTTTGGTTTTGTTTTTTTCATTTGTGTTTTTTTTTTATTGAAATAATTTTAAATTGAATTGAACTTTCGTCTGCAGGAAATTGATGTTGTTATGCAAGAGTTAAAAACATAGATAAATCACGATTGTTTATTCTGTATGAATGAATGAATGAATGAATGAATGAATGAATAACTAGTGTAAACTTTTAATGAATGAAATAACTGTCGAGCAGAACGTTCCATAAATATATGAAAATAGGCTTTAAACTATTTAAACATTAGTTAGTAACTTAACTAATTGATCAATAGATAATCATAAGCCATAAAAGTTAATCATAAGCAAATTTGAATTTTTTATGGATAATTTACTTTAAAAACTTTTCTGCCTTTCTGTCAAAATATGTAAAAATTATTATATTTTAAATAAAATTTTTTATTTCATATTTTTCTTTTACCAGTTGCAGTTGCGGTTGGATTGTAAAGACATAGTTAACTTCAGCTTACGTATATAATGAATTCTGCTGTTGACAGCAGCTCAGAGCACAAAACTCGTTAAAAAAGTTGAACATTTTAATTAAAAAAACGCAGCGAAGCACTTAAAAAGAAACGAAAAAGAAGTAACGGCAAATGGGTAAAGACTTAAAGATAGTTTTTTTTTTCTCTCTTCGTGTTTTTTTTTTTTTTGGTTATTTCAAATTTTGCGTTGTCTCAAAAGTTGACAAATTTCATGGGACACATTAGCTTTGGCCCGTAAGGGTAGGAGGAGTTCTTTTAATGGTATTTGTATGTATATGTATGTGTGTGTGTGGGTTCGACATATGCCCCGAAAAGCCATTAGCTTGGGCAACGAACCAACAAACAAGGTAAAAACAACATACTATAAATGAGTTGAAGCTTTTAACTATAAATACATAGTACAAGCCGCTTGTGATGACTTTTATTAAAAAATTGAATTGAAAAGATTGAAAGATAATTAAATTTTTTGCTTATATTTTGGTAGAACTAACTGAAAAGTAATATATCTATTCTTTATAGATAATCTAGTTTTGGTTTAGCGAAACAAAATATTTATAACACACAAAATGCTTTATTCGTTTCGATATCAGTTGCAATCGGAGTCAAAAGCAGATTAAACGAGCCGCAGGGAACGGAATTGTGACTCGTTAGACGCGCACAAACCGTTGCAGATATATCAAAATATATACTCGCATATATATACATATATAGAATGATATACAAATAGAGATACTAGATATGGGAATACAAAAACAACAACAGCAACTGCAACAAGCACACACAAAAAAGTCAAAACACAGCCAGAGGCCAGTTAGTCATTTTTACAGCGCCATTTGTGACATATGGGAAAAATGGCAAAAAAAAAACACACACAAAAACAACAACAATAATAAACACAACGACAACCCTAACGACTCGACATATGACCCCAAATACACTGCGCGAAATATGTATAAAACAAAGTACAAGCTACTAAGTTGTTTTACATCAAATTTATGTCCTAACAAATTTCAAGTAGAACAACTCAAATTATACACAAAAGCAGGAGAAAGATTTAGTACAGTAGGAACTTTAGTTAAGGATCGAAACCTATATAGTTAGCTATGACATTATTACCATTTTATAGTAAAGTAAAGTCAATTAGCTAATTACAAGTTTAACCAATTGCTAGAAGGTTTTAGCCAGTATCAAAATGAACTCTTATGGTAAATGAAGCTTAGCTTTGTTATGGTCATAATTGTGTTCCGGTAGATATCAAATAGCATTAGCTAATGACAGTTAATGTGCGTAAATGTGTCTAAAAGCAGACAAACTGCATAATAACTTCCTTGGAAAGAAAACAAATCAATTACTCATAACATTTATATTAGTTAATTACAGCAATTAAATTGCAGATATATATATATATATATATATATATACGTATACATATTGTCGATTGATAGCGGAACTTTTATAGGATAATTTCGTCAGGTGTCTTTATTGTTTTAACAATTTATCTATACAAATTGGTGAAAGCAAATTGCAATTGTGAAATTTCTTTTTAACCATCAAAGCTATTCATTTGAATAATGGTTAATGAAAGTATATAACTATTAATCGTTGTGTCTAACAAGCAACTCAGCATAATTTCACTTACAATTTAAGAAAGAAACTAAATAAATAATCTGCATAATTATCATTTCTTTTCTTTAAAACATTTATACTGTATAAGTATAAGTATAAAATTGACAAAGAAGATTTAAACCTGGTTTTATCTCAGTGTATTTAGTCTTTAAATACTACTACAAAGAAACACTAATCCTACTTAAGAGCTGAACTACTTAAGAACTATTGTATGCAAATGGCTTAACCCCATTTCTTTGTGCTTCATCCTTAATTGTTGTTGCTGGCAGCAGCAGCAACAGCAGCAGCAATTTGCAATTAATTTGTTAAGAAATAATCATTCAGTTATGGCTCAAAGTGAATTTCATAGTTGTTGCAAGCTTATGGCAACTGTAGGCACTCGAAGTGTGGCAACAACAATTTCATTTGATTAATATTAGCTTTAAAGTAGAGCAATAAATGTTATAAAAAATGCTGATAAAGCATTAAATAATTGCTCATAAAATTTGGAACGTGTGTAAGCTGCTGCTTCTTGTTCTTGTTCTTCTTTTTCTTCTTCTTTTACTGTTGCTTAAGTCTTTTTTTTGGGCAAGGCAAAGCAAAGCGTGTAGATATTTCTTCCTTTATTTTATTGTAAAAATTTTCGTTCACAAGGGGATTGAGAAATAAAAATGAATTTTTCTTTCATTTTATTTGCGTTTCCTTGAGGCGTTAAGCCAAAAAAATAATAACGCAATACAGAGAAACAGAGATAAAGAGAGAGAGAGAGAGAGATATAGAGATGAAGTGAGACAAGTAATATGGAGTATAAACAATAGAGCTGTTTATTGCATAGATTATATAAGAATTCTGTTTCAGTTTTTATTTACTTTAAATTATGGGAAAATACTTCAACTCTCGCACATTTACACATTCACACACTTACACACACATATACACATACATACATACCTTTTTGGTGTAAAATAAAATGTAAGAGGTTTACAGTTACTTACACGTAATTATATTGTGTGCGTATATATGTGTTTGTATGTCAGTTTGTGGGAACTTAATGAAAAGTTTTACATGCCTCAAAACCTTTTCACATTCAAGTATTTAATTTCGATGATACTCGCATTTCATTTAACTTTAACTAAAGTACAGAAAAGAGTTAATTCATAGGTATAAGTTTTTCTACCAAATATCTTATTAAAGTACTTTAATTTTCTTATATAAAGACTATACTAAAATCTTTTATCTAACATTATAATTTGTTTATCAATCAGTTGGAAACACGCAACAGAATATTATGTTTCAGCTTAGGTTATGCACTATTTGTTAATACTCTTATTAACTGTAGTTAGCTAACTGTAACTGTATGTTGTAACTAGTTCTGATAATGCATAGAGCCGTAACATAAACCTAAACTTGGCTTGGATACTATTTAGACCATATATATATTTTTTGGCCAACTCATCAGTCCGTTAAACACCGCTAACCTCACCCACCCCTCTATCTGTATTGGTACTGATTTGGCATCTTTTGTTACGCGTCATTAGTAACTGACAATTGACAATTGTTAGTTAAAGTGTTGTGCTGTGTCCAAAGTATGCCTGATGATCGGGGCATATAGAAGAATCGGGGAATCAGAGTATGGGTATAGAGATCGTTACTGGCACCGCGACGATGACCACAAGCGCGTCCGACGATGATATGATGATTATATTGTGCGCCGCAGTTTATATGGTAAAATGATATGATTGCATGATGACATGACATATAATAAAATCTATTGAAGAGACATACACAACACATACACACACACACACACACACACACACACTAACACACACAATCACAAAGCTAGGTACAATGTACAACTCAAAGACCTAAGCACAAACGTATTAAAAATAAGCTGTGAGCAGCAACGCCACCGGAAAATTGACAACACGCCATCAACAATAAGCGTACCGAATGGAGTTATGAGTACCAAAAACACAAAGTTGAGAAGGGTTCCAAAGATGTTGGGTAAAAAGGGAGCAGAAAAGTAAGGAGATACCAAGTATAAAGTAATGAAATAAATGAAGTAACGAACAGCGTCTATGCCTTGTGGGGGGGTTTATTGTAACTAATTTTAGTGACACAAGATATTCAATGTATAGAACTATCCCTGTAAGTTATACAATAGCTGTGCACCCAAACAATGCTATATATATGTATATGTGTATATGTGTATGAGTGTATATGTATATATATGGAAATGAATAGATACAATGTGATATATAGAGGTAATCGATAAGGCCCTGTTGCGGTGTTATTGAGCTCTGTGTCGTGTGGCATGCAATTTGAGTTGCTTTCGAGTTGGTTACTAAACGAGTTTAATAATAAAGACTTTACTGATATTTGGTGTGATATTTGCCACAAATATTGAACGTATTAACTACATACATACGTATATATATATTGCAGATTCTATGTACAATTTAATCCACTTTATCATTCTATATATAGTAGTTGTTTTCATAATTGACCTGATTAAATTATGAATGAATATTAAAAATAAAATTACCATAAGAAGTAAAAGAAAATGCCATTAAACGAATGGCATAAGCAAATGACCATATTAATTAAATAAACAACAAAGGACAACCCCTGACAGACCTAATTAGATATCAGATAAGTATGTTGTGCTGTGTACTAAGAATAGTTTGGTAGAGTGAAACATGCCCAGAGAAACGAAAAAGAGGGAAATAAAAACTGAATAAAAATAGATTGAAATACCGAAAAAAATATAAAAATAAAAAGAAAATTAGAATGTAATTCACTTAAGTCAAGAAATGGATTTAAGTAAATACCAAAAATAAATAGAGTTGGCGACGGACAATAACAGGAAAGTGTTGCAATGACTATGAGAACAAGAAACAGCTGGAAAAGGTAAAATTAATTTAGAAAGGAAATTAAGAAATAAAGTGTAAAGTGTGTAGAAAAGCAAAGGCAAGCACAAATAGAAATATATAGCATACTTTTTTTAGATTTACTATAGTACACTTTAGCTCAAAGGACACTCTGAAACAACTGTGAAGTGTTTTGGAAACTTAATTTACATGCAGATTGCATAAATAACAAAGCTACAGAAAAATTAGAAAAGTTTTGATACTACTTTGATTTTCACAACATTCCATTAATACCATTGTGGTCACCAAGGACTACAATAATAAAAACAACAACATGCAAATAGCAAAAAGTAAAAGTAAAATAAAACACATAAATCAAGACATGGGAGAACATGCAAACTTTTGCACAGCACAAAATATGCGAATGCAAATAGTTGTAAATATATAGACATACATACATATATATTTACTTTTTTTAAACTACATATATATATATATTTTTTTTTTATTCTTATTTTTTTAAATTGCATATGCAGTGTGGAAAAATATAAGAAGCAGTCAGACGCACTTAAATGTTAATGGTTTCGCCCAAAACAATGCTTGGAAAACACATAAATTTAACTCTTTGTATAGATTTATAGTACTTGTGGGTGCAGCACTAAAAAGTACCTTCACTTTGTCGAATGCCAGAACAACTGTAATTTGACTTTACACTCTTTGTCTTGGGATACTTTTTCACGTCCTGTTGAGAACAACAAAAGGTGCAAAAGCAAATCACACATATATAAATTCAAAACGTCGCGCACACACCTATATATATGTAAGCCAATCAAGTGTTCGCTGTGGAGCTCAACACTTTGCACTACCGACGTCGACGCCGCACGAAACGCAACTGAGCGAAGCGAACGTACGACTCCAACAGTTTCGGGTAGAACTTCGTGATATTCGTTATGTTCGGCTCAACATCAACAAGAGAAATAACGTAAGCGAAAACCAACAATACAATCGGCAGCAACAACAACAACAAGAGCAACAGCTGCTTTCTGCTTTGAAGTTACAGGCGTTGTGAAAAGGGGAATAAAAGAAACGATCTGAGGGAATATGTAAGGGAAAGGGGTAGACCATCAGACCGCTTGGGGTTGCATTGGTAATTGTTTTCATGCCTTTGTTTCATCCACGTTGGTTTTTTTTTCTTAAATATTTCCACCTGCACATTTTTAGGTAAATTTTGCGGTTAACCGTTTAGAAAATCCTTTAAAATATTTTACCTAAAATATTTACTAAGATTAAGCAATTTAACTTACGGATTTAGGTTCATAAAAGCGTTTTTATATTATCTTTAGTTTTGGTAATGCAACATTGTTAACTTTATATTAGATTTCATACAGTACTATTTAAGTTGAGATACAATATATACCGGTTATATGCAAAGCCTATAATGCAAAACATTTGCTTTTAAGCAATCATGAGTTATATGCAAATACGTTGTATGTAAATGATTATCATAAAATAAACCACAGGCTTACAAGTTAACTTAAAAATATATTTTTTATGCTGTTCATCAGCTATAAATAAAAAAAAACATAATATTAAACATAACGTTAAATATTAAATGATATCAAAAATATTATTATTGCTGTCCGAAAGCTTATAATTTGTTTAAAACCGATAAAAATGTGTATGAACTGATTCCAAATGAACGATTTTTTATTTGCTTATACACAATATTTTCTTATAAGCAATTTTTTTTCATTTATGAGGCTACATTTTATCCAGAAAGATATAAAAAGTTATAATCGGTGAAGAATTTTTAAAAAGATAGCGTTTTTAAGCAATTTGTTTTAGCAATTCGATATTAAATTTCACCTTTTTAGGCTATAATCCATGAACCTATATAGCACCTGATTTTATTTATATGTCACAAGTAGCTACTTATTGTAAGATCTATATACATACTCGTGTGTTCTATATACACATATATAATACAAAGTTGTTTAATTGTGGAAAAGTTCTTGAACGTTGTTGTCTATGAACAAGTTGACTTTGACTTGAAATACAGAAACGACGTGGAAATCTTTACCAAGGAATTAATCTGCGAACGGCTTGGCGCTTTGAGCTCCTACCACTGGGAGGTTAGCAAGACTCAAGTATGCGCTTTGTTCGCTTTTGCTGGATTTGCTGCAGCACTTAGGAATGAAGGAGCTTAACTTGGCTCAGTTCAGTGCAGCAATTAACTCTTAAGAATGCCTGAAATATAAAGGAGTAAGTAGGGGCGTGCTCGTAATTCCAATCTTTAAAACGGGGAACGCAAACACAACATCGCAGCAGCTTTTCAAGTGCTTCTTAATGGAAAGAGTTTAGATGGAGGAGGAGGAGCAGACGTAAAGAGCTTAAAAATAAAACGTTGGATTCAAGTAACTTTTAAATGAAGAAGGTCGCTGTTTATTGATTGCAAACGACAACGGCTCCGACGAAGCAAAAAACTAAAGCAGACAACAAAAAAAAAGAAAAAGAATAAAATAACAAAACAATATAGAAGAACTGCAAACAAGCAGGGAATTAGCACAAGCCCTTGAAAATACTTTTCAGCCCACGCAAAAATGCGCCACAGTTTCTGCGACGAAGTGGCAAGTGCAAGTGGCATTAGGATGAGAAAAGATACAGTCGGAAGTTTTGTGGTGTTAAACTTTAGATAGTTAACAGTTAAGAGATTCCTTTCTCGAAGGAAGTTGCAGTTGAAGGAAATGTAAGAATGTATTTGGATCAAGTTTTAAAACTTGTAGCTTAATGAGGAAAGACGTTGAAATCGTCTTATGGTTTATATACGTATATTCCCAGTTAATTGTAAATCGTCTTATGGTTTATAGTCCTAGTTAATTGTAAATAGACTGGTTACAGAAAACAGCTTGAGTAAGTAAACCCTTTTAATTTTAAAACAGATACTGATACTGATTGATTAATAATATTATAATATATGTTCAGCCAATCAGCTGGTTAGCAACTATGAATAAGTTATAGCTTAGATTAAAAAATCGTCTATAATATAAGTAATGTTATGAATAAAAATTGAAAGTCAAAGATTTAACATATTTATTACCAAATCTGCCTGAAACCCTCTTAGGCTCATCGTAAATACGTTGTGAAATTGATGTCATTGCAAATCCAGATGTATATACATTTGTATATATATATATATATGTATACATATAGGAGGCGTCAATAGCCGACAAATGTGCACAGTAGTTGAAGCAACAGTGATGGGAATCTGCTCAAGTGTTGCAATTGAAGCAAATTTCTTGTTGTGCAGCTTGCGGCAGATGCTGCCACAAAATAATGCTGACTCATTGAATCAAGTGGCAAGCTGCAAGTAGTAGCAAGTAGCAAAAAGTATGTAGCAAGTAGTAACTGGTACAGACACATTGCAATAAGCTGCAAAGATTCAGTTGCAGGACATTTCTCTCATAATTTACAGGTCAATTGCACTGCAGACAGCAGTCAGTCAATGTCCCCGTTCTTGTCCCCGTTCTTAGTACGCTTAAAGCTCCATCATTTCATTTAGTTGCTGGCAATACAATCTGTACATGGACAGGGACGTGGGCTAAGAGCCAAGAACCAACAGCCAAGTGACAGTTGTGGTTGCACTCAACTAAAACGTAACGGTAGAAAAGTCAGTCAGTCAGTTAGTCAGTTAGTCAGTTAAGTGCGTGCAACGTTTGTCAAATTGCAAAACCGGCAACGGTTGCCACTTTCCCATAGCCAGCATGTTCAAATGGCCCATACCGATCCCAGCGTATCATGTCTATACCCGTAACCGGTAGCTGCAATGCCAACAGTTGACAAAACCTATCCAACCAACCAGCTAACCAACCAACCAACCTACCAACAACAACAACAACAACAACAACAATAAAAACAACATTGCAAAAATAACAACAACAACACCAACCGCAGCATTTGTAATGAAAATGGGAATTCCTGCATTGAAATCTCGTTTTATTTGCTTTCTTTGTGTTTTCTGTTGTGCCTTTTTGCGGTTTGTTATGGTAATACACTATCAGAAAGCAAACATGCATTTGTCAATCAATTTGTAACATATTTATAGTATCTACCATCTAGATCGTAAGCGATATCTGAGAAATGTATAAGAAAATAAACCCTTAGATTTGAAATATTACTACTTGAAATTTAAAGTGCATTCAACTATCAAGCTTATAAAATTTGTTGAACCTTTTAATAGTTTTCTTTATTTATTTTTTTATATTATTTAATTAATTTAATAGTTTATTCCAATGAAAATTGTTTAGTTTTAATTTTGTTTTAAATTTAAAGTGTATTAAAATTTCGGCACCTGTGCAACTCTTCAATAACTGTTCTTTCCAGTTTTTATTTATTTCTGTTTTACTCTTCTGCAAGTGACATTGCACTACGTTTCGTTTTTGTTGTTGTTGTTATTCTTATTTAAACTGCGGCGATTTCGTTTCTGTGTGCACTTTCCTCGTGTCATCTCCTCCCCACCCCCCACCACCCACCTTCAAAATCTGTGAACTAACCAACTTTTTCACCGCAGTTTGTCCATTAAATAGTTTTCGTAATTCAAGTCACGATATTCGTATAGAAATACCACCCAAAAACTCAACTCAATTACAATCAAAATGATTTTTCTCTGATTTAATGTAATACTTTTAAAATTTATATAAATGATCATTATTATATAATATATATATATACAATACAATTAAATTAAATTCTTAATTAAATATAATTTGTTTTATATTCTGTTATATTCGTATAATATTATATATATATATATCTCTGCCGAATCTCGCATGTCAAAACATGGTAACGTGATTGTGTTGTAAATCAATTACTTAAAACCATGTTTGGATAGTATTATAACCTGTTTTTTTATATAAATAGTTATAATCATATAATACAAATATATGTGTAGTTTATTGTTTTAGGGAGACTACAGAAATTGGAGGTCAACTATAATTCATTTGATATCATAGGAAACCAGGGATATGGTTGTTGGTAATTAATGTATATAGCATTTATTTAAAAATATAATATATGAGTATTTTTATAGTTTTTTATATATTATGTATTTCGCATTAGTTTTATGTTTAAATATAAACATCGCTATCAACAGTATGACTGCCAAATAGTGAATGAGTGTAGGGTAACTTATAAATGTGATAAGATGCTGATTAGCATTGGTTTTGTAACCGTGAAGATTGCGTGTTGTTAAAAAAGCAGTTCCAAGTCGTTAATTCTCAAGTGGTTAATAAATTATAAAAAATACTTTTCACAAGTTTAATTAGCGTTTCAATCAAATAATTTTAAGATTTGTTTAAGTTAATATTTCTGTTGAAGTGAATTAAAAAATTAAAACATTGATTATATCAATTTATTTACTTTGCTTTTCGGTTGTTAAAAAAGAGAAGTATTAGTTTCACTTCTCCAAAGTTTTAACATTATTTTAAGGTGATAAAAATTGTTTATGCTAATTTTTACCTATAGAAAAAGCTAGATATATTTTTATTGCACATGTGATTTGTTTTGCGCATTGCAAGAAAAAAATCCACAAAAATAACTAAAGAGAAAACAAACAGTGAAAGGAAACAACAAGAAATGAAACGAAAAAAAAAAACAACTTGTACCAAATATCAAAGCAAGATTAGAAATAGGAATAAAAAGACTCAAGAGCAAATATGTAGTTGTTATTGGGGCCATTTGGTACTTTTGATATTGTGTGTGTGTGTGTTTAAGAAAAAAAGGTCACAGAAACCAAAGGAAAGGGATATATATGTGCGTGTTTTTTTGCAATACGTAAAACAAAGCAAACAACACGTAAAGCTCAACACTTAGCAAAAGTATAAGAGTGGGAGGAGAGAGAAAACAAAAGACGAAAATCAATTTAAATTGAATTATACAATACAAATATTTTAAATAACGTCCAGACGAATATTGCATAAAAGCAATTGAAATTGAAAAAACGAGTTTTACACTAGGCGAAAGCGATCTCAATGAATGAATGAATGAAGCAAGAGAGCTAAATAAGATGAGCCTCTGCTTTAGAATCAGCCTCAGCCACAGCCTCAGCTGCTGCATAAATTAAATACGCACGCCTTCGTGTGAGCATACGCCGTGTTATATGCATGTATATATGTATGTCTGTATTAAAATGTATACATATATATATAAATGCATGTATTCCTGTCTGCTTGGGTGTAGCCAACAATTTTGTAACAATTTGTAAAAGATGCAAAAAGGAGATGCAAATACTGTGGTGTGGCCAGACTACAATATCATGTTATTTTTGGCTATACAAATTGAGTACAAATGTACTTGCTGAGGTACAGGGGCACAAAGAAAGTGATAGACAACAACCTTGACGAACAGCGTCAGGTGCGTTGTTACGGTAAATAAATAAAAAAATTCGCAATACATTTAATAATTTGATTTAAAGCAAATACAAACTTAGTTAGTTTGGTGAGTTTTATGTTGCCGCTCAGGTTAAGCTAAATCCGGTTATTCTATGTTCTGTTGTTGTTGTTGGGATGATAAGCAGAGGGTTGAATTAAAATGTATATGTGTGTATGTTTGCGTTTGCCTTTGCCTGTACGTGTAAGTGAATGTACTGTCTGTGTTGAATGGACAGACATTCTATTGATTGTTTGTCACCTGCAGATTTTACGAACCTTTTTGTGTAGCTTAACACTTGTTATATTCACGTCTTTCACAAGTCCTTTATTTTTGCTAGAGCTTCACTGCATTTTATTTAATTTCATAAACTCGTAAACATGCACAAACACACGCGCGTACACACAGTGTCGCGTAATCCTTACACCGAAAACGCGCTTAAATTTCTAAAATAATAATTTAACGGGTGTATAGAAGAGAGTATAACTATATTTTTGATGTTGTAAATAAATAATTAGATTATGCTACTAAAATATAATCAAACGCGTAACTTGGTACTTTCGTAGATTAAGTTAATTCGAAGTAAACATTCTTTGTAAATCAATATAATGCGAAGCGGACCCATTCCAAGCGGTGTTAATGGGCAACTAAGCGCGAGACTGGTTTTTAATGTGACCGTTTCTTACAACCGCGCAAATTCTTTAAAATACCTAGAAGGTATAAAAACTATCGATTATTACACGATTGAAAGGTAAATGCTTTATAACTATGGGTAACCTATGAATCGAGTACTTAACAATAAAAACAATTGAATATTTAACGTTAATTTTTTAAATTATAATTCTTTTTAATTTGTTACTTTAACAGCTAAAAATATTATATTAATTATTTAATGTAATGTTGATACAAAGTATTCTTTATAATGAATACGGACAAAGCACAATACAATATGTATAACTCTTTTTGGGATTTTACCAAAATAATAATTGCTGCAGAATTCTAACAAAAGCATAACATGGATATGGAATTGGCATACCCACAATATCATCAGAGATGTAGACAACACAACTTTCAACAATTGTTAATTATAGTCAGAATTCGTCTTCAGCTAAAAAGCAATACAACAACTGATAACGAATAGAATTGATAATGAAGACGGAAAGTGCAATTCCAACGATAATAAATCAAATTTTCTGCTAGGCAAAACTCAACAATAAAGAACAGCTGTCGTTTAGTTTTAAAAAGTCAGCGACACCATGCAGAGCTTTTTATCCATTGCATTGGTATTTTTATACTTTTGGATTGGTGGAGCAGCGGAGGTCAAACGACGTCCAGACGGTCGAATAGTCAATGGATTGGAAGCTCGAGATGGTGAATTTCCCTTTCAAATGTCACTACGCCGTCTGACTGTTCACATATGCGGTGCTTCTGTGCTAGACGGAAGTTGGGCAATAACAGCTGCTCATTGCATTGATGGACACGAAGGACAGCCCCAGGAATATACCCTGCGAATGGGTAGTGTGCAAAGATCTACAGGTGGAAGCGTCATGACAGTACGCTCGATCTATAAGCATCCGTCATACGATTCAAAAGATATGAACTTTGATGTAGCGCTACTGCGGACTCAAAATGGTGTCCTTACCATGGATGCCCGTGTATCACCAATACGTTTACCAGAAATTAATGAACCAATTAATGATAATTCGCCTGCTGTTGTTTCCGGATGGGGCCACATGAGTTCCAGCGAATCAATGCTATCGCCAGTACTAAAATACACCACTCTACTAACGGTTAATCAGCAGAAATGTTACAGTGACTTGAGATACCACGGTGGTGTTACTGATGCGTAAGCAGAAACAATAGATATGATAATAAAGTAACTAATTAATATCTGAATTATTGGTTTTTTTTTTAGCATGTTCTGTGCAGCAGCACGTAACACGGATGCCTGTCAAGGTAAGTAAACTTTTATGGGGAATTTTCTTAACGTTGTTTCAATTGAATAATTACAATTAGGCGACAGTGGAGGACCACTTACTGCGGCAGGAAAGCTGATTGGCATCGTTTCTTGGGGCGTGGGTTGTGCAGGTATGCCGTAATATACATATAATATAATAATATATATAGTAAGCTGCAAATAATAATAAAAAATACTTTAATTCCAGATCCGTATTATCCTGGCGTGTACACACGTTTGGCACATCCTTCCATTAGACGCTGGATACGTTTGTTGGCAAAATTGTAGAATACATAAGCATACTTCAAGCTCGTGAAAAAATAAACAAAATATTGAGTGATAAATGAAAAAAAAATTAATTAATTTCTGACTAGTTTCTTTGCAATGTATAATTTAGAATATAAGTCATTTATTTATCTAGGCATCGATTTCAAATCGCGCGCTCAATCATTCACTCATTAAGTGGCTATCGATAGTTTGTTACTTTGGGTTTTACCAACAACTCATCGCTAGCATAGTTTCTTATTGGAAAATTTACGCACACACCGTTTTGACTGCAATTTGTTTTAACCGACGGTTTTATTTTTAAGATATTTTGTTGCAACTTTCATATCAATTCTTGCGTAAAAATTTAAAATTAAAACTCTCAAAAAAACAAATTAAGAGCGAGCAAGATATATAGAAGATCAGAACACTTTCAGAACCTCAACGCATCAATCGTGGGAGTGGCAAACAGACGGTGGTCGGCGGCGCGCATTCTTATTGGGGTAAATGCAATTCGTAAAAAATAACAAAATAGATGTTTAAAAATAAACCAAAACAATTTTAATCTGCATCCAAAACAGTCTCGTGGTGAATGTGGTGGCGCTGGTTTTGGTTGTGCTTGAAAATGATATATAAGCTATTTTGTTGCACAGTGAGCATCATTTTCTTCTGTTTCAATGTGTTATGGCTTTTCTGTAATCTCGCCATACCATGGTGCACATTGACTCTGATTGTAGTCTGCGTGGCATCTAAGTTCGTCAAGCTTCAGCGAAGTCCCAATGAAAAGCGTTTCCTTAGACTGCTAAATACGCCAGACGATTGGCCTAATTATTGGCCCATTGCAAATCGTGGTGCCGGCTACGATGCCCCCGAAAACTCCAAGGCAGCTGTTAAAAAGGTAAGTGTGTGTGTTTGTTTGTCTGTGTGACGTCAACAGTTTTGGTGGTTGCAAAATAATCAATAAAATAAAAACATCCCTTTTTTTAGTGTCTCGCACGTGGTTATCGTAATGTCCTTCTAGATGCCGGCATAACATCATGTAATGAGATAGTTATTGCCAATCGCCTGACAGTGGAACGTGCTGGTCTAACTGGTCAACTGTCGCATCATACTTTTCATGAGCTACAGCAACTTAACATAACGGATCACCATCCATTGGGGTATGATTTATATTATAAACTTTTAGTAAATTTCATACAAATCACTTACAATAATATTTTGACAATAGCTCGAAATTTGAAGATGAGTCTGTGGCCACAATCAAACAGATGGCTGATTTCTTGGAAGAGCAACACACACCCCCCACTTTGTTTCTGCATCTACAAGATAACAGTGCAGCTATGATTGATCAGTTGCAGAAATTTATGGGGACGAACGAAACATTTACTCAACATACAGTTGTGTTAAGTCGTTCCCCATTGGCTATATATCAGGTATGTCATAAACTGTGATGCATTCCATTGCATTGATATGTACTTAATATATACTTACATAATCGTTTGTATATTGGCAGCTACGAAAATTGAGACCCGAGATCATTTGTGGCTTATGGCATGAGAGCTATCTATCGTTATCTGTGCTTAAGTCATCAACACTTATCACCTCAATTTATGGTGCTGTGCTACGAAATATTATTGCACCGGTTATTGGGATTAGTGTAGTTTTTCTCAACAAGGAGGAATTCAATTTGTAAGTGCATTTCGACTATACATTTAAATATACATTTCGTGTGTAATGTACATTACTATTTTGCAGTCACATTGGCGACCTGTGGCGTAATGTCGGTGTGCGTCCAATTGTCTACATGGTGAATTCACCCAACGAGAAACTTTATTTTCAGAAAACAATGAAAACTCAATACCTCACAGACTCATTGCGATCCGAGCCACATCTACTGAAGAAGGCCTAAAGCACAAAACAAACGCACACACAACGAACAAATCAAAAAATTCAAACAATGCGCACACTCACACACACACACAAACAATTTGCATTTAAATTTATTTATTTTTGTAGTTAAACAAGGAAGCTTTTAAAAGTATTACAGATTACCCAGTGAAATTGTAGCTGCTATTACATATATTTGTTTTATGTGTACTAATTTATTTATATATAATTTATAACAATTAGTTTAACTATGCTTTATTTTTATTAAGATGCTAGCAGCTGGTGCTGATATTACGTCCTATTTTACCTTTTAAAATTATTTTTTCTTAACGTATGTCTATTTTATTTTTTTATACATATATATAATTTATTTTCCTGTTCATAAAGTTCAATCGCTGCCACAATACATGCGCTCAAGCCTTGTATGCCTTGTATGGTTTTATAATACTAAATATGTACTTAAGACCATACTTTATATAGACAGCTTTTATACCCCAAAATGTTTACTCTACTATGGCAACTAGTTTTTGGCTAATTGTTAAGTAGAATCCACATCCTAAAACCAAAATTTAATTCAGACTACTTATGTGCTATAAATTCTAAATGAAAATTCAATATTAGATATACGATTATACCAAAAAGCTAAAATATTTTATAACGATAAAGACAGATACATACATGTATAAATTAAGGATACATATATATAAATGTATTGATCGAAACATATAAATAATAAATAAAAGAACGATTTTTTTAAGGCTAATGCACAGTCAATCGTAAGCTAAATATGTTTTTTATTTTAATTTTTAAGTACCTCGTTTGTAGATCGTTAGAGCCGATAAGGATACCCAGGACTTATATATGATGCCCTTAAGGAAAAAGGAAAATTTCTATTTTTAAATATATTTTTGAATTTTATTTATTGTTAGTTAAATTTGTTTTAGGAATTCTTACAGATATGCTATATATATATGTGGATTTGTTTGTTTGTATATGTTATGCAAAGTATAGCTAAGTATTATAATAATTTATATATATAAAGTATATTTAATCTTAAAGTTATTAACGGTAAATATATATATAAATATTTTATTTTTATAAAGTATTCATTTTAGTTATGGGTTTTAATTTAAAATAACAATATGATTCTATACTAATACCATGCTGTCAACTTTGTTTTGTACACAGACGGCAAAAAAAAAAAATAAACAAATAATTAAATAAAAATAAAAACAAACATAAAATAAACAAAAACTTTAAAATCTAAATTATAGTATTAATAAAAGAATTAAAAAAATTACAATTAATTATTTATTTGCGCCTTGTGCGTGTTGCACGTTTTGGCTTCTGTTCTGCTGTGGCTTCGAGTTCCTGTGTCGGCGTTGTTGTATCCTCAGTTGTCTCAAAGTGCACTTTACGTCCACGTCCCGTGCGTGGTGCTGGCGCTGATGTTGGCGCTGACTTTGCTACTACAGGTTCTTGTGGGGTTTCATCTTCCACGGGCTTAACTGCACGTCGTCCACGTGCAAGAGCTGTTCGTTTAGTGTCTGACAACTGTGTTGGTTCGTCCACATCGCTTAATGGGTGCTCAAAAACAATTGGCGTTTTGGCGCGTGCACTGCGTGATTTTTTGATTGTCGGCTGATCTTCTAGCGCCGCTTCAGCTGCTTTGGCTTTGAGTGTGTTGCCACCACGTGGATTACGTTTTGTTGCAGGCTTCTTCTCAACAATCACATCCGCCTCAACGATTCCTTTGTCTTCAGATACCAAAGGTTTGTCTTCAACAACTTGCACCTTACGACGTGCATTACCACGTGCTTTAGTTGCAACAGGAGTTACATTATCTACTGCAATCTTTTTAGCTGGTGGTTCATCAAGGTCTATAGTGTTGGTATTACCAGCAGTAATTTTGCTTCTTGGTGTTGCTTTCTGTGACGCTGAATCAACTATGAACTCCAAGGCCTTAACTGTGGGCTGGCGAGCACGACGTCCCCTCGATGATGCTGGTTTTTCATCGTCCCATGTTTCATTATAGTTTTTCCGTGGTAAATTGCGTCCTTCACGTCGTTGTGTACTCGACTCTTCTACACGTGCCACTTTTGCAACAGTTGGTGTAATTGGCTCCGAAGAATCTGATGACAGCAACACTATATCCTCCGTAGCCTTCGCTGGCAATGGTATCGTCGACTTTGACGGTGTTAATGCATCATTTTTACTTGTCCTTGTTGGTGTTACTGCTGTCGTTTTTCCAGACGCAGCCTTACGAGTTTTACGTGTTAAATTTAACAAAAGTTTATCCTCGTCCGTCGTCTCGTCATAGTTCTTGCGTGGTAAGTTTCGTCCCTCGCGTCGTCGTGGCGTTGATTCATCACCCGAACTCGTTAATTGAGATTTTGGCGATGTAGTCGCACCCATAACAAGAGCATTGGAGTCGTTGGGCTTTGTAGACTGATTTGATAGTTCAATTTTTTTCTCCTGATCTTCCTTTTGTACTGATAATGAGCGCTTACGTCCTTTGCGTACGGTCGTTTTCTTGGGCAATGGCTGTTTCTCTTCTGTTTTCTCCACGTTAGTGTCATCCTTGCGACCACGTCGAGATGGTTTCTTTTCAGATGGTAGTTCTGCTTCTGCGACAACTAAACAATCAGTTGGATCCAGAAGCTTATTGTCACTGTGTACTCCGTCCATAGATACTTTACGTGCGCGGTGCTTAGCTTTAACTTCAGCTGAGTCTACTATTTGTATAGCTGCGGCATCCACATCGTTTGTTGCTTTACGACCACGTCGTGTAGAACTCTTCTCACGGGAATCGGCTACCTCGTGAACAATAACAGTTGGTATATCCGTATCAGTAGTGGGTTTGCGACCCCGGCGACTTGCACCCTTTTCGCGGGAAACTGAAGCTTCCACACTCTCTTGAATATCCTCCTCGTGAACAAGGTGATCCGATTGTAAAGCTACTGAATTTATATCGTTGGTGGCCTTTCGAGCACGGCGTGCGTTGGTCTTCTCGCTGGATCCTAAAGTTTTGGCGATCTCTTGTTGTGGCGATTGCGTAGGTTGGTCCTGGAAAGTCTCACCTGGAGTATCCACATCATTTGTTCCCTTGCGACCACGTCGAGTAGAAATCTTCTCACCTGAGTCTGCAGCCTCGTGGATAACCACAGATGGTATAACCGTATCAGGAGTTCCCTTGCGACCTTTTCTAGTTGCCTTAACAACTTCTGAAAGTGGGTTATGCTCAGATGAAGGCTCCACATCGGTTGTAGCCTTTTGACCACGTCGAGTGGCACTCTTTTCGCGGGAACTAGATGCCTCAGCAACTTCCGGAAACATAGGCTTGGTAGTAACTTCTTGGATAACGTCAACTGAAGCATCGATATCGGTTGTTGCCTTGCGTCCCCGTCGAGTAAGCTTTTTTTCAGTAAATTCCTGGAGCGCAAGCTGGTTTGCAACCTCCTGGATAGGTTCAACTGAAGCATCGACATCGGTAGTTGCCTTGCGTCCCCGACGAGTGGCACTCTTTTCGCGGGAGCTAGACGCCTCAGCAACTTTCTGGAGCTCAGGCTGGTTGGCAACCTCCTGGATAGGTTCATTTGCAGCATCGACATCGGTTGTTGCCTTGCGTCCCCGTCGACTGGCACTCTTTTCCCGGGAGGTAGACGCCTCAGCAACTTCCTGGAGCAGAGGCACGGTGGTAACTTCTTGAAGAGGTTCAACTGAAGCATCGACATCGGTAGTTGCCTTGCGTCCCCGACGAGTGGCACTTTTTTCGCGGGAGCTAGATGCCTCAGTAACTTCCTGGAGCTCAGGCTGGTTGGCAACCTCCTGGATAGGTTCAACTGCAGCATCGACATCGGTTGTTGCCTTGCGTCCCCGTCGACTGGCACTCTTTTCCCGGGAGGTAGACGCCTCAGCAACTTCCTGGAGCAGAGGCACGGTGGTAACTTCTTGAAGAGGTTGAACTGAAGCATCGACATCGGTAGTTGCCTTGTGTCCCCGACGAGTGGCACTTTTTTCGCGGGAGCTAGATGCCTCAGTAACTTCCTGGAGCTCAGGCTGGTTGGCAACCTCCTGGATAGGTTCAACTGCAGCATCGACATCGGTTGTTGCCTTGCGTCCCCGTCGACTGGCACTCTTTTCCCGGGAGGTAGACGCCTCAGCAACTTCCTGGAGCAGAGGCACGGTGGTAACTTCTTGAAGAGGTTCAACTGAAGCATCGACATCGGTAGTTGCCTTGCATCCCCGTCGACTGGCACTTTTTCCCCGGGAGGTAGACGCCTCAGCAACTTCCTGGTGCAGAGGCACGGTGGTAGCCTCCTGAATAGGTTCAACTGAAGCATCAACATCGGTTGTTGCCTTGCGTCCCCGACGAGTAGCGCTCTTCTCACCGGAATTAGACGCTTCGGTTACGTCCTTAAGCAGGGGTTGCAAGGTGGCCTCCTGGATAGGTTCAACATCGGTTGTTAGCTTACGGCCTCGACGATTCATTATTTTTCTACGGACTTCAGATGCTGCAGTAATTTCATGTGGCTCTTTGTCTTTAGGCTCTACATCCGTCGCAAATTCTACTTCAACCCGGTATCTTTTAATTTCAGGTTCAACAGTTTCTTCAATTACTGGCAAATGCTTCTTTGGATTATGTATTTCCTCATGAGTGTCAGCTGATGCTTTGCGTGCCTGGCGTCTATTTTGCCGTTCTGGTATTTCGTCCAGTTTCACTGTGTCTGCTGAGTCTGCCGTTGGCCTCCGAGCACGTCGTTTAGGTCTGTCTCCTACAGATTCGGATGACTCTTTAATGACGTCCATTTGTGCAGCGTCTTTTTTCGTTTCAACTTCAGCTTCATCCACCGTTGGTTTTCGTACACGTCGCTTGGGCTTATCCACATCAATAATGTTTTCCATATTGATATCTTCAGAATCTCTTGTTGCTTTACGGGCACGTCTTTTTGGCTTTTCCAAATCAATGATTTCCTTCTTATGCGACGGCTCATCTAATGGCTGCGCTATTTCAGTTTTAGGTGCATCTCCTATGGACTTTCGCTTAGTCCGCTTGGACATTTCCTTGTCCAGAGACTTCCTTTCACTTGTGTTTTCCACTTCAGCTTCATCTAGATCATCAAGGGACTTTCGACCAACACGTTTTGATTTTTTATCCTTATGTTCTACCGTAAAAGTAGCATTCATGATTGAGCTCTTGGTTGGATTCTGTAAATTATCTGATTGTATTTTCTTCTCTTCAGAGATTGCTTTATGCTGGGTCTTGGTCTTGCTTGCTACTTGGACTACAGTTTCAATTGGAGGTAAGTTCTTCATTTCGTTAGTCAAGGTTTTCTCTTGGCTTTCCTTCGAACTTAAGGACTCAACAATATCCTTTTTATTGGATTTATTTTCTTCAGAGGTTGAAGTGTGATCTGTTGTCGCTTCCATAGAATCCTCCAATTCAATTACTATATTACCAACTTTGGATGATGTAGCCTCTGGAGGCATAGTCTCAGATTTCTGTTTATTATTTTTCTTTTCTTTACTCTCACTGTCGACTGTTCCTACTTCAGCTCCAATTGCCTCAAGTTTAGACTGCTCCTTTGGAGTGTCGGAAACTAAGCACTGTTCATCCTTTGGACTTTCAGCAGGAGATTTGGGATCTGTTTCAGTTGTTTCTTCAATTTCTATCGAAATTGTAGATTCTTTAATTTTATTCTCATCACTAGGTGTATTTTCATCTGGGATTTTTTTATCGGAAATAGAACTTGTCGCTTGAACTACAGTTTCAATTTGCGTCACATTCTGCACTTCGACGGTTAAAGTTTTTTCTTGACTTTCTATCGAAGTTAAAGATTCCATAATATCCTCTTTAATGGATTTATGTTCTACTGAAGTAGAAGTTTGATCTGTTATGGCTTCCATGGAATCATCCAATTCAATAACTTTTTCAGCATCTGTAGATGATATTTCCTTTGGAGGCATTGTGTTAGGCATTGAATTATCTTTGTCCTCAGCAATATTCTTCACTTCGTGTTGACTTCTTTGTGGAGCATCTATTGGAGTTAACTCTGCTTCTTGTGTTACATTGGCATTGCATATATCACCCAATTCTGTGCTTCTTTCTTCAAGAACCATTTCTACATGTTCAGTTGACTTAACTTTAGACTGATCTTTTTGTGCATCCAAATCTATATCTACTTCCTTATCGGAGTCTTCAACAAGCGTTTTAAAATCTGCTTCAGTTTTATTTTGAATTTCAATCGATGTAGGCGATTCTACAATATTTTTATCTTTATTTACTTTACTTTCTTCTATGTGTTCATCCGGAACTGTAGTCAGAGCTGGTGTAGTATCCAAGGAATCATCTAATTCAATAACCGCCACAGGAGGTGCACTTTCATGTTGCGTCGTATCACTTTGTTCACTGATTCCGATTTCCTGTTGTAAGCTTGTTTCGATTTGTTTCTCCTGAATTACTTCAGCATTCTCTAGAAGATTAGACTCCGCTTGCTGAGTTACATTTGCTTTAACTGTTTCAGTGTCCCATTCTGTTGTTTTGTCTGCATGTTCAAGTTTAGTTTCTTTAACTGCAACTGATTCCATTGTAGACTGATCTTTGGAATTTAATTGTTCGTCCTTTGAACTTTCTGCCAGCGTCTTAACTTCAGCTTCAGCTGCAGTGCTAATATTCAAATCTTTGGAGTGATTAGCTTCTTCAACAGGACTTACTAATTCTTCTGAAGAAGTTTTCTTTTCTTCTGGTGAAGTTTTCTTTTCTTCTGGTGCTTCATTTTCAGTTTCAGTTGCGATGCAAATATTCAATTCTTCTTCAACGGGAATCTTTGCTTCTTGTATTTCATTCGGAATGTCTTCATTTTCCACTGATGTTGTTTCATCAATTATTGTTGGCTTTGCTATATCTGCACAGCTAGCATCCAAGTCTTGCACAGGTTCTAGCGCAGCGTTGTTTTCCACAGCATTTACTATTTCAACTTTGTTACTGTCATCCGGTTGTTCCAAGGTTTCTGCTTCAGAAATTGTTTTAGTTACTGAAGCATCTTTTTCTTCATCTTCTCCAACTGCACTTTGGTTTTGCAGTTCAATCGCCGATTCATCCAAGTTTATAACGTCATCTGATTTAGATGTGTCTTTTACCAGCTTGTCTTCAGCATCATCAAATACTTCGGAGACATTAGCAGCAGTTTCGCAAGTATCATTCAAGTCAATCACATTTTCAGAAGCGCTAGCAGTTTCATTTTGTTTAGAGATTGCTTCTGTGTCAGGTGAATTAATGGTAGTTGTAGATTCCATCTGGCTTTGCATTTCTTGAATTGGAACTTCGTCTTCAATGACAGCAACTTCTGGCTCATTTTCTACTTTCGAGTCAATTACTGAATTATCTTTGTTTATCATTGCTTCATTAACATTATCAGTTTCATTTGATTCTGGAAGGTCTTTTGTCGACTTTCTCGAAGGACTTTCCTGCTCAAGAGCATCCACAAATTCTGCCATATCTGATGCATCGAGTTCAATAACATCTTCAGTCGTGGCATCTGCATCAACTTGAGGTTTATCTTTCTCAGTCAGCTCCTTAGTAGAGCTGCTAGCCACATTCTGAGAAACTTCTGTTGGTTTTTCAATAATAGGTGGCTCCTCTTGATTAGTTCCAATTACTGAATCATCTAGCTCCACAATAGATTTATTCGCATTCAAAGAATCGATAGCAGTTTCGGCAATATTGGTATCCTCAGTAGTAGGTATAGAAAGAGTGTCAGGTTGTGCAGTGTCCTTTCCAGAATCAATTGCAGAATCATCCAATTCATTGACATCGGCAATTTGAGATTTATTTGTGTCCTTTGACACAATTGGTGTGTCTTCACCGGATACTTCTGCGATTTTTGCTTCCTTTTTAATAAAAAGTTCTTCCTTATCGTTTTCAGTATCAGAATCATCCAGTTCAATTGTGAGTTCATCAGCAGCCTTCTCAGTAGCAGACTTCATGGTAGCTGTTGACAGAACATCTCCTTCCTGATCGTTGTCAGGACTTGCTAGAGAATCATCTAATTTCCTTAATTCGCCATCAACTTCCGACTTATTTGCCTCTTTTACTTCTTCTGAGACTACTGCTTCCTTTTCTTCCATAACGACTTCAGAATCAGAATCAGAATCATCCAGTTCAATAGTAAATTCATTATTAGCCTTCTCAGTAGTAGATTTGCCGGTGGCATCATCTTCCTGATCCTTCTCAAGACTTCGTACAGAATCATTCATTTGCTTTGATACGCAATCAATTTGAGATTTATTTATGTCATTTGCGCATATTTCTGAAAGTTCTGCTTCCTTTTCAATAGGAGATTCCTGCTTCTCAGTTTCAGTATCAGAATCATCTAGGTCAATTGTAAATTCCTCAACAGCCTTCTCAGTAGTAGACTTATTAGTTGATGTTGACAGAACATCATCTTCGTTATTTTTGTTAGAATTTGCTTGAGATTTATTTTTGTTATTTTCAAATATTTCTGACGCTTCAGCTGGCTGTTCTTTATTGTCGTCTTCAGAATCGGAATCATCCAGTTCAATTGCGAATTCCTGAACAGGTTTCTCAGGAGAAGACTTTTTAATTGATGTTGACAGAACATCACCTTCCTGATCCTTGTCAGGATTTGCTAGAGAATCATCTAATTTACTTGATTCTCCATCAGATTGAGACTTATTTATGTCCTCTTCCAATAGTTCTGAGACTTCTGCTTCCCTTTCTTCTGTATCGGTTTCAGTATCAGAATCATCTAGGTCAATTGTGAATTCCTGACCAGCCTTTTCAGTAGTAGACTTGTTAGTAGCTATTGCGAGAACATCACCTACCTGATCCTTGATAGGACTTGCTACAGAATCACTTTTTTCACTGGATTCGCTATCAGTTTGCGTGTCAGTATTGTCCTTTGAAAGAATTGGCGTATCTTTACCGGCTGCTTCTAAAATTTCTGCTTCCTCTTCAATAAGAACTTCTTCCTTATGGGTTTCAGTATCAGAATCATCCAGATCAATTGTGAATGACTTCTCAGTAGCAGACTTGTTAGTAGCTGTTGAAAGAACATCACCTTCCTGATCCTTGTCAGGGCTTGGGACAGAATCACCTTTTTCATTGGATTCGCTATCAGTTTGCGTGTCAGTATTGTCCTTTGAAAGAATTGGCGTATCTTTACCGGCTGCTTCTAAAATTTCTGCTTCCTCTTCAATAAGAACTTCTTCCTTATGGGTTTCAGTATCAGAATCATCCAGATCAATTGTGAATGACTTCTCAGTAGCAGACTTGTTAGTAGCTGTTGAAAGAACATCACCTTCCTGATCCTTGTCAGGGCTTGGGACAGAATCACCTTTTTCATTGGATTCGCTATCAGTTTGCGTGTCAGTATTGTCCTTTGAAAGAATTGGCGTATCTTTACCGGCTGCTTCTAAAATTTCTGCTTCCTCTTCAATAAGAACTTCTTCCTTATGGGTTTCAGTATCAGAATCATCCAGATCAATTGTGAATGACTTCTCAGTAGCAGACTTGTTAGTAGCTGTTGAAAGAACATCACCTTCCTGATCCTTGTCAGGGCTTGGGACAGAATCACCTTTTTCATTGGATTCGCTATCAGTTTGAGAGTCAGTATTGTTCTTTGAAACAATTGGCGTGTCTTTACCGGGTACTTCTGAAATATCTGCTTCCTTCAATAGTTCTTCCTTATCGGTTTCAATTACAGAATCATCCACTTCAATTGAGATGTCATGAACGGACTTTTCAGAAACAGATTGAGTAACAGGATGGGTATTAGATGGCGCATGAATTGTGCTCTCCTCAGTTGATGAAGATGGCAATGGCACTTCTTTTCTTTGCTCATCAAGTATTTCTTTATCTTCAATGGTATTCGTGTCTTTTATATCAACTTCAACAGTCATCTGCAATTCTTTAGAAGATGTTGATACTTTCTCTGAAATATCCAATTCTTTTACTAAATCAACTTGAACTTTCTGTGAAGTATCAAGTTCTTTCACTAAATCAACTTGAACTTTATTTGTGGAACCAATTTCAGGTTGTATCTCATCTATGCATCCAGCATTTGATTCGGTTTCATCTTTAAGCTGGTTTTCAGTAACTTTAAGTGGTTCATTAGACTCTTCTATATCTTTAACAGGTTCATTATTTGGTCTATCATTGATTGACGCGACATCGCTGGATTCACTGGCGTTTGGTAATTGTTCAGCAGATGTAGATGCAACAATTGCTTCAGAATTTGATTCTATTTGAGCTTCCGGCTCTAGAGATGTTACTTGAGTATCAGACGAAAAATCCACTTTAACATCACTTTCTTCATTCGCGTTTCTTGGAGAATCCTCTAAAGATTTTGTTACATTTTCAGCAATTGGTTCAACAATTTCAATATTATTTGAACCATTTTTCGTTTCTTTTGTTTCAACCCTTTCGAGTTCAACCGTCGATTTTGGTAGACAATCTTCTTGCTCCTTTGTGTGCTCCTCAGGGTTTTCCTTAAGTTCTGTATTCTTAACTGGTTCATTTTTTTTAACGATTGATGTATTTGCATCATTCGGTTTAGTTAGTTCATTAAGATCTTGATCTTCTTTGACATCTTCGCTCTTACGCGTCACATTTTTAGCTTGATAGACAGAAGATTCATTGGAAACCAAAGTTGTGATAGATGCGTCTAAGTTGCGCTCGAACTCATTTAGTGTCTGCTCTAATAATTTGTCATTTGACAATTCATCAAGTTGCGTATTATCTTGAATAGAATCCAACTTGGGTTCAGGTGTAGATAAACATAAAATTGAATCATTATCATTAACTACAGATTTTTCAACAGAATCTGATGCTTCTTTGAGTTTTTTCTCAGTTTTATCAGATGTCATATCATTTTGATATTTTACACATTGTGTTTCTTCCACTTGAACGTTGCTTTTGTTTGCATTATGTACTTTGTCCTGTTTTTGCACTTCTTCTTCATCATCGCTGACGAATAAAGGCTCCGCTAATCCCACTGTTGAATCGGAGCCAAAGTCTATGTCAAGCGTACATCTTTTCGGCGCAGGTTTCGTTTCATCGACTGTTTCATTAAACAAATCTGGACCAGTGACAAGTAAAGGGTCCGCTATAATCGAGTCTGTTGTCTGATCAAGCATTTGTATACCGCTCACATCGCATATATCTGGAGATGTGGATCTCGGTCTGCTAATCACTGCTTTGACGGCTGTGCTAGTCAATGGATCTCTCTGCGAAATTGCAGACTCGCGTATATCCATTAGAGCTTCAGATACTAATGTGTCACTCCGTGTAAGGTTTGTGCCAGATGATACAGACAATGGATCAGGAACGCAACTAGTAATCGTACTATTAGAAGTCACATTTATTTCAATTTCAGATTTTTCGATAGCTATGTTCGAAATTGTATCCTCTGAAGTTAAAACATCATCAAAGATTTTATCAATATGCATTGTAGCATCTGTTCCATTTAAATCGTATTCTGTTTTTGCAGTTAGCGTACTGTCATGTGGTTTTAACACGGCACTAGCTGGTTCATTTGGTATCATAACGTCCTTACCTCGCGGAGTCTTAAAGAATAGATCCTGAACATCGTCGCCCTTTTCAGTTTCTGTAAGCTCTAAATTAACTTGTCCGACAGTTAAATGGCTATCGGGCGTTGGTAACGCATCGTTTGAATCACTTTCCAACATTTCCGCAATATTCCTAAGATTAGGCGACGGATGTACCTTAGGTGTTCGCATCATTTCACGCAAACCCTTAAGACGTGGAGTACTGCAGCTTTTTGGCGTTTTCAACAGTTCCCGCATGCCTAAGTAATCAATTCTATCGGTCTCATCGGAAGCCGCAACATGTACCTCAGAACCATAATCTTCATCTGTCATAGTTGGCTGTTTGTAGTCTGTAAATAAATGAAATTTATGTCAAAAAATTCTGTAGAATAGTTTAAACTTACCTTCAGTTTGACTTCCATTCTCCTCCTCCACAATCACACCCATTTCACCAACAGAATCATCTACCGGGAATGTTCTCTTTGGTGTGTTAGCAAGCAAACGATGAGATTTACGTATGGGTGTTGATAATTCCTCAGTTAGGCGTCGTTTTCGTTTAGGTGTCAAAAGCCCAACAGACATTGGTTGACTTTCTAAAGTGGCGGAACATGATGCACGGCGTTTAGGCTTGCTGCACTGTTCCAGCTTGCTTTTAGCCTCAATGGATGCACGTCTTAAACTGCGGCGAGGTGTCATGGAAACATCATTTTGATCAGTAGAAATACGACGCGAACTGCGTCTTGATATAGGTGTTTGGCCAGGTGGCGCTACGACCACATTAATATCCTCATCCTCCTCCTTATCCTGCTCTTCTTGTTTGTCAAGTTCATCTATGGAAATAAAGTGGGGTAATTTCAAATATAATTAACAACAAATTTTATAATTTTCATTAGAATGCTATTCAAATTTCCTTTAATAACAAATATATGCAGGTAAATATACTTACCATTTCGTGTAGGTGGATCTTCATCAGGGTTAGGCACCTCTTCGCAAATTGCATCCTCAAGGAGCGGCACATCTGTGGTTGACTCTTCATCTGAGTATAAGATTATCTTTTATATGCAAATGAAAAATTTATTATAAAAAAAATTGCGGCTTACCTTCTTGATATGTTGTATTTGTGGGCACCTCTTCGCAAATGCTATGCTCAATAACTTCGCCGTCAGCAGGATACATATCTGTTTCAATCATTGCCTTCTGATTTGTAGATTTGTTATCGCTTTGAATAGTTTCATCACCAGTTTCTTTGTAAGAGATATTTTCCTCGATAATTTGTTTCTTTGGTGTCTGTGAGGCTTCACTGATTGAAAGATAAGTGCTAATTGAAGTGTCTGTGGATGAAAAATGCAAATTGTCCATTTCCTCAGACACATTTGCATCAAAAGTTCTGTCCAACGGTTCATCCTCTGAATGTGTTTTGCGCTTTCCTTCTTCATTGATTTGTGGGTTTTCTGCAGATTGTATTTCGTCTTCTTGGGAAACTTCTTTTTCAATACTTTTTTCAAGTAGTTTGTCAGTCTTATCAATATTTTCCGCCGATACTTGTTTATCATCATCAGCTTCAATAGTAAAAGTAAGACTAAGCTCATTCGATGAGTTAGGTGAGCGATCTGGCGTTGAGGATTCATTGGGTGTGAAGCTCTTCTCCGGTATCGTCTTGGGTGTAACATTTTTGGCTGAGCCTAGTGGTCTGGGCAAACTCTGCCTGGGTGTGTTAAGAGCACGACGCGCCTTAGCCACCATCTTATTACTAAGACTAAGAGTAGGACTAAGCTTTGCACCGATAGCCAAAGATTTACGTAGATGGGAGACTTTATTATCACGCGGACTGTTAAATGCCAATGACAAGCGTTTACGTGGCGATGTTTGAGGACCTTTTTCGAGTAATTCACGTCTTTCTGGTGTTGTTGAGATTGCTTGTGGATGGAATGGCAATCGACGTGGGACTGTTAAACATTGGCGACGTACTTTGTGAACCAACTGTGCACTGGGTGATGATACTGGTGTTGTCATTTGTGTACGTGCTGCAATTAGTTGCTTTTTGGCGCTGGTCATTATAGCCCGTTTCATTAATGATTGAGGCGTACGCTTGGGTGTGGAGCCAACTGCCAGCAGTTGCTCTCTAGGCGTTCTTAAGATTTTTCTTTGCTGTTTCGTAGTCGGCGTTGAGGATGATGGTGTAGTTGATGTTATGTCTATAATATCAGGTGAGACACCCGATGATTCATCTGTGGAGTCAACAGTAATAACATCCGCACTGCCCGGTGTCATTTTTGTTGTTGCACTTAGCGTTGGACGCAGCCTTTGCGGTGTAGTCAGGTCTATCAAATACATGGAAGATGATCTCTTTCCGGCTAATGATTTTTTGGAGGTGGAGGGCGTACTAAAGTCCATAAAATCAATACCATGGCTATCATCATTAAGCTCAGAGAGCACATTTTTCGGTGTATTGTACACACTTTTCGGCGTTGTTACCGTTGATGCGGTACCAAATCGTATGCTGGGTTTTACCACGCATGTAAAGGACTTTTCAGTCTTTACGCCTGTTTCACGTGGTGAAAAGGATGTGATTACAAAATCAGATCGCGCACATAGCTGTAGCATTAACTTATTACTATGAGTGCTAGTATTTTCTTTGTTCTGTGTGGCCTCCACCACATCCACTTTTGGCACGGTCTCATCCAGTCCATTCGGTGGCGGTGTTATACTTCTTTTTGATTCTACTGTTCCTGAAGCCTCTGCAGTGTCATTTGAGGTAATCTCCAGTTCTGCACTGGCGTTTGGGCTAATCTCCAGCTTGCGTGATTCAATTGAAGTATTTCCCTCATCTTCTGAATTTATTGAATATCGAAAGCTGTAAACATTAACATAGAATTATATCATACATTTTTTACAGTGTCTATATATATTCATGCACTTTTTAATATAAATTTTCATTTAACAATTGGTCGCAATATACTTTTATCTTTCAGTAGTTAAGTAATCCACTTATGAAAAATAAAAAACATCCAACCTTTGGAGTTCATATAAAAAACATTAGCTACGCATTATAAAATTGACATAGATCAACAGATAATACTTCAATATCTACGTATTTTAAATAAATATATTAATTTAAAATGTTTTAAAAGAAATTGTTAGTATACCATTGCTTAATTTATTGATATTTAACAATATCATAAATTGCCTAACATCACATTCAAATCAAAAATAAATTTTCTTCTTCTTGACTGCAAACTCATGCAACCCGCTAAGTGCTTGGTTTCTTGATTTATCTTGATTGTTAAGCATATGGTTTCACATTTAGGGGTTAATTTGCCGACTGTCCTTTTCAGAAA
The DNA here is from genome assembly GCA_037044455.1 of Zygothrica quintamaculata. Lineage (NCBI taxonomy): Eukaryota > Metazoa > Arthropoda > Insecta > Diptera > Drosophilidae > Zygothrica > Zygothrica quintamaculata. The sequence goes on from JBAMBS010001301.1 coordinate 354,657, forward strand.
TCTTCGACTCCGACTACCTGAGTTGTTTGCTCGTACTTACTTGTGCACTGTGAGACGATTATCAAATTGTCGACGTTGTCGGTGACCCTGTAAAATATACACAAAAAACAATGAATGGCACCCAGTGAGTATTAGGGACTATCAACTGTACCATGAATTATTTTGTACTTACTTTTACACTTGGGGATGAGTTAGGCGCTTGTTCAACTGGTAGCCGATCAGGAGTCGTTGGTTCATCCGATTTTGGAAAGTTCCAGGTGTAAACTTCATCAAGTATTTTAATACGTGCGCCATGGAGTAGTGGACGTTTGCCGGTGGCTTGAATAATCTGGTCGTTCAGAAGTATGGGTTTATCTCCGGAATGATTGTGAATGGTTACCTATTAATAATTAATATTATTATTATAGCAACTCGAAACAAACAAAAAACGCGCGCTTTTATATTTAAAAATGTACGCATTTCATACCAACATTAATTATTGCTTATTTGATTATGAACACTATACAAGCTACTCACCCTGCCAAAAGCGTCGCATTGTATTTCACAGTGAATGCGTTCAGCGTCAGGCAACACTAAGTCGCAGCCCAAAAATGAGCCTACTTTAAATTTACGGCCCTTGGCTGTATGAGCCACTATAGTGCCAGAGGCATTTGTAAAATTCAATTGCGCGCCATCGAGCGACATTATACATTAGAAAATTTTACAAAGCAGCTGCAAAGAAAATATTGGATTGTGGGCGGTGTGAGCTGCGGCGGCTGCAACTTTCGCTTTAAGAAAAGTAGGAACTTCTTCGCGCAATAAAAAGCTAAACTTAAACAAAAGACGCGAACTCCGTATTTATAAAAAGCACTATATTTTTCTTCTTGTTTTTCACATTTGTTGCTATTTGTTGTTGAACTATGCTTTAATTACGAACTTAATTGTGTGTTTTCACCACAAACAGCCCGGTTTTCTGTACAGGAATTCTTTTTGCAAGGGACGCGCGGCTTGGGCATGCCAACTTTATTGAATCTACTGTTAAATTCAAATGCTGCAATTTTCAAGTTTGCAGCGCTAACAACATATTTCTCTTTTTTATATATGGTTTCTATAATGAATTATTGAAAATCTACTTAGTAAGTTGCAGGTTTTAAGTAAATAATTTAATGGCATTATATATATTCTTATTACTGCTTCAGATTAAATTGTTCACTTATTTCAGGGTTTTGAGTGTATCGATGTCGCTTATCGAGTGTTCTACAATATATTGAATTGGTTTTATTTTTCGGTAGCCCTGCACAAGCTGTTGGACAACAGATCCAGCCAGCTGGTAGCCGTTAATATTAAATTAATTGAATATTGCTTTTTTCAAAAATTTCCACTATACAATAAAGTCTTAATCATATATCTATTAACTACAACTGGTTACAAAGTACAAAAAACATAACTTATGAATTTATATATATTTATATATATATATACATAAATATATATAAATTTGTTTAACAGAATACATTCCTTTCTGTTAATAACAGCTGAAAACATGTTAAATTGAATTTATGTTTATGTTAAATGTCTGGCGCTGCCAGCTATATTTGTTGACTTTTTAAGTTTTTGTTATTATTATTTAAAACTCCTAACATAATTGAAAATATATAAGAAATTCGATGTCGAAAATAACATTAAGTCAGCTGTCTCATCCACAACGTGTACGATTACTATACAAAACTATTTTAAGACTTCATCGAGGTAAACAGAATACTTGCTCAAATAAAAGAAACTCAATATGTAATTGCATCTATTCTTTTATCTAAGGTCTCCCAACAGAACTTCGTGCTTTGGGTGATAACTACGTGCGAGATGAATTTAAGCGGCATATTAAATGCAATCCAATGGAAGCACAGCTATTTATGACCGAATGGGCCGTAAGGTTTACGTAAGCAGAATTATACAATTTTCATTGTCAACGGCTCTTTCCAGCGATACGCATCCACTATCACAAAACAGTTGGGAATTCGCGGTAAACCCAAAGGTGAACTGGGTGAACAAATCGATACACATGCGGTAGAAATGCTTAAGGATGATCAAGTGGTACAGCTGTATGAGCTTATGCTAGCCGCGAAAGGACTTAATAGTGATACAATAACAGCTGATGATGTGCGTGGAAGAACTAACAAATAAAATAACCTTTATTTACAATTATTTTTTTTCCAAAATTTTGTATTCATACTTTATACCGTTCTCTTCTTGTATACCCTGTGGAGTGTCTTGTTCAAGCGGCACCTCATGAAAGCTATCCGGTATGCTGGGAAAAAAAGTATCGCACTCAAACAGTTCTTGTATTTTGGTAATGTACAATCGATGACAACGCGTCGATGCCATCGCCTCAGCATAGACTCCACTGCCACCAACAATCCATACATTCTCAATATGATCGCTCCATTTATCATTTTCCAAGGTTTGCATGGCATCTTCCAGATTGCGACACAGCAACACATCATTTGGCAAATCTGCCGCGGTCAATGTTGTGCTAAGAACAATATTAAGACGCTCTGGAAGTGGTCTTTTGGTTTCCGGTATCCCAAAATAGGTTTTTCTTCCCATTATTACAACATTACGCTTCGTTGGTTCTTTTATACGTTTTGTTGTACGACTAAAATATTTAAGCTCTGATCTACATAATTTAAATGTTATTAATCCGAAATATCTCCAATTTATATTAGAACTTACTTAAGGTTCCACGGCAAATCGCCTTTTAAGCCAATGCCAAAGTTTTCAGAAACGGCAACAATTAAACTGTATTTTATCATTTTCATCTAGAAGCAGTTCTATTACAAATGAACTATTTTCTATCCAAGGTATTCCCCTTACCTAAACTCTTATCTATTTTTCGCCTAAAAATAAGTAAATAACGACAACAAAGGCAAACTTCAAGCAAATAACAGAGTGAGATCTCTTTTTGAGCTATATACTGCATGCTTTTGTCATCGATAGACGGACCCGATTGTTGATCAATTACCTATCGCACATTTTGAGTAAATAAGTGTTTAATTCAAATAATAATTAGACCGGAACTCATACAAATTTTCAGTTTATTTTAGGTTACATTTGTATATTGGGTATAGTTAATATTTATTCTGGTCCCTCTAATAACCAATACGTTTCCATATCGCCCTTGCCTTTTACTTTCACAAATCCACGAGCTTCGACCTTATAACCCACCTCTCGCACCTTCATGGCTGTATAGTTCGATAATTGTATCTTCCAAGGATCGCAGCTGCTTTCCATGCGTGAGGCTGTGTTAACGGTGTCCCCAAATAAACAGTAACGAGGAACCTTGAGACCAACCACACCTGCGACCACTGGACCAGAGTTAATACCCACACGTATGGCGACATCCGGTAGATTATGGGCCTTTACCTTTTTAATAACACGTAGTGCTAAGTCACAAGCATGTTCAGCATGTAAGGGATTGATATCGGGTGCTCCAGACACTGCCATGTAAACCATACCCACAGTTTCGACTTTATACACAAATGGAGAAATGATTTCTTCGTCCAGAGCTGAAAATACCTTGTTTAAAGTGTTAACGGCCTGCATTGCTTCTTGTACGTTAGTTGACCCGCTATCACTTATATTCATAACTTCTATAAAAATTACTGAAACCTCTTCGAAACTCTGGCAGACGTGCTCCTGACCTGTTCTCATACGCTCTGCAATTGGCCGTGGTATCATTGAGTAGAGAAGCTCATCTCCTTGACGTTTCCAGGAGTCAGCCAATTCTAATGATTTTTCCAATTCATCGGAGCGCTGTTCCTCTTTTTCAAAGAGTATCTCAAGCTTAGAGCAATGTTGCCATCCTGCCATCACAAGCTCACGGCTTAGACCATGTGGATTCAAGTCATTTAGATACAAACCGATGCCGTGCAGTTCATCCAAATTCTCTATTAATGGACTACATAGAAAGATTAATGAGTCGACATCCTTAATGTAAAACATTTGACCCTTTAGCAGAATAGAACGCAATCCAACCGATGGTCGTCTCTGTCCAGTTGCTGGATCAATTTCGTCCTTTGAACCTGAAGCAGTTTCTTCATCATTTCCCTGTTCTTTATCAAAAGCTTGTGCTTTGGCCAGTGCCATGGTTTGTGCTTCGTTGAGGCTCACATCATCATAGTTCTCATAGTCTATATTCAGTGCTGCATCATAAGCTGCTCGGGTATTCCCTGTGCGGATAAGCTCAAACTCAAAGAGAACTGTTCTCATCTGTAAAAGGGTCTCCCATTCAATTTTTGTATCTTTGGGTCTTCTGCATTTGAAGACGTCCATTACATGTGTACCAATAAAACTCTTGGGGTTCACGCCTGGATTGTGTAGGATCCATGTTTCAATAATTTTTTCACCAGCCAGCGTAATGTTCATGCTATGATTTAATACAATTGTAAATGGAAACAGTTCTAAAAACACGTTTAAGTCCACAGAGGGCATTCTAAGCTGTGATGGATGTGCAACGACATTAACACGATTGGCCATATAGTCCCGATTGTCGAAATCCAAACGATACTTAACGATCACTGTTAAAGGTCCGTCCGTAATCTTAATTGGACCTGCAGTACCGCCGCATATATCATTTTGACTTTCAATAACATAGGCTGTCATATCTAAGCCATAGAATTCCTTTGCAACCTCAGTCATCTGACCGATCAGATACTTGGACATGCCTGTACGCCCGCTACGATATAATATAACAGCTCCATTATCATCCATGTTAGTCAACTGCATGCTGGGTGATTTCATTTTTGGATAAGTAAATCTCATCTGTAGATGAATGTTGTCGATTGATTGCAGAAAGTCGCAAAAGTAGCGACCCGTCGACCGTATCATCTTGTCGTATCCAAAATTACTAAAGAACCTCACAAAACATTTACCAAAAAAGTTCATGCAAAAATCAAAGGATTGTCCTGTTACGGCAGACAATGCAGCAGCAATATCCGGCATTAACTTATCCGGATATATTTGATGTGTCTTAAAGCTATTATGCTTGCAATCAACTATCTGACATATCTGCTTCCAAATCTCAATGCCATATTCTTCCTGCACATAATGCTGTACACTCTCATATAACATGCCATACATGTTCCAGCTGTATTTGGTCAAATGTTTGTAGTCAATTTACGGCGCTCCCTTGGGCGAAATGTAAAAGTCAGGAAGGAGTCAGGGTCAGGTGCCAATAACGTGTTTTTGTTGTTGCACACAAGTTTATCTGTAACGAGCAAAAGTTTCCCAGCAAATAATTAGGATAACATATTACAAAAATACAAAGTTTTTCCATTATTCACTGGATTAATGTTGGCTAAGAACTTAAGTCAATTTGTCAGAAATTGTCGAAGCTCATAGAAAGTTAATTAACTAATGCTTAAAGGATTTAGCTCTAACTTGCTATAGATATCCAGTCTACTTTTCTCCACCAAGCTATTTAAATATTTATGCTTAAATTGATTGATTTATAAAGAACTTCAAGCTTTGGGGCAACTGGCTTAACGCTTAAATTTTTCCGTTAACAACCCGTTAACCTATGACCTCAAGCATAAAATTGAGTCAGATTTAATAGAGCTCACATATGCAAGGGGAATACATAAAAAGTCTCTAATATAATATAAAACCACCCAAGTGTATCATATGAAGTCTTGCACATAAGTTAAGAGGATTGGCAAAAGGAAAAATCTTTTGATTTATTGCCTTGACAGTTTAATTTGGTTTTATTTTCTTGTGGCTGGCACGCGCGTCCTTTAAAGGCGACAAGTTTTTTCTTACTTAAGGTCCTTTCGCCTGTCACGTTCACAAAATAACAACAGCTCGTTGTGTTCTTGACTTATTTCAGTTACTTTCGCTTTTTCTAATTCCTTTTTTTATGGTATTGGTTGAGTGTTTTATTTTTCAATTTCTACTCTCCTTCGCATTTGTCAAACCTCCGACAAATAACAAAAAATTCTTGGTAAATTCTTTACGTTTTTAATATGGCTAGAACATTAATTTTCTTTTGCTAATATTATAAAAAAAAATTTAGGAAATTATTTCCATTGTATTTACACAAGTAAAACAGGAAAATAAGTAATAAATTTAAAGGAAATTAAACTTCGCTTTTATATATTGTGTAACGATTTATATAATTTTTTTATCCATTAAGTTTAAGTCATTGATTCATTGGAAGTATATAAAAAAAAATTCGATTATAAATTACTTGATTGTTTAAATTTATGTGTCTTTAAAGACTGTATATAAGTATATTTTAATCTGCATGGCACAAAGTACTGAGAGAGGGAGACTCATATTTTATGGCTAGGCTAAGCAAACACTTTTCTTGAATAATAAATAGGCTTATAAAGTTTGCTTTTAGCTGTGATAATCCTGCCGGCTATTTAACCATCATATTAGCATTTTGGGTTTACTTGTTATCAAAGGCAAAAATGTTGCTTACATATAACATGTAAATCCCTATGTAAATAATTTCGTATGTAATTCCTATACCCCGAGAGGGGTCAAATGTTCAAAACACTTTGGTATTCACTTCTGGGTCGCCTTTAGTTTTATATTTAACAAGACGCAACTTGTGTTAGTGTCTCTTTATTTATAATTTAAGCAAGCATATGCTATACTCAGTCTTTACCACACACACACACAAGCAGACACATACTAAGTATATATAAGCGAGATACCCGGGAGTTTCTGTTGTTGTTTCCGTTAACACTCAATGTTTTTTTTGTCCGTTGACATACCGTCGATGTCGGCTGCCGTTTTTGGACTAATTTTTGTTGTTGTTCACGGACCGCTTAACGATGCTGTTGTTGCTTGCCATTGAAATGTGTACCATGGTTACATCTGGTATACCTTTTGAATTCGTCGTGCGCTGGCTCGTGTTATTCGTGGATAGCTTTTTCCGTTCGCAGTCTTCGTGTGAATGAAGCGCCATTCATTGTCGGTCAGGTCTTTTATAGCCAGTTCCGCCTGCTCAATATTTGGCGCTCTGTATGTCTGCCTGTGTTCGTTTCTGTTTGTGTGTGAGTATATGCTTTCCGTCATGCTCCCGCCCCTAGCAACATCATTATCATCATCATTATTATCGTTAGTATTTCATTTTATGTCAATGCTCTGTGGCATTCCCTGTAACTCGCATTACCCTCCTAGCTCACATTCCCCTCGTAAGTCGGTTGATTCCAATTGACGCTAGCTTTTCGATAAAGCATCCATCGAAATGAAAGGGCGTTATTTCTTTCTGCTTTCCATTGCATGTTTACGCTTTTGGCATTTCCTTGAAAATATTGTCCTGTGGATCCTGCTACAGTAAAGTGTTGTCTAAGGGCTGCACACAATATCCTGTTATAGGAAAATGTAAAAGGATATCCGACATTTGTTTAGAAGACGCTTGAATATAATATTGATAGATTTATAGAAGACTTACAATCAATTGTAATATTTACTGGTAAAAAGAAAATCTAAAATATATCAATAAATATTAGCTTATATATTTACATATATATACTGCAGCCCTGTTTTATTTTATTTATTTTTGTAGCTTCTCATAAAACGAATCCATGAGTATCCTTTTCTTTGGACCCGGTGTGGGTTCGCCTGGCTGCTTCTGTACTTAATGCTGTTACCCTATATATATATATATATATATATATATATATATATATATATATATATATATTATATATATATATATATATATATATATATATATATATATATATATAAATATATATATATACAAACTTGTGCTTTTGTTTCTTTGCAACACATTTTATGATTTGTTTTAGAGCAATTTTAAGAGGATTTTCGAATTGAGTAAAGTACATTTAACATCATTTGAATCATTTGCCAAAAAGGACTTAACGTGACCTTATGATGATGATAATGATGGTAAACAGAGTGGACAGAATTGCTGCGAGCTACGTTTTTTTTTGTTTACCAGAAAGAGGTAAAAATTTGAGGTAAACAAATGATGTCTATTTGCGGAAGTTTTAAGGATACTCAATATGCCATTAGGTAAATCCAACAACAAATTATCTGAGGAAGACAAATACAATTCTCATTGCAATTTAATATCCTTTAAGCTGAGACACGCAAAAGCCCAACAAACCCCAGAAGAACATTGACCCATGAAACTAACTGTGAACCGAATTTGAGCTAAAATTAATTAGACCAACAAAAGAAGAACTAATTCGTGAAACTTCCTCTTGGTCACAAGCAATGACTTAATTTAATTTAAGTGCGGTTAAAGGGATGCAGATGGGAAACAATTGCGGTTAATATTGGCAGGGAAGTATGCTACATTTTAATGATTGCTTCGTTTATTGTAGTTGTGTCTCTGGTGTCTGGTGGTTTGCGGCCATTTTAACACGCGAACAGCTCATAAAAGTTATTAAAAAAGATATTTTGATGTAACATCATGTAACAGCATAGGGATTACTGACAGTACATGGCAAAGACATTAAGGCAACGGAAGTCTGAACATTTCCTTTAATGAAACACAATGATAAAATTCAGTTTATGGATGTTAATAAAGACGCAGACTGTGATATATTAGGATCTATTATTATTCCATATATATTATTCTTACATTTTCTCCGACTCTATTTTAATGAAGAAATAATCTTACAAGTATTTCAGATGAAGCTATTCTATCCAAAGCTTTTATTTTTCCAATACTAACTGACTTATATAAATATATTTATTATAAACTTGCGCAAAGTCAGTTTCAGCTTCAGTTTTAAGTAAATCAGAAATGAATGTAACAGAAGCCCGATGATTTTGCATCGTTACAATACTGACACCAAGTTTCTCCGTGGCTTCTTCCTTCTCAAATACATCCCTATCACAGAAAACAATCCCAGGGTTGGTATTCTTATAAAATTGAAGTATAATATATAGCTAAAGCTAATATAAACATATATTTAGCCACATCCACGCAGAAGAAAAATATTAACATAGGAACTGAAATTGTGTGATAAATTTTAGGTAGAAGTTTTCAAGTTTGTAAGTTAATGAGACTTTTTTTTGCAAACTTTTTAATATTTTACTCGCCTTTTTTATTGGAATTTGCTTCTTAACTGAATACCTAATTATATTCAGTCACAAACCACTCGCGGTCGCGCGTTCACTCACACACACACACACGCACTGCAAAATGTTAGCATATATAATATATATACATAATAAATGTTTAGTGTTGGTGACCTTTTTTGTGTTTTACAGTTTTTGGTTGACAGGCTCGAGGTCAAGTGTTTATTTTTTTTATAAATAAAATATAAATTTTATTTTGTCACAATATTTCGATTTACATAATATATTTCAGTATATACATAATATATATATTATAGTTGAAACGCGCAATTAATAATCATACTAGTAGAATGTTGTGAGCAAAGTAAAAGCTTTTCTTATCATTCTCATCAGATAAATAACAACGAAAGTCATGCAGATTGAGAACAAAGAATTATATTTTGGCAATTTATTTATATATGTAGATTTATTTAGCAGCTTCAGTTTTAGTCCAAGTTATACTATTAATGAGTTAGTTTCTAAATCTAACAATACTTAAAGTTATAAGACGTTCAATTTCTTTTAAACAATAAACTTTTTTCCCTGCTTTTGTAAGTTAATTGAATTGAAAGTGTCACCTTTATTTTAAAGTAAATTGATTATGGGAGAAATATGCGAAAATAAAATTATTAAATATGAACATGACTTTCATATACGAAAGGCATTGGATTTAGTAAATGTTGAAGATTACGAAGAGGCCATCAATATATGTGATCTGTCTAGTGTGGAACGTATGTACTATCTGTGGCAAAAGCACTTACCACGCATCATACCCTATTACGCCATTAAGGCAAATCGTCAGCCGCTTATTGTGCAAACATTGGCCAATTTGGGCACAGGTTTTGATTGTGCCTCCAAGAAGGAGGTGGAGCAAGTGCTAGATGCTGGTGTATCACCTGAACGTATTGTCTTTGCTAATCCTAGTCGTTCCATCAGGCACTTACATTATGCTAAAAAGAAAAATGTTCGTAATCTGACCGTAGACAATGAATTTGAAATCTATAAGATTCATAAACACTTTTCCAAATCAAAGTGAGTGTTATCATTCTTATCAAGTAAGACTTTTACTTTCATTTGAGCTTCTCTCCCTTAACCATGTAGTTTGATAATACGCATCAAGTGTGATGCTGCAGCTTCTTACACTAAACTGGGTGCAAAATTTGGCTGTGATGCCCAGGCAGATGCTGGTGCGTTAATGCTCTTAACCAAAGCTCTGGACATGACGGTTAGTATATTCTTTCTATTATTCTTAAGTTTTGATCATTATATGCTATAATTCTCTAGGTGATTGGTAGCTGCTTTCACGTGGGACCCGGCTGCCGTGATATAGAAGCCTACGATCGTGCTATTGAGATATCAAAGAACACTTTTAATTGTGGAAATCTTATAGGGCATAATATGCGGCTTCTTGATATTGGCGGTGGATTTCCTGGTAGTGATGATGTGTTTTTTGAAAAGGTAAACATTTGGTTAAAAGCCTCAAATGGTACAAATTTATAGCCGTATTGAATTTTATAGATCGCAAAGGTTATTAATCAGTCCTTGGATACATATTTTGGTAATGATCGTATTGAGATTATATCAGAACCAGGATGCTTCTTTGTAGAGGCTGCATCCACCTGTGTACTGAGGATAGAGGCCAAACGGGAAGTACGCAATACGCTGGGTAAGCTCGATAAGATAATGTACTACTTGAATGATGGAGTCTTTGGGTCCTTTAACTGCTCAATAACATATCCTGCCACATTAGGCAAGGCACAACACTATGCGGTAAGTTATAGAATATAATAAATATAATAAAATAAAAATCTATCTTAAATATTTTAGAATGTCGTTGAAACAGCACCAAAATTCCAGAGTATATTATGGGGCCCGACTTGTGACTCAATTGATAAGGTTTGCATACAATTATATAAATATTGATTAAATAATACAATATTGAAATTGTTTTTATAGATTTGCGAAGGCGTTTTGCTGCCCAATTTGAACAGAGGCGATTTGATTGGGTTTTCAAATATGGGTGCTTATAGTGTAGTACTTGGAACTAAGTTTAATGGTTTTCCATTAATTAAGACAATATACTTTAAAGCCATATAAATATGATTATATTCGAGTAGGTTAAAAGATCATGCTTGATCCAGATATAGTAGCTATTTTGTATACTTATATTGCTATGAAGATGTATGCCTAAAGTAATACAAGTTTAATTTAAATACTTATATATATACAATAAAATTTTATTTGAGATTTCTATTTTACAACTCTTTTATTCCCTTTTGTTCCAAATAAAATGATTTGTTGGCTCTACGATTGGTCTTTCCGTTAGGACTACATTTAAGCTCTTCCACAATGAGCGCACCACCATGCAGCTGTTTGTAGATCTCAACCACATTTTTTTTTACATATTCCACCACATCTTCTGGTTCCAATTGTGCTCCAGGTTTCTTAACAACAGCTGCTGCAGCCTCATCACCGTTCTTTGAATTCCAAACGCCAAAGACACAAACATTTGCCACTTGTGGCATTTGGGAAATGACCTGTTCAAGGTCAGTAGGAAAGTAGTGGAAATATTGGTATTTTAGCACATCCTTTTTGCGATCTACTAAATAAAGAAAGTGATCGTTATCCACGTAGCCTAAGTCACCAGTATGCAACCATTGTTGTTTGTCCTGAGTAGTTTGTGTTGCCTCTTGGTTGCCATAGTACCCAGACCATAGTTCATTGATCTTCATACAGATTTCTCCAATTTGGTTAGGTCCGACTGCTTCATTTAATTCATTGATTATTTTTAGTTTAAGTCCCTCTGATAGGCGACCAACTGACTTGGGCTTATCATTAAAATGCATATTTACTGCCACACTGCTAGATAACTCTGACATTCCATAGAAATAGTGTATAATATCTTTACCCAGTTTCTTCTGTAATATATATAATGTATCGTGGGAACAGCGTTCTCCTCCATATAACACAGTGATTAAACTCTCCAAATTGCTTTTCTCCAATGATGCAGATTTAATCAGCATCTCTAAGTAATTAGGGTATGTGAGCATCCATGTTATCTTGTGCTCATCAATTAGCCGTAATACCATATCCGGATCAAACTTCTGATTCGTAATAATACGTTTAGTACTGTATACAGCCGATGTTATACTCGTTTTAACACCTGTTGCCCAATCTAGATTACTGTGGCAGTATTGTACATCCGTAGGGGTAAGCGCTCTTTGGAAAGGAGAGAATTGTCAATCTTAGGTAACCATTATAATTGGTATTAACTTCACTTACCTCGTTGTCTTTAAAATCCTATGACTATTGCTGATTGTGATGGCTTTGGGTGGCCCTGTAGTTCCAGAAGAGCAGATAATGGCCAACGTTTGACTGTTACCGCTTTCAAGCTTTACAGGCTTAAAGCTCTTATCTATATGCGTCTTGAGAACTTCATCAATGCTTAACGCATCCGTTGAATGCTTGCATAATGTTATAATCGTTACACGAAGTTTCTCTGTGGCTCCTAACACCTTCTCATACTCATCCCCATCACAAAAGATAATCTTTGGCTTGGTAATATTAAATAGCCTCTCGATTGTCTGCTGCCCATGCAAACAGCTTAGAGAATGAAAGGCAATGCCATTAAAGGCACATGCATAGGCCACAGCAGATAAATGAGTTGTATTTGTACCCACAATACCCACAACATCTGACTGGGTCAGTCCCAGAATCCGCATGTACGTTGCTATCCGGATGGAGTTTAAGAACAGCTCTTCACGGGTCAGAGCTGTATCTTCAGCAACCGAAACCTAACAGAATGTTAATCAGTATAAATTCCCTAAATTTATTATTAAAATTGATAATCTTACTTGTGCTATAAGCGTAGGATGACGCTGCATCTCTTGGAATATAATCTCGCCTATAGACAGATCAGGTGGAAACTTATCGCATTCATCGTCGCCGCTCCAAACTTTCTCCACTGGATCAAAGGTTACATTTGGCTTGAAAATCATCATGAAAGTGAAACACACAAACACAAACAGTAGTAGTATATTTTACAGGATGAAAATTAAAAGTAAGTGTAGAATTTGTAGTTTTTAATAGAAGTTTTCAACCCCTCAAATTAACACGCGTTACTGCTAATGAGTATGTATATCTCAAATCTATTCATTCGCTTCTATATAAGATTTTACTATTTATTATGACCTTGTTTGTTAAATTTTCATGGTATACTGAATGGATGAAACTGATTACAGAGCTACTTAAAGGCAAACGCATATGATCTAAAATACTCTTAAAAATTAAGACTCTACACTGTAGTACATGTAGGCATAATTGTGTTACTGTATTATTCTTATACTTAAAAGAGAATCACTTTTAAAGACAACAGATAGACTTATCTCTCAGCTCATTTTATGCACAATTTGCTGAGATTATTATTATCTTAAGACTTATTATTTATTATATATGAATGTTATATAGAGTATATATGATAATGATAAAACTTATGCTTTTGATAAATATTTTTAAATTTGTATGCTTGAATATATTTATCTATGTATAAGTAACTTATGTTGCCTATATACATTAAAATGCTTAATCTCTGTTGGCTTGTGGACAAAAAGGCAAGCAGTTCACTGCTTACTTTCCCTGTAATTTATGACTGCAACTGTTACGCACTGCTTTGTGTTGATAAGGTAACAAGGCGTCTGTATTCTGTTTGGAATTAACTGAATTCACTGAAGATCGATGGTACTTTTGAAGTATTATATTAGATTAACTTTTCTATATAATTATGATAAGTAAATTTATTAAAAAGAAACAAATAATAATTATTTTTTTGTGCATATAATCTCAATACAATCTCCGAACACTTAATCTAAACGGCGTATTAAACTGTCCACAATATTTCTTCTGGTTCCAATTGAGCTCCAGGTTTTTTGAAAACAGACGCTGTAGCCTTATCACCGTTAATTGAATCTCATATGCCAAAATACACACACTTGCCACTTGGGACATTTTGGAGACGACCTTTTCATTGTCAGTGGTAAAATAGTGAAAATAATCATATTTAAGCAGATCTCTTGTCTGTTTGAGTTTTCTTCTTCTTAAAACTCATAATGTATATGTTATTCTATATAATTAAGGTAACAAGCAATCTAAAACTATGTGTAGAATTATTTTGTTACTCTCTATCTGCATCTCTCTTTAACTGTCTGAAAACAGAGAGGAACAGAGGCATCTCTTTGTATATTATACGCATAATTTATTTATTATTATTATTATTAATTTTATTATTATTATTATTATTATTTTTTTTATTAATATTTTTATTATATAAAAGTTTTATCCATCATATATATGCGCGTTAGTTAAGTATAAGGTTTAAAACTTTTTAATAAATGTTAACAAATACTGTTTGATGTATTCATAATAAAATACATTAGTTACGGACATTAAACAAATAATAGTATTCATTAAAGAAATTTGTAATTGCTAGTTTCCAATAAAGGTTTATTATTAAAAAAATATCATTAATAAATATATAGCTAATTTAAGTACTTTTTAAAATCTTAATCAATTTATTTTATTTTAAGTGTGTAATCTCTTGTACTTATAGATAGGTTATCCTTTTTTTTAACAGTTTTCAGAAGAAAAAATTATATTTTGTGTATCTAGAGAATGTCAAGTTCTAATTGTGACGTGAATCTTTATAATTTTAAACAGTAGTAATTAATTTATAGCAGAAATATTAAATAGGTAATATATAATGATAAAAAAATTAATAGAAGGTACATTTCAAATTGCTTAGAGATAGCCTCAAATCGAAATATGATAGCCAAAAAAACCTTCTTACATTTATCAATAATTGCATACAAATTAAGTCTAATCAGAAGTAACCAATTGGAAGAGATTTAGGGCTGTACTTCATTTGGGTAAGAACAGCAATTATGTATTGGCTTAATTGGAACTGTAACTGAAATATAAAATGCTTTGTAATAAATTATAAATAAAATAAGACAGTAGGTTAGTTACTGTCACTATTAAAGATGTTAGAACATCTTATTGATTACATATGAACTTTAGCATCCTTTGATATCCGTACCAGCTGTATACATATATTGTTACTTTTATTGGTATTTTATTTATAAGCTTTGGAGCATATACAAAACTTCTGGGCAATACTACGGTCCAGACACTTGGCCAATAAGTGATATGCATCCAAACGACTTATTTCGGGAACTTTAACGGAAATCTTACGCGTGTTGGTGTTCCAGAGTACGGAAGCCTGAAATGTGGCATTCATTGGAACAGCCACGTATTTGATAAGATACGATTCCATTTTCTTGGGCTCTATATGAAACTTCCTTTCTTGCACCGATTCGATTCTAGATAATTTCAGTTTGTTACAAATTTTACTTAACTTTTTGGACTTAAGATATGCATTTGTGGCATCTATTAGCTGCTTTGCCGCTTCCTGAATTACTGTAACATTAGGAGAAATATTCCTAAACGATTGACAAGTGCACCAATGTTCATCAATTCCTGCATCTTTGCAATCTCTCGACTCAGGAACTTCAAAGAAGATACTCTGACAACTAGGGCAGCCTTCAGGTCTAGGCAACCGATCCAACGGTACCTTCAGTTGCAGTAGGTGCTTTAAAGTTGCATATATATCATAGGGAGAGGTTAATCGATTCCTATTTATTTGCAAGCCATTAACAAATTCCGGATACTTTTCCCTGAACCATTTTGGTAACCAAACATAAAACATGGGCAAACGCTCCTCAAGGAATCCACCCTTAATTCTGACCAGCTGACCAAAACGCATGCCATGATCACTGAAGAATATGATGATGGATTTATCGAAAATTCCATTTGATTGCAAGGTACGCATATATTCCAACATCTTAGCATCCATTGACGATGGCACGGAAAAGTTGTTATGGCTAAAGGAGTTTGTCCAGAATATACCAAAGGTGGATTGGTTTCTATAAATCTTTGTAAACTGCACTGCATAGTCGTATATATACTCGGCATACTGTCGATAACCCACACAAAAGGGTATCATCTCATCGAACTTTACGTCAAGGTGGCTTTCAAATGCCAACATAAAAGGACGTAGATAATGATCTGTTGGTTTTTTTAAGAATCCTGTCGTGTTATAGTTAAAAGTGGACCCACCACACCAGTCTTCAGCGTAGGCTGTGATATATCTAAGCTTCTTGAAATCTTTCCACACAAAAGGACAAGCATCTAAGCCACCCACCTCTTGAGCACGACACTTTATATCCGATGTAACTGTATCAAAACCTGTTAATACTGCCATTAGATTTGGATATGTATTATCGGCTATCTGCTTTGAATTATTTGAAGTTAATTAAAGTTTGTTAAAATAAAATATATAGAACTCACCTTATTGTAACCCTGTAGCTCAAACCAGTTTTCATCTCTGAAATAATTGTACAGTAGTGGCATAGTACGCTGAAAGTTCATACGGGACATGGAATCAATGCCCCAAAGAAGTACGCTGGGTTTATTTTCGATGGATGCCATTCTTTTCAAACCTTTTACAGGTCTCTTAGGTTGTACAAGGAGAAAACCATTTCTATGCACATTTTTGCCAGTTGACCAATAACACTTGGTAATGATGCCACTCACATAAACGGGTATAACATAGTCCTCATTAAAATATGTACACGATTTAAGCCTATAATATATATTTGTATATAAAATTAAATCTTTAAGTTAGTTTACACTTTTGTATTACGTATAACCCATATCAGCCATACTGCGTAGGACGCTGTGCACGATATTTCTGTAGCAACACGTTAGATTTACATACTTCTTATGAAGCTTATACGTGAGATGTTCTTCATCGTAGATCACTGATATTAAGTCTTTGGAGGAGGAGCAGTTAACATAGGATAACTTGTTAAAAGCGACCAGAGCATCCTTTGCCAATGGATTCACAGCAGGCATATGACATTTTGATGTATATACAAAGTATCCTATATATATTATAATTTATGTATAACTAAACTGTAAAAATATAATGTACTTACCACTATGATTGAAAGTTACAGGTTTGGCTAAGAAACTGCCATTCTCTTTCTTTCCATGATCAATTCCAATCAAGCTACCTATTTTGGAGCTGGACAAAGTGTATAAATAGCATACAATTATCAGGAATACAAAGTATATAGCACAAAATAGAAAAAATCTATGCAAAGCTCTCTTTGGAATGAGTTTTTTTATATATCTGATCATCTTGAGAATTTGCAAACGTATCCAATATATTTCGCTACGGAGTTTGCATTAGAACTGAATTGCAGCAATTCTCTGTTCACATTGCGAGCATATTGTTTAAGCCACACCTTAATTATTTATTAGTTTATTTATATATTGATGTATTTATTTACTCTTCAATGCAATTATTTTTCACATAAACAATATATATATGTTATGAGGCTTTAATCTGTTTAAATTATCAAATTGCAAATGCGAACTGACACCAAGGAATTCTTTACTAATAACCTCCGAGCTATAGTGCTTGAAGTATCCACATTGAAAGACATTAGTTACGGAAACAAAACGATTAACACCACTATCGAATACAATTTGCAATGGTTCACTTAACTAGCTGACTTACAGATGCCCTTTTTCTTTTGCCATTTGAGAAAAGGTGAAACGGGAGCTATTGCATCAAAAAGAGTGTAGCAGGTATAAATAATCATCTGAGACCCCATAAAGTATATACATTCTTGATCAGGACGACTAGCCGAGCCGATGTAGCCCTATCCGTCTCTCTGTATGTCTGTCTGTCTTTCTTTCCGTCTGTATGAACGCGTATTTTTCAGAGACTATTAGACTATTAGAGCCCAACCAAATTTGAGATCTAGGTTCTTTATTTTCGTACGGTAAACAAGTTAATATATTTTTATTCGATATTTTTATAATTAAATTTTAAATTTATGACAAAACTTTAAGATATTTGTAATTAAAATGCAAGTAGATACGGATTTTCTTATTCGGCACATCTCTTTTAAAGCAAATTACTGAAACTTGAGCAAAAAACCAACAAAGACTTGCAAAAATGTTTAGTTTTTGCCGATAAATATATCAATTCAATTAATGTGTATGTTATCATTGTATGATTGCAAAAAGCGTGGCTCTTGCCCTTTATGATAAGAACTTATCAAAGCCTACATATTTTAAGAGTTTATATTCAAGTAATTCTATGAATGTGCTATCAATAAATAATAATATTGAACCTATGAATTTGATATCGGTTGATTTGATTTGATTTTGTAATATCTAGACCTCAGTTTTGTATGAAACTCTGATCAGTACGTATCAAGGTAGCGCAATGAATTTTTATTGAAAAATGTAATATTATATATATATATATAAATGTGTTCTTTCATAAAGGGAAAAGTAAAGTATCAATTAATAAAGGATGAGGAGGAGCAGGAGTCAGAACTAACAGAAGAGTCGAAGATGTACGCAGCATGCGAAACATGTTTTGCACGTTCTTGGACGATCTTGAAAGTTTTTATGACTAGTGCCACTCTTTCCATTATCCTATTGTACTATTACTTTCGCATATCCCCAATAATACTCAATAAAGAATCAATTGAAACTCCTGTCAATGTGTCAATACGAACTCGTACTAAAATCTCAAACTCAACATGGAATCACGTTGATTTTATAAATAAAACTCATGGTAAATCTGCAAAAATTAAAATTGGGTTAACAGAAACATTGCAACCACTTGAAAGTGAGGAGTTTTTTGTGAACAGCTCTAGATGTTTTATGCCTGCTTTGAATCCCTTTACCAGCGATGTCCAAAATATATTTAATAGGATTTCCTATAAAAAGTGCGATAAGGAAAAGGATCTTATAAGCATTAAATATGACCCGGAGAACAGAAAGTATAGATTTCATATGAACGCAGCGAATATTACTTGCTGTTACAAACCGATACTACGCTCCGGAATTGGAATACAGGCGGACTCCGAGTTCAAGTCAGTTTGTCATTACTTTTATATTATAAATCGATTAGTATTTAACTGTTTATTTCACTTGTAGACTGTTGCCCTGCAGCTACTTTCATCAAGATTATATGGTTCCAGTTTATGTGAATAGTGTCATCACTGAATGCCGCCACTTACACAAGAAAACCCTTTTGCAAGTGGATGCATTTAGCTTTGTGCAGCCTAAAGAAGTCCTTGAAAATGTTAATAAATCCATGGGAAGTGCACCCAGCGTACTGCTGTGGGGTATAGATTCCTTATCACGAATGAACTTCCAGCGCACGATGCCTTTGATGTACACATATCTAAGAGAGGAGAATTGGTTCGAGCTGCAGGGTTATAACAAGGTTAGTTCTTGAGACATGGAATATAATGTTTATTTTGTCAAAATTTAACTCTTTCTGTAACTGTATAGATGGCGGATAATACGTTTCCGAATCTGTTGGCCATACTAACAGGTTTTAATAACACAAGAGCCTATTTCGTGTGCCGGCCAAAGGAGTATGCTGGATTGGACAGTTGTCCATTTTTGTGGAACGAATATAAAAATCATGGCTATATCACAGCCTACGCCGAAGACTGCAGTTCCTTTTCTACGTTTAACTACAAAAAAAAGGGATTCAGCAATTTACCAACGGACTATTATCCACGTCCCTTCATTCTGGCCATTGAAAAGACTCTCAATAAAACAAAGGATGATGGAGTACCATATTGTGTAGGACGTCGACAGTATGCCGAGTATATTTACGACTATGCAGTGCAGTTTACAAAGATTTATAGAAACCAGTCCACGTTTGGTATGTTCTGGACAAACTCTTTTAGCCACAACAACTTTGCTTTGCCGTCGTCAATGGATACCAAGATTTTGGAATATATGCGCACTTTGAAATCAAATGGAATTTTCGATAAATCCATCATCATATTCTTCAGTGATCATGGAATGCGTTTTGGTCCACTACGCAAATTAAAGAGTGGATTTCTTGAGGAACGATTACCTATATTTTATATTTGGTTACCAAAATGGTTCAGGGAAAAGTATCCGGAATTTGTTAATGGCTTGCAAATAAATAGAAATCGATTAACCTCTCCCTATGATATATATGGAACTTTAAAGCACCTACTGCAACTGGAGGTACCGCTGGATCGGTTACCAAAACCTGAAGGCTGCCCTAGTTGTCAGAGTATCTTCTTTGAAGTACCTGAGTCGAGAGATTGCAAAGATGCAGGAATCGATGAGCATTGGTGCTCTTGTCAATCGTTTAGGAATATTTCTCCTAATGTTACTGTAGGTAAGGAAATGGCTAAGCAACTTATCGAAGCCACAAATGCATATCTTGACTCTAAAAATTTAACTGAATACTGTGCGCCCTTAAAATTACATAAAATCGAATCAATTCAGGAAAGTGTAGATCTAAAATCGCAAAAATCTTATTTGATTGAGTATGTGGCTGAACCAAAGAAAATCTCGTTTGAAGCTTCTACAATTTGGAATAGTAAAACTAAAAGAATTTCCATAAATGTGCCAGATATAAGTCGTTTGGATGCATATGGATCATTAGCCTACTGCGTTGACGATAGTATTGCCAAAAAGTATTGCATCTGTTCTATTAAGGCAAAATAAGATATTTATTTATATATTTAAATTTAATAGATCATGTATTAAATTCATAATGAAAATATAGATTCATTGAATTTAATCCCGTTTAGTACTTTAACATTAATATTGGGTTATTGAAAAGGTTTAATTATTTAAAAGTATGTTTAATGAAACTGAAAATTAATATCTGTTATCCAAACCTATATAGAACGGTTCTACACAAACCAAAGGGATTGGTCAAATCAGCATTACTTTGAATCAAATGCGACACTAAAGAAATGTTGCATCTGCAGTAGATAAAGTAATTGAACCGATCAACCCCAATGTGGTTATTAACGCTGGACTACCGCAAGATCACCAAAGCAATGATGCATCTGCCTACCTATCTCTATCATGGAATTTATCTCGTTTTCTATCTGTATGTGGCTATCTCATTGTGCAAAGTTGTTTCCGAAAGTAATTTAGAATTCTGATTTTCTAAAGGATAAATTAGTTAAAAATTATGTGACAATTATAGGAAGGAATTGCTGCAAGAAAAGTAATTAGTTTGATTACAGATCAGTATTCCTTAAAGTCGTCCAGCTTTGCTTTTACTTCTATCTTCCATTTGCCAAGTGCCTTGCCAAATATTTACCCTTAGCTGGCCATATGGGTTCTATTGGTTAGGTTAGTGCAATTAATATTGTAATAGATACTTTATATTTCGTTGGCAGTATAGGGGGGTGACGGGTGAAATTCTTTTTGTGAATTGTGAATGGGCTTGTTATGAAAAAACATTTACGAATCAATCAAAACATATTAAAATTTGAGGCTCAACTTGTATTCCCATCGAAAATGGCGCAGCAGATGAGTTCATTAGGACAAGGGCTGGTTTGTCAGCACACCAAACCCATAACACGTTGATGATAATACCCACAATAACCGCAACAATCACACAAACACACACACACAAGAATAATAACAATATACGGTAGCAGTTAGTGATGCAGATTGAGATACGGATACGGATATGTTGTATTCAAATATCTCAAGTATTTTGTAACTGCTTTGGCAAGGCAATTGAGGGCCAGTGTGTGGTTCAGTGTGCCAACTTGAATTACTTGCGCTTCCTAATCAGGGTCTGATAAGGGTAATAAACTACTGTCTACCTGATACATTGGGCTTGTCTCTGTGTGTAGAGCCGGGTAACGCCTATTAAACGCCTCAATGCATCCAAATGAGATTCGTATATATTGAAACGGCCTCATTGAAAGTAGCAGTAGAAAAGGGACAGATATATTGTGCTGGGATTGGGTTTGGGATTGGTGTTAGTGTAGTGCCATTATCTTGTACAAAATGGCGTCTGAGACAGTGAGGATGCTCTGCCTTAAATAGCGAAGAATTCACAGAGCGCAGAACAGTAACAGTTTGCTCGGACACGTACAAGGATCGTCCAGGATGAGCGATTTTAGCATTGATTATATACTGAACCGCGCCGGAGATAGATATGTAGGCACTAATGCATCGGTTGGAGTATTACAAAGATTACGTGTTAGCATGCCACTAGCTTATCATCCATATGCGCATGCAACACGTAAAGAGCAATTGATATCCCCAACTGCAATGCCACCAATGGAAGATGGACACATGCCCATGTATGATTGGCTCCAATATACGCGATACCATCCGCCCAAGCTACCGCGTGCATTGCGCCAGGGACCCACCAAACGTACACCTGGCCGTTTGCCACGAATCCCTTTCACACCCGGGCAATTGCAATCGCTGGAGCAAGCCTACAAGGAATCCAATTATTTGAGTGCTGAGGATGCAAATAAGTTGGCCGTAACCCTTGAATTAACCAACACGCGAGTAAAAATCTGGTTTCAAAATCGTCGTGCACGCGAACGACGTGAGAAACGTGAAAAGGATGAAAGCTGTGACTCCACCTTTTCATCAAATGCATCCTCTCCGGAGCCGGAAATGCTTGTCATTGTATAAGGAAGCAATTCTAATCACTATTGGCTGTAATCGTGTTAACTTGTGATTAAACTGTAATATATAAATAAGACAAATGTTAATAGTTATAAATAATAATAACATGTAAATAAAATCTTTTATTTTTTAATAAAAACTTTTTTTATCATACAATTTTTAAAAGAATATCTTATATTTTTAGCTATATATTAGTTAATTGTTATTACAAATTTTTAATTTTATCCAGTAATTTCGGAAAGTCAAAGATCAACATTGAGTTCAGAATGTAAGACTTGAGGAGATTTCACAGATTACATCTTAAAACCATTTCTGTAGGTTTGGTAATACTATTTACATTTATATTTTATATTTTCATTATTATATTAATACAAATATTTAAATATATGTATGTGTTTTAGATATCAATTCATTTTGCTTACCACTAGCCTACAAAAACAAATAGTATATTAACACATTGCGTGTTGTGAGTATAATAAAAAATACATATATACAGTAAAAAAGAAGATACACTCAAAAGTAAAGATAACATTATTGTTGTTTAAGAATTATCTATGCTTTAACTCAATAAACAAATAGCAAGCAAGAAAAATTCTTATCTAAATATTTATCATAAATGGAAACAATCTAAATATACACATTAAATTGGAGTACAAATGCACACAATTACTGTTTACATGCAAATTTTAAATTTCATGGCAACTTAAATTATTTCATTTATTTATTAGTTTTATGCATATTTATATAATCCAATCCACCATACTCTCAACAATGTTAATTTAAAATTACATGGAAAATGAAATTATTTTTATCAAATTGCATCAGATTGATAAAAGGTAATTTTTTGTATTCGAATTCTGTTACATTATTTGTCTCTTTTTTAATTCTATTATTAGAATTTTTTTTTTTGTAAAGTACATTTAAGTTTAAATTATGCAACTGATAATTACTATGGTTCATTATGTGATTCTATTTATATTCTAGAACATAACACACAGACACACACACATTGAGTTTATGTTATGTATTAAAATGGTGCCATACATCAAGTCAGGTTGGCCGAGCGGTCTAAGGCGCCAGATTTAAGCTCTGGTTCTCGTGAGAGAGCGTGGGTTCGAACCCCACACCTGACAATCTGTGTGTTAATTTTTTTTTTATTATTTTTTTTATTTTTATAAAATTATTTTTATTATTATTATAATTATAATTACTTAGATTGTATTATATTTTAACTCATATAAAAAAAAACACACACACATGAACTAGATTTGTAATTTAATCTGTTCATGAAGAAATTTTTGAGCGGGTTTGTATATTATTTTGACTTGTTGAATTATATTTTCATATCTGATGTTCCCATGTCGCAAATAATATCCTGGGATTGTGTGAACCATGTGGAAGCCATTGTGGCCATTAATCTATTGCGTATGGGAAATCTATGGTGTATTTTCTGTTCACTGTAAAAAAAAAACATCAATGAAATTGAGCAATTCGCGTGCCGGAAAAATGGCAAACAACAGCGAGATATGATTAGGAAAGTATCCTAAGCGGATTTTGCAATTGTTGATGTTTTCAGGGTCAAGAATAATTTGTTTTTCCGTTGCCTTTGTTTGCATACAACAAAAGTATCATATTACAAGGCGGCAGCTAAATGTAAAAGACGCATTGGATGGGCAGAGCGCCGTATGCAGAATACTTTTCAAGAGGAAAAGATGATTACGCTTGTGTTTTCTATTGCGGCAATGTCTGACAAATAAGTTTATGCATATCCCAAAAATTTGTATACCTAAGAATAGACTAATCCGATCATATAAGTATCTAAAAAGCCGAACCAAGATGGGATAGAAAATGAAAAACCATACTGTATGTGCCAATAAATAAACATGAAACGGAAGGAAGTGGGCATTGGATGTTTTTAATTGATTCTACGTATTGATAAAAAATGTATTTCTTATATAACATTTATAAAAACAAATATCAACTCATATGCATTCTCCTTACATGCATTCTGATTAGATTACCTATGCATTAAAAATTGTTGAAAAGTTGAAATAATTGTAATTATGCAGGCAACAAAAATAAACGTACCCAAAAATCTACTTTAACAATGTAAGCTACATCTATTAGTTGCAAATAATTCGTATAATTTTGTAAAATCGGCTTATGATTTGCTTTCAATGAACGAATGTTTATGTTACTAATCTAGTCCTGTTTTACAAACAATGCCGCAATATTTATTCTAATGGCGTAGAATAACACAGCCATGCGCCGCCGAAACTGAAAATGTCCTCACTTGGCCTGCTTTTAAAACCAAACAATGTCCAGGCAAAGAAATGACTATCGTATACGTATAATATAAAAGTAGCTCAATTCGGGCACAGTAGACTAGACATGGATATAGATGGATTAACGTAATTCCTATTTTTACGTAGATTGAGGTAAGCGCAGAATCTGGCTTAAACCGGCGTCAGTGAGACTGGCCTTAACATAGCATAGGACATACACAAGTGTTCAACTTATTTAGAAAATAAATATTTTAGAGTTTTTGAATTTTAAATCATTAAAAATTTTTGTTTTTCCGCCGTGTAATATTTAAAAGTCTGGCAACATCATTAATCTGTGTAGAGTTGCATGTGAATGTTTAGCGCCATCTATTGTCAGTTTGGTCGATTTTGAGGTCCAATAAATAAAAAACAACCCTGTTTTCTTTCTTTTCGATAGATCCGCATTGAAGTGACAAGGTAAGCGAATTTTTTTTTGCTAAATATTAATAAATTCTAGTGAATTTAATGAGTGAATTGCTACAAATGTACTGTATAATGTGTAAGAAACATAGTGCACATAAAATGTCGTAGTTGGATTTGCGCAATGTTGTGAAATTAACCGCGCGAAGTGCCACACGTGTTTTTCCACTACGGCAGGCGTAGCCAGTGAACGATTATTTATTTATTCTTATTCGCTTCCTACAGCACATCAATATGCAGCTTTTCGTACGTGGTTTGGAAACAATTGAAGCTTTGGAGGTGTCCCAAGATGCCACCGTTGCTGGTGTTAAGGTGAGTAATATCGGCGTTCACGACAACAAAAACTTCCCCCTAACCTCATTTTATTTGGTTTCCCTCTACACAGAATCAGCTATCCCAGCTGCATGGCTTCAATACCGAGGAGTTCAGCCTGAACTGCGAGGGTATGACTTTGACCAATGACACACCAGTAACCGCTCTGAGCTCATTTGAGCTGGATTTAACCATTCCCATGATTGGTGGTAAAGTGCACGGTTCTTTGGCGCGTGCCGGTAAGGTTAAGGGCCAGACCCCTAAGGTTGAGAAGCAGGAGAAGAAAAAGAAGAAGACCGGTCGTGCTAAGCGCAGGATTCAATATAACCGCCGCTTCGTCAATGTTGTCCAAGGCTTCGGCCGTCGTCGTGGCCCCAACGCTAACTCAACGTAGAGTGAATCAGTTGCCGATTAATCTGATGAACAGAAGCTAAGCTACTTTTATTGCAAATTAATGTTCATATAATAATTTTCAACAATTAAACATATTTTACACCCGTGAAGTTGTAATCCGACGCGTGTTCTGTGTTCTCAATTGGCAAAAGGAATACTATTGCGCTCCCGTTTAGCCACGACGATCCGATGGTACCAAAATTCACAGCATGTCGTAATAAACGCCATAATTATCCCAAAGAGCAGCACCATAAAACATCCCTGCATGTCATCCATGTTAACTTTATGATTTGCTATCTGCCGCTTCATATTTTTTCCGTTGCATTTGTCCATCGAAGGTAAATTAGTTTTGTGCCAACGATCGATGAAACCCATCCTAAATAATCTGTCTATATGATAGTTAATCAAGTGCAAGTAAACACTACTCGATGGTACAATTAAACCTATCTGTTCGTCTACGAAGTCCTCTTTACCCAATGCAAACTTACACTCCTTATCAGCCGCAAAGTGTTGCTGCACAATAAGCTGAAGGTTAATACGCCAGTCGATGTTAATACGGTCACCATGTTTCACTGCCCCAATGTTCTCTTCCAGTGCACTGTTATAGATCGACGCTTGTTGAATATAGCGCTTAAAATCTTCACGCGTTGTGGTCTCAACGTATTTCTCGAAGAAAGTACCATTGCGTAGACCATACTGTTGGATTTCCTTGTGGCCAAACAGTTGTATTAAATAATCAATACCGGGCTGGAACTTTGGGAATGTAAGAAAAGCAACCAGATTACCACAGTATGTAGTCACAAGCACAATTACAACAATCCACCAGAAGCCTACTACCAGTCTACCACTATCCGCTCGGGGCATGTACATACCACCTGCAACACTTTAACTAATTGTTGTACTTCTAACTAGAGGACGTCCAACTTACCTTGTTGAAGTAACGCGCCACAAACATACCAAAAGCAACTTTTGATTGTGGAAAGGCCTTTGATGTGAAGTTCCTGTAGTGGTACTAGACGATTGACAGCATACAGCATGGGTGCGGTCAGTAATATAATGCCACCTAGACAGCCCCACGTCTCAAGAGTGAATGGTGCTGTGAATAGATAGATGCGACTGACTTCATCTGGCTGACGCAGTATGAACGTATATTTTTGCACACTTATGGGCTGTGTGTAGTTAAAGGGTTTTTTATGCAATTCATCGATGGTGGCCGCCACAGCGGCCATAAAATAATTATTTTCTTGCACCAGTTCTACCACACGATATGGTATGCGATAGGTCATTGAACCCATTAACTTAGTCTGTAAAATTATTTTGTAGTTTTCTCTTTTAGTTAATTTTCTTCGCGTTTACTTACACTTTCATTTCTGTTCTGGATAAGAGAGTTTTGGGAATCTGGAGCACCAGCTTCGTGCAGTGTGTAGGTAAAGTTTAGAGCTCGACTAATTTCCTTCAGTAACTCCATGACAATGCCACTGTGCTTTACGATAACACCGTTATTATCCTTGGTCAGAATTTGCCAAGGTGGATTCTACGAGATTTTTGAACCAATATATAACAATTATATTCCTGATTCAAAGACTCACATGCACTGTAATTATATTCATCGTAATGTTGCGGAAATGATGCTCAATATGAGGAAATGTGAGCTCCTGGCAGACAAATCCCAAAAGCGGACTCCAGTAGCCAATGTTAAGGAATTCGAAATTGCGATTTTTGCCCCTGCGAGGAGCAATACCTGTGGAGAAGCATATTGGTAAATGGAAAATGTGGGAAAAATGTTCACTTACCCTTACGATACATATGATACTCCTGGCTCTTGCCCCAGGTAATAGCGGTTTGAAAACGCCATCGGGCACAGCTGGCACATTTACTGTTTGCTTTAAGGTAATCCTGGCAAAGATTAATGTCCAATCAGAGAACAGACTAGAAATGTATGTTTAAACTTATCTTACCTTCATGTATTCAAGCATCTCATCTTGTTTCTCCTGCTTGGTAAAACGTATTGACTCCCATTCCTCATCAGATATCTCACCATATATGGATTGTTCTTCAAGTATCATTTGAGAAAGCGATGTAACCAAAGCCATTGTTACTTCAGTTATGGTGCAGTTCAACGTATCCACACAATCCGGCATAGTTTCGTTTAAAGCAAATGCTATGTTTGCTCCCTCATCTAGGTTTATGGTTACTGCATTGGCATCAAACTCACGACGCAATTCCTCCAGCACAAAGAACATCCATTGATTATTGATATGAAACATACCCATGGTTTCGGCTATCTCAATGATATCCTCATGAAACTTGGAAACGACTAAAAACTGTTGTCGCTTTAGTTCATGTTTCGCAGGAGCAAACTGTGCCAATGCCTGGCGCAGTACAATTCTCTTCTCCATACCACGAAGTGTTTCATCAATCTTATACAGTATAAGTGATATGGGTGGTATATGATTTGTGGTACTCTCGTGCACTATAGACTTCACCAACATGGGATTATTCTCCACTAGAACCGACAGCTCAAACTCAATAGTTGTACTCTTTATCCATATATTAGATATACTTACGTATAGTCTTATCAGCAAAGACAACCACCGAGTTCCACTTAAAAATACCTTGCACTTTGGCATCAAGCACTATTTGTGGGAACTCATCGCCGTGATCCACCATGGGTATCTATAGATATGTGAATGTTATACAATGCTTATAGCTGATATTCTACTTACCATCATAGCACGATTAAGGGGCAAACGTGGGCAATCCGAATCGGTGATAGCAATTAGGAGTACTGATGTTTTCTGTGTACTCTTGTAGAAATTCCAAGTGTTTTCACAATCTGCTACCGTTATGGCTGCTAGAAAATCTGCAAGGTATCCTTTTAAGATATATACATCATATAATCAATTGAACTCTAATCTGACCTTTTTTGATTTTAATGGAATTCCAAGTAAAGTAGCGCACGTTAATGCCACCATTCCTCATATTCTCACGTATAACATCACTTAGGATCTTCTCAAAATGCGCCATTATGTTCTGTCTATGCATGGCCATATATTCCTGATCCACAACAACAGCTACAAATGGTTAGAAATGACATTAACTATTAAGGACACTTA